>JAQQSE010000257.1:0-542475 GCA_035772565.1 Antheraea assamensis
AGTAAAGTGGTTTGCACTGTTGCGTTTCGTTCGGTCAGTGAGAGCGCCGGAGGCCCACATATTTAAAAGGCCGGCAACGCACTTACGACTCCCCTGGTGTTGCTAGTGTCTATGGACGGCGGTGATCACTTACCATCAGGTGACCCCCCTGTTCGTTTGCCCCCTATAATATACAAAAAAAAAAAAAAGTATTTTTACATAGACTTGGAAGAAAACACAATTGTTATATTACATATACGAATACATTTTACAAAGTATACAATTTTATTAATAGGTATATAAATTCATTTAAACTCTAAAAACCTTTAAAGTTAAAAATATAAAGTTCGATATTATAATAATAAATACCGATAAAATTATATATTTTTAATGAATCTTAAATAAGAAGTTGTTACGGTTTAATTTCGCATCGTTTTCCAATGTGATATTATTTCAACGAGGAACACGATGAGCGAAAGAGCAAAACCACCTAGAATAATAAAATAATGAATAATCAAATCGGGTATTTTAATTTTTTTAAAGCTTTTCTTGCGTCGATGTTGTACAGTTTGACCGTGTTGTAAAATCTTTTTCAGATGTCGCTTCAATAACCCGGCTTCCGTCATTCGTTTCGTATATTTGTCAATTTTGTCTCTATACGGAAAACCTCGGTTCAAATAAAAACTTACAGTTTGCACGTTATAAAATTCAACTGAATCTAACGTTGCAAAACCATCTTCGTCCATATATTTATACATATTCAATGAGTACATATATTCTAAATTGATAGTATAAAAATCCTTTCTAGAAGCAATAAAATCTAATGTAATATCAGAATCTTGACAGAATCGATTGTCTTTATCCTCCGGTAATGTTTTGTTGTATGCAAATGAAAGAAATGTTCGAGTCTTATTAGAGATGCACGGATGATATGGCAACTCTTCAAGTTTGTCGGGATTCGTTTGTCTTTTTTCATGGACCCGTCTCGTAATCAAACTGTACATTGTAGTAGTATAGAAATTTACGATAAAGAATGTAAACCATATCCACCAAACGAGTATTATTCGCGTTCTTTTCGCTTTTGGTAACTTACTGCTCGGATTTCCGCATAGGTAACCCGATACCACGAGGGCTAAATATGTTCGATTTCTAAGAGTTTTAGTTATCGTGTTACGTTTCAGTATAATAATTATAAGTATCAAGCAGTAAATAACTAATATTAATACCCATGTATCTACATTAAATTCTTTGTATACATCATTCCATATAATGTAATCACTTGTCGGAACAAATATTTTAAGAGACATATAATTAATACCCCAAACGTAGTCGAACATTTCAATTCGGTTCTTTATGAGTAGGAAACCACCAGCAATTATGTCTGCTGAACCACCCTGTAGGTATTGAAACAATCCAGTTGCTGTGCCGTTTTTTAGTACGAATCCATAAGTGTCATCTTGTGGTTTTAATGTATACTGAAATTGAACTCTTTCTTGTTTCGCCATAACGCTCAATAAATATTGTTCAACCCCCAGGACATGTTCTCCGAATACTGTAAAGTTAGTCGTTTCAAAAATAAAGTTAGGGATATCTTCGGAAGCGGTTACTCTGAACGTACAATTCTCAATACTATCGGGCGCTTTATTTTGTAAAATATTATTTATATTTTCAATGTCGTCACAAGGTCCTAACGTTACAGCATTCGGAATATGACTACTACACGCTCCATTACTGAATGGGTAGTATGTATAGATTATAATTGAATCCTTTATATTCGTTAACAAAACGACATTGTACATTTTATAGTTATTGAATATATTAAATAGTTCTGAAATATCACCACCGTCTAAGTTCTGTATTTGAATTATAAATTTTCCTTTTGGATTCCACATTATATCCTTTCTTAATCGAAATATACCTGACAGAAATTCAAATTTGTTTCTCGAAGCGATTATGTAGACGTCAGTCCATATTAACCAATCCTTTTCCTCGAA
Source organism: Antheraea assamensis (assembly GCA_035772565.1). NCBI lineage: Eukaryota > Metazoa > Arthropoda > Insecta > Lepidoptera > Saturniidae > Antheraea > Antheraea assamensis. The sequence goes on from JAQQSE010000257.1 coordinate 1,974, forward strand.
TGATCTGATGATAAGACTGTTGCAACTGCCATTTGTAATCGCTTCTATCAAATCTTGAACGTGCATATTCGAGCTCAATAAGGTTATCAAAGTTCCACATGGCATATATCTACTTGCAATATTCTTGATGCATTCAACTGAGTCGTCTATTTTATTGTATGTCCCGTTTAGAATATTTGTATATATTTCATCAGATGCTACACATATAACACTTATATATAGTAAAAAATATTTTGTTTTAAGTACCATTTTATTTCTTTAAGCCCCCAGAGGTAATGATAGAAATTGGAGTAGACAACAGTTTTATACTGAATAATTTTGAATGATTAATAGCCCACTAATGACTAAAATTATACTCTGTACGTTAAAAGGTCGTATGGTCTATGATTTATTGTATTTTTACAATCAGCACTCCGTACACGGGGTCCTCTTCTATCGTGTATTTTTGTGTAAACTCCGATACTGTGTTTAGAGATACGTGTATTTTACATTGTAACGTATAATCATTATAAATTGTATACGATATAGACCATTCGTTATTACATTTAATTTTCATAGTGTTTATTTAAAAATGTAAATATATGTTCTGCGACTGCGGTTAATATTGGTTTTATAAGCTGAACAATGTATCACAATGTACTTACTTTGTAATGGTTGGTACTCCCATACCTGCGTGTGTCGGCACGAAGTTTTGTCTATGGTCAGACTAAATGCAGATGTGGGAAGATATTATCGTTATACGTTACGAACTATCGGATTGCGTGACGATACACGCAGCACGATAACTGGGCTGTCGGTTTTTGCGCACATCAAAGGAATTTATCGGACGTTAATTTCGAGTTACTATTGAAATGACAATGGTGTGCAAACGTTATTCTACGCCTTTATCGGAATTAATTTTGAGGTTACCTTTTAGCGCCACAAGTGACCGAAGCTTCGTCGCGCAGGTATGGGGGACTAGCATACGTGAAATATTATTGCAATGATTGTGTTTTAGTTTCAAATGCCACCGAATTATTTACATATATGGCCCAGAGGTGAGTTTATGATGATCGCGCTGCCAAACCAGGATTGTTCGTGGACTGTTACATTGTTCATGCCGTTTACCAAGTTCAAGAAACTCGATACCGAGGATGCGCTTTTGGCGTTCTTCGAGGATTACTTCCCGGACTCGATACCTTTGATTGGAAAAAATAAATTGATTGACGATTTTTTCGGCGGAACACCGTCGCCTTTGATTGCTATAAAGGTTTGTTTATAAAAATATAAATTATATTCTGTACTAACTGTTGCCCGCAACTCCGCGTGCGTTTTTTTTATAATTGTAAATTACTGCTTATAAGATCAGATATCTGTTAGTGAAAGTTCCGTGAAAAATGGTTTAAACGTTTTGGAGATAATACTGCAAACAAAGCCATGGGTAAAAGCTAGTCCAAAATAAAAAAGCTTTAATTACTTTTTATAACGTTAGCTATCTGTCAGTGAAAGTCCCATTAAAATAGGTCCAATCGTTTTGGAGATAGTACCACAGACGAAGCCATGGATGACAGTTAGTCTAAAATAAAGTAGCTTATGTCACCCGCTGTAATTTTAACTATCCGCCAGTGAATTTTTTGTTAAAATCGGTCCGCCGTTTCGGAGATTACCCGGAACATACAGACAGACAGACAGACAAAAATTTTAAAAATTGTATTTTTATTATCAGTATCGTGTATACGTTTATATCCAATCAGTAAAAAGTCGTTATTTTGATATTACAAACAGACACTCCAATTTTATTTACATGTATAGATGAAGTAACAGACTATAGTCTTGATCTTAACTTATTACTTACTAGCAGACCCAGAGAACTTCGTACAACGTAACAGTCGATTTTTGTTTTTTTTTTTTTAATACTTATTCTGCCATTCGGGACGTTATATAATGTTAAATGTTACCATCGTATAAATATTGGCAATTATTGACATTAATATTTATACGTTACTAACGTCACTCAATTGTTTTGCCTTCCCGGAACCTCCCCACTAATACTTAAACTTTATGGTATGGTTTTAAAGTTCAAATTGACTTTTAAGTATTATTACGAATTGTTTGTATGGGAGTATAGAAAAGTATTCTTTTTAGACTTTTTCAGGCAGTTTTTTAAATTTTTCTCTCCGTTAGAACCATCCTCGTACTTCAAGGAATATTCTAAAAAAAGAATCGAAATCGGTTCAGCTGTTCTCGAGATTTGCGCTTAGCAACACATTCAGCGATTCATTTTTATATTATAGATAGATGAGTACGTCGGTTTAACATGGTTTATAATGTACATAATTGATAGTAATATTATAAATGTCAAAATAAATGTCAAAATAAATGTCTGAGATTTTGTCATTGTTTGCAACACATTAGTCTATCATAGTGACATTTAGGATTGAGATAGCCCGAGTCTTCTCGATGAACATAGGTTGCTATTCGCCCTGGAATTAAAAGACACAGGGGGGTAAACTTTGGTAATTTTACAAAAAAGTTATTAAAATAGGAACTTTTTTCAATATTTTGAATAACTAACTAGTATTTCTAATACTTCTTATAAGTTCCGAGTCCATATGTTACTCGTTAATGTTAAAATCTATAAGTGAGTTATTCCCAGTTTTCACTCATTTTGTTTCACCATTATTCAATACCAACGTAACGATATTAGAATGCAGGTGTTATTATCATTTTAAATATTCAATTTAAAAAGGCGGTCACGCAGTATTTCATATTTGGCTCTGTAGATGTAACAGTATAAGAATAAGTTTTAATTACATTTTTGTTTTTATATTTCTCAGTGTCGCCCCTATCACTTGGAAGATAAAGTTCTTCTAATAGGTGACGCTGCGCACGCTGTGGTCCCTTTCTATGGTCAAGGAATGAACGCCGGATTTGAGGACTGTACGCTTCTCGACAAACTTTTTAGTAAACATAATGATAATTTATCAAAAATACTCTCGGAGTTCTCGGATACAAGATGGGAAGACACGTTTGCGATAAGCGACTTGGCGATGTATAATTATATTGAGGTATGTAACTTCTTAATGATAATAATGCCAGCCTGTAAGAGTCTCACTATTTGGCTAAAGCTAAAAAGAAACCGCGCCAGTTCACGACGTATAGATAATTTTAAACGCCGAATGCCCATGTACGGTTTTTTAAATTCCATATGTTTTAGTGGTTGACCACCTCATGTTAGATGGCAATGCGGCTTAAGAGTGTGAGATCGTAATGGTAGCTGTTAAGTGAAGCTGCTGATGTGTATCCTACCTTTTTTTACATAGGGAAAATCCGTAACGGATACCCACCCCGTCGGGCAACGGGGGGTGGGTTATGTCCGACTTCCACGGACTAAAAACCCCATGGTGCCTCACACACCTATTTGGCCGGGGAGCAGGAACTGCCAAAGGCATTACTTCTGCTCCCCGGCAGGTGTCGGCCCCTCATCAGGGGCCCCGTCTGCGGTCTGAGGGGTCAAGATGGTAGACCCCTCAGGATGGGGCGAAAACCCCCCCCCGACGAACTTTGGGAGTCGCTCGGCACAAGCGCCTCCACCAAGCGGGCCTGTGCAGAAAGCACTGCTCAGTATCCTACCTATAGGTGCTCGGTGACAGCTTTTGAACTCGAGCTCATCACGATTTTCTCTTCACCGAATTTGCAGCGATCGAATCGATCTTCGAACAGGCTAACCATTGAGTCATCATCTGCTACATAGACTACAAGAATGTTTCTCAGGTTCTGGTTTCATAACGATGTTTTACTTCAACGTCAGCCGATTGTGGTAACAATTTTAATTAGTGAATGTAAGCGTTTGTCAACGTCAGGAATTGAATCTGCGGACATCGAGTCGATATTCCACTCCAACGCGACGTCTTGTACTTCATAATGTAAAATATATGCATACATTTTTCTTTAAGATTGAAATCCCATCATTGATGATGTATGTTTTAATGTCTTCCATATTGTGGAAGACATTGGGGTGAAATGTGAGACACTTATCGCCTAATATGAAGATATAAGTTTGATGATGTCTATTATAAAAATTATAACGTTTAATAGTATTTCCTTCGAATATCTATTGTTATATACACGGGGTATACAAAGTTTATACCAATGTCATGATCAGTTGATGATTGTAATTTTTTTTAATGCATATCTATATGTATGAAATCACAGGCAATTTATAACATTAATAAAGCTTGGTATACGTGTTCGTTTTTTTAAAATATTATAGCACAACGTCTGATCTGTAATACCACCTGATCTTAGGTAACCACTAAACTAAAGGGAATTTTTTCTACAGTGCATCGTGACGCGTGTCGCGGTCTAGATCCAGCCGATGTAATCATTTAGAGTTCTAGGTTTTCTGCACTCTATTGGATTTCTGCTATCATGGACGTTGCTATAAATCCGTCATAGTGACTCTCATAGTTTGTGTTTGATTTGCATTGTGCTTACTATAGGGTATAGTCGTCACTTTCTTCGGCCACAATTAATAATGATGGTGATGGAATTAAAATGACATTGCCGCAACACACTCATACGTGTGCGAAAGTGTGACTTGAGTGTGATTGTTAGCCAGGTGGATATTAAAAAATACTCAAGCATCGTACTACGGTGTCATTACAGATACCTCCTTTCAATTAAAGCTTGAATTAATTGTTTGATTGACCGGTGTGTTATATACACTTTGTATTCTTAGCTATACGAGTATATGTCGACATAGTAGGCAGATCCGAGTGGGTGTTTTCGTCGGAGAACATATAGAGTACGAGTAGCAAACAGATACGAGTCGTAAAGCAATTTCTAGCCTGATTGTCCGTGCGGCGGTCAACAGAGGAGTGCGCTCTGGGCGCTCGACAGTCCTGTCCTCGGCTCGCGCGAACTTCAGTCCAGACTCTGTCGAAGCGCTGCCGTTGCAACGCTTGCGCCTCGTTGTCAAAGTCGTTCTCGTACTAATGACTTCTTCGACATATAAATATAAATTTATACAGTTAAAGAATTTAACTGTTTCATATAACTTTACCTGTGGCATAATACTCTATTATTGCTGGTATTGTAACGACAAGTATGAATTTATTTTTTACATAAATGTCAACTATGATTTATAATAGTTTTATTGACCTTATAAAATTTAGTAAATTGTATTTATTTCTCTTAAGGAAATTCTCTGTTTTTTTTTAGGTCGTATGTTATTTTTGAATCTTTGGAGATTGGAAATTGGTGTGAACATTAGAATATATTTGTTCCAGATGCGAGACCTTGTTACTCGTCCATCATATAGAGTTCGTAAGGCCATGGATGATGCTTTATTCTGGTTCTTACCTAAACGCTGGGTTCCGCTTTACAATTCTGTTACATTCACCACTATGCCATACAGTCAATGTGTAAAACATCGCCAGTGGCAAGATAAGGTAAGAAGTCCGCAAAGTAAATGTGGTACATTTTAACGTTGGAATGTTCATTATAATACTAATATATTTCTTAAGTGTAGTATATTTTTAATTATTTTTTTTCCAGATTTTGAAGAGAATCTTTTTAGTTTTGGTGATCTCCTCTCTATCAGGATTTGTGTTTTTATTGAAGTTTTAAAATAATTGTTAAAGGCAAAAAAGAAACGCTTTTTTTATAGTATTGAAATATTTATGTTAACAAAGAAAATAAATAAATATATTTTTTTCGAACATAGGCACACGTAAGTTATGCATGCGAGTTGAAATAAAGTGAAAAAATAAAATAAAAATACAAGAATATGTTGTAGCAAAAAGAACCCGATTCAAAAATGCAATGTTTGGACGTTAGAAACATACCTACTAATATTAATATAATTTAGTTTTACATTATATCTCATATAAAAGAAGTTGGCTCTTATTTTCAAGACATCATTTCCTCAGCCTTATAACCAATAATAAGGTGTACATAGTTTATAAATACTCTAATGCTAACTCCATACCTGCCTGTATCGCCATGAAGTTTCGTCTATGGTCTCGATAAATGCAAATACTATGAGAGTGGCGCGTTTGCACGTTATAGCTTACCTTAGGATCGTCTCTGCGATAGATAATATAACTAAATGTTACAAAATCGTAAAGCATTGTGTGAGGAAATGATGAATGCAACAAATAATATCCCCATGAATAAAAGGGATAAATATATGTATCATTACCAACCAAAGATTAAAATCGTACATAAGAAACAGTCCTGTCAATACAAAAAGTGGGATACAATAAGAAAACATTCCCCAAAAACTTTTCATACCGGAACTCTTTAATACTAACTAGTCGACTGACCTGAAACTACTAACAACAGTTTTGTTTTGATTCCATTTTATTAAATTGTTAGTTTACCACTGTTCTTTATCTCTTGTAAATAAAAGCAAAATTATATGTAACGAAAAAACAGAATAAGCTAATACCACTTCAATATTATTTATTCACATAAGTTAATATTTTATAATAAAGATTTTCATATCTTTATTAATTTTATACCACATCACAAATAAAATTAATAAATAATGTGTTTGTAGGTAAATACCATAATAAGTGGAGATGTCGTGTCTGTTTAATAATCCTACTTTGTTTCTACTAATAAGATACACAATAAATAGTTTACTTTTCGGCACTGTTCCAGCTTACTTTCACTTTTTGTGTGCTATTGTGCTTATGTATGCGTTAATATATAATTTCTTAGGTCTAAATATTATGTAGATAACATATTTACACCTTTTCACTTAATGTCATTGCCTAGAACAGCACAGTGCGGCGAAATTTGTTCACATCAGCTCCTATGAATTCTAACACACATGTAATTCTATATCCAATAAGTGATCACAGAATGATAGAAAATTTTCAGAAATCTAAGCGGTCATCGATACGTACGCGACAAGAAAGTTCCTGTCAACGTTGTAACAAAGAAAACTGTGCTTTAGTTTTATCTACTGTACAAATCTCAACAAGTTGAAGTACGCTTGTCGTTGAAAATAAATTCCTTTAATTGAATAATAGGTACATATTAATAAACTAATTTACACAAACCGTGTCTAAAGATTTTTCGCTTCAAACTTTAGACAGTAAAAGCAGATGCAGCAAAGCATAATATTTTTTTCACCGCCGCCATGACACTTTCTTTTATTAAATCAAGTTAACTACTTAAATAACAATATTTATTAAATTACCAAAATTAATAGATTTAAAATTGTATTCTTCTTTTTCATTAATTTAAATGTACACATTAAGAAAAATAGTTTTGAAATATGTATTATATATTTATGAAAGGGTAAACTGTGAACTAGTTTCCGTTACTCTGACGCCACCTAACGTTGTGAGCTATACCATAATCGCGATTAAAGTTCACTTCAAATAAACGTTTTGTTACACGCATTACAAGAAATCCCTCTAGATTGATTTGTAATATTTTGTGCTTTTTTATTTCTAAATACAAGTTTCGTAAAATAAATGTAAGGCTGTTTAAACAGACTTATTGCCAATGTTTATTCAAATTAATTGAACTTCGTCACATACATTTTATGTCGTTCGATAAGCATATTGTCATAACATATTATCGTTAGACATTAGTTAGTGCATATACGATATGCAGGTTTATATAAACTAGGTACTATACATTCCATACAAGTAATGTGTTGTATTATTATAATTACGTGTATAAATAATATATTGTTAGCATATACAAACAGCGTTTTATTTTCTATACAAAACTTTATTACACTTACTTAATTCAAAAATGATTTATTCAATTTAAGCCCTTAGAAGCCATTTATGAATGTCAAAATGGTACCATCGATTCAAAAAATATCCCAGTTATTGAGAAGAACCAACAAGAATGTCGATTGTATTGGAAACCATGAGTTTTTAGGGAAATCAGCGCTGTTACTAAACATGCTAGGTTACGTATTATTATTTTTCTTTTAACGCTATTGTTGTTTTATTTAGTTTCCTGGCTTGTAAGTACATTGTGACTAAGCTTACTTGAAAGGATGTGTTCTCAACAACGGGCATATCGGCTACGTCATAGCATATTAATAATAAAACTTGTCATATACTCACGTTTCACTGGACTCATATTGTTTTTTTTTTTGTAAGATGATAAGTCTGCTTTTGCATAATCTATAATAAATTTATTGAATATTTTTTTAAATTGGTATCCCGGTTTAATAATCATATAAAGATATATAGACATTTTAAGCATCTAATAAAGTTAATGACACATTCCACATGTTCATAATCAAAATTTTCATATGCATTAGATAGATGTTTAAATTTACGAAGCTTTTCAAAGAATAAAAGATACTTCAAATCAATAGGTACCGAAAAAATATATGGTACGCGTACGTTATATTACAACACTATTAAAAGAGCGTCGAATATTCATCATCACCTTCTTACCCTTATCCCACCTATGTTAGGTCGACACAACACGTATTCCTCTTCCGTTCTCCCCTGTTGTTCTCTCTCTGTATTTACATCATTTATACACATATCATTTTTGGTACAATTTATCCGTACTATTCTAGGTCTTCCTCTACTCCTATAACCATCTAGCTTCATACTTAAAACTGTTCTAGTCGCATGGCTTTCATCTCTCCTTATGACTTGCCCGTACCATCCTAACCTATTACTCCTCAAGTTTTCTGTCACTGTGGTACTATTGGTACTACTATTTTCAAACTTCCTCTGATATACTCATTGTTAATCTTATCCATTCTTGCTACACCACTCATCCATCTTAACATTCTCATCTTTGCCATATATAATCTTCTTTTTTTCGTCGTGCTTTCATAGCTCAGCACTCAGATCCATACATCATGACTGGCTTTATAATTGTTTTGTACGCCTTCAAGGACACCACAAATACACGTTCAAACACAAAGAGTTTCAACGATATTCGTTCACAAGTTACCCGAGGCATCTTTCGCTATTTTATCCACCCTGCATTTATAGTATTCCTCACGTTCTTGTCTATACCACCGCTGTTTGGAGATATGAATCGAGGTACCGAAAGCAAACTGGTAAGGATACACCATTTAAAGCTATGTCTGAAATAGTGGATGGACTATCGACGTCACAGAACAAATGTTCACTTTATTTCTACTAATCTTCAAGTGAACGTTTTCCAATTGTTGGAAAAAGTCGTTAATTTTTATGTGATATGTAAATCGTTTTTAACACAATGTGTTCATTCAGAATAATGTTAATATTTATCCGAATGTTCTTTTAATCCCTAAAATAAAACGTCCGGTTTCCCATTGGGCGGGTTATGTCCAAACCCGAAGTTTGTTCAGCTTTAGTTAATGGTCGAGATCCGCAGTCTTTCTAAGCTCATTCAATATGCAACCGAATCCGTTAGCGTGAAACGAAACGTGAAATGAGAGCACCGAGTTTGTTTGCGGAGTTTTGCAGAGCTTGCATAAAATTTAATACGCGCGAACTTTTACATAACATAACCTTTATAGAAATAGTGAATAAAAACGTATTTTTTTAATACAGATTATAAAGTCACATAAGTTTATTTTTATGACGTATATTTTTAATTATTATTTATTTCAAAATTGCGTCACGTGGAAATTTTAAATGTTATTCGTTAAACATTGGATTTGCAGACCGTGTGAAATATATTAAGAGGCTATTATAGAGTGGTTTGTTACGTGGGCGATACAAGTATTTGACAATTAGTGTATCAACAATGTTTTTTATAGATGTTATAAAAGTAAAAGTACAAAAAAAAACAGCTCGTCTCTTTTCAATGGCTGTTTTTTTTTTTTATATTATAGGGGGTAAACGAACAGGTGGGTCACCTGATGGTAAATGATCACCGCCGTCCATAGACACTAGCAACACCAGGGGAGTCGCAAGTGCGTTGCTGGCCTTTTAATATATGTGGGCCTCCGGCGCTCTCACTGGCCGAACGAAACGCAACAGTGCAAGCACTGTTACTTCACGTCGGCTTTCTGTGAGAGGGTGGTACTGCCCCGGGCGAGCCGACCCATGCATTCTGAAACCAGTAATAGTTTCAGCGTAGCTCTACCACCTACAACCTAGTTTCGAATTTTATTGATGGTAGAGTTGCCCATTCATAATCGCATCCTCAATTCCCAAAACTGAATAATGCTTTTTTTATGTTCTCTAAAGAAATAATAATTGGCATACCTATAAAAATGTTCAAATTATTTTCCTTTACTACAAATTTTTAAGTCGTGTTATAAAAATATAATATTCAAAGTGGTTTTTTCTATTGGTGTGGCTGATTGCTGAATATAAAATTAAGTTTTTTGTTTTACTGAGAAACCTGTCGTCTCATTGTATTTATGTAATAGATGTTTATGTAAAACCATGTCATTACATTTTTCAGTGTAAAAAGAGGAACACAACCATAATAACGATTTAGAAGAATTTATAAATTATCAACTGAACGTGTGTCTTGGACTCGTTCGGTTAATATCACTACATAGTATAAAACAAAGTCGCTTTCTCTGTCCCTATATCCTTATGTATGCTTAAAATCTTTAAAACTACGCAACGGATTTTGGTGAGGTTTTTTTTTAATAAATAGAGTGATTAAAGAGGAAGGTTTATATGTATAATGACATACATTAAATAGTGGAGAAATACTGTTATTTTTGAGGTTACTCCAAATTTAACGCGTGCGGGCCACGGGTTGTAATGAATAAATAAAAACTACTGGATCGATTTTAATCATTTTTTCAGTGAATGACATAGGCTATATATTTTATACCCGTGCGAAGCCGGAGCGGGCCGCTAGTTTGCTATAAGATAGTTCTCAGTAGCAGTACAGCGGTTGTATTATAGGCCCTCGAAAATAAAAAAAGATTGTTCAGTAATATCCCACAATCTTGTATATTAGATTATAATAGTATTTTCGTAATAGGTAAATGCGTTAGCAGAGATCCACGAAAATTAAACTGCTTTCGATAGTGAAGAACTAAAATGTTGGCTTCACTTCACCTATAAATGTATGGAGATAATATTCTAAAAAACTCAGCGATTGGTACTTGTAAAAACTTGCATAATTCCATAATTCAGTGCAACACAAATTACCATAGTTATATCTAATCTTTACATTTTTGTCGAGTTTTGGGAATATGGTAGATATGTAGCTGCAGGGGTTTCATTAGAACCAGCAAAATTTTGAAAGTGGCCTATATGAGAAAAAAAGTCTTGGTATCTACAGCATATCCTGTACTGTAGTTGCAACGGCCAAATGACATAGATACTAAATAAATATTACGAAGTTGTTTCTCTAGTTTGGAGTTTGTAATAAAGAACCGATTATAATAATAACGCTAACATCGCTTATCAAGAAATATTAAATACGTTTTCGTGCAGTTTTTTATGTCAATCAATCAAAACTGAATAATGCATTATGTATATTTTTTGTCAGTTGAGTTATAAAAGATGGCGATGATAATAAAAACGGAACATGTAAACGTGTTCTCCGAACTAGACAGGGCGTACCCGGAGCTAAAACACACATTCCACGATTTCGCGACGAATCGAAAGTGTCCCACGGAAATTAATCGAGGGCCGGTTTGACGTCAAAGAAGTTCTAACTATGTAGACGTTAATGAAAATTTATCGTTCCACGTAACCGTTTTGAGAATGTACTATGTGAAGTATATATTTCTATGTAGTTATCTATCTTATTCTTTAATACAATTCTTATTACTGACGCACGGGTAAAACGTACTATTTAAACCAACGGGGTTAGAAGTTTGAAATTTTCCTTATATAAAGTAAGTTGTCATTACGAAAGGAGTTTTAAAAATTAATCTTATAATCGCGTGGGTTGTGATCACTTCATACATGGCGAGATACCTGACACAGTGACTCTGTTTTAGTTTGTTGCGTTTGAAGGTCATCCTCCTACATCCAGCAACTTAGAATTTTACAGACTGACTCGACAATGATGACTGAAAATTAATTGTAGCTCTCAATTGTTTTTGAGGTGCAATGCTAGTAGGTTAGGCGTACTGTTAATTTCGTCTTCACTACATAGTATAAAACAAAGTCGCTTTCTCTGTCCCTATATCCCTATGTATGCTTAAATCTTTAAAACTACGCAATGGACTATGATGCGGTTTTCTTTAATAGATAGAGTGATTGAAGAGGAAGGTTTATATGTATAATAACATAAATAAAATAGTGGAGAAATACTGTTATTTATGAGGTTACTCCAAATTTAACGCGTGCGGGCCACGGGCAGTAATGAATAAATCAAAACTGCTGGATCGATTTTATTCATTTTTTCCGTGAATGACATAGGTTATATATTTTATACCCGTGCGAAGCCGGAGCGGGCCGCTAGTGTTACAATAAAAAAGAGTGATGACTACTGAAGCGTTTACAATGGGAAATCTCTTCACGCACATATTTATATCGTTCGTTAAAAATATTAATATATGAGTAAAGGTTTAGGTAAAATAATATTATGTTTCATTTAAACCGAATTTAACTACTCAACTTGCAGATTGAAGCTAAAACTGTTAAAAATTCGAAGAACTTGGCTTCGCGGGTCGCACGAACGTACTGTTAATTTGCAGACTTAATGCCGCTAATCTCATTGACATAATTCTTCTAAAGAGTAAGTGAGATAGATATACTAAGATAATTATATCAGATTTAACGACGTGATTAGCATTTTTTTGATCGCGACTTCGATAATGTCATAATGTTAAATGTCATCTATTAATTACAAATCAATGAATGTACGAAAAATATGTCTGTTCAACCACTAACTTATTCTTACTAATAATATTATAAATGCGAATGTGAGTATATTGGTTTGTTACGTTACGTATACATATTGTTAAAAGTGTAGAATTAGATATTGTCTAGAAAAAGAAACAATAAAAAAAAAAAAATTGAAGTTTGTATGTATACATTCTTCTAGAAGCGTATTCTTTTACTGTAAAATAGTCACTAAGTAACAGGTAGTTAAGTCATGATTTCAAATATGCACTGGTGCATTTATTTACACACCAAGAACATTTCCTCTTACTAGAAAAACATTAACAACATATTAAAGACAATCTATACATAAAGAGGCGAAAATAAAACACTTCAGTACTTTTTTGTCCGCTATTAGGCTATAGATTTTCTTATTCTTTTGTTTAGTAAGGTCCGCGTCAAACTTTCTGACCGCTCTGAAGTAGTTGCGCAGGACACAAATTTACGTATCAGCAGGACGTGTAATAGAGGGCGGAACAGGTTCACCCGCAAGCGTTACTCGCCCCGTATTGCACATAATCCGACACGTTTAATTTACGTACTAATTGCAGTACAGTTGCATTCAGAATAGTTTTGAAAATACATTTCGCAAATATATAATGTGGCGAATTGTTGTCTATTCTATTTCTTTATTATTCAGCTATCAATATTCATTTTATTTTATTAATCCAGAATTCATTAAATTTTTTGTGTCTGGTCATTTTATCTCTAATTCTTTGCAAATAGTATATACATGTATAGGTTCGTTTAATTGAAATAAACAGGTTTTCGTAAATTAACTATCAAAGCCTTTACAAGACTACCCAAGTCATGTCTTCATTTTACAAATAAAATCTTCTGAAATTAGCAACATGGTAGTTGTACTACCACATCGCTTTTACTTAATGTAATAAGCAAATATCTGCTAGAATCATAATAAATTAAAACATGTTATATTGTATGTATAATATCGAAACAAATTAAGGATTAATAAATGTCAATTATAAATACCTATAAAATAATATTTTGAATGTATCTTGTATTAACCTCTTGACTGTACTATGGGCGAGACAGAACTTAAAACTTAAGACTGGGCAAAAAAATTTGACTCGGACTATAATTAACTTTATCAATAAAAAAAACATTTTTATATCTATACATCTATACAAATAAATAAAATTGGAGTGTCTGTTTGTAATATCAAAATAAAGACTTTTTACTGATTGGATATTAACGTATACACGATTCTGATAAAAAAAATACAATTTTTAATATTTTTGTCTGTCTATTTGTCTGTATGTTCCGGGTAATCTCCGAAACGGCTGGACCGATTTTAACAAACGTTTCACTGACGGATAGTTAAAATTACAGCGGGTGACATAGGCTACTTTATTTTAGACTAGCTGTCATCCATGGCTTTGTTTGCAGCACTATCTCCAAAAGGTTTGAACCATTTTTCACGGAACTTTCACTAACAGATAGCTGATCTTATAAGAAGTAATTCACAATTATAAAAAAATGCATGCGAAGCTGTGGTCAACAGTTAGTAATAAATAAATCTGAGGTGTTTTATCAAGAGATGTCATTGTTGTTACAATTAACTATTATAAAAATAAGCAATATTAAATAAAATGTTATTCGTATATTACAAAGAACTAAAAAGGAAACAAAAACGCATTTCACATATCCTGAATCCTTCGACCATACTGCTTTGATACAACCGCCAATTAAAATGCCTCCTCTAACATCCCGCCCAGAATAATCCGAGAGTCTAAAAGGAACAAAACATTAGCACTCATCGGCTAGAAACATATTGCTAAGGGCATTCCAGTAGGGGCGTTTCGACGGTGTACGTTAAGTGTTGGTAAAAGGGCGCGAACTTGTCCTAGTCTCGTTTATTACTTCGATAAATGTAAACATTTATCATATTTAACGCTAAAGAAAATATTTTTTCCTGTACATTGTATTATACCCTATACAACGTGCTTCTATTTAATGAAAAAAATATTTACACTTAGAAATTACTAATGTTTGTTTGATTTACATTTTTGTATAACGTTTTAATTTTTTTTTTTTATATTATAGGGGGCAAACGAACATGAGGGTCATCTGATGGTAAGTGATCACCGCCGTCCATAGACACTAGCAACACCAGGGGAGTCGCAAGTGCGTTGCCGACCTTTTAAATATGTGGGCCTCCGGCGCTCTCACTGACCGAACGTAACGCAACAGTGCAAGCACTGTTACTTCACGTCAGTTTTCTGTGAGAGGGTGGTACTACCCCGAGCGAGCCGACCCATTCATGCTGAAACCAGTAATAGCTTCAGCGTAGCTCTACCACCTTTAAAAATTACTAAACAATGAAAGTAATTACTAACTCCTTGTTTACTTTCTCCACTTTTTTACTTTACAACTTTTAAGATGAAGAAAAGAAGTCACTGCCGAGTACTGAAAAATCTCTTCATGGTGGAAAATTAGCAGTTTTTTTTTACTAAAATAATCCCATTGGCTTATATTGAATTGATAAAGGTTTGTATTTACGTTGTTACTTTCTTAAGTTAGTTTCGAACTTTTGAGGTCAACTAAAGAAGCCACCACTAGAATACTGAACAAGCTCTTCATTCTGGAAAATTATCAGATCATTTGTTTTGTGACGATAAATCTATTGAATTATATTGAATTCATAAATAAATTTGAGACTTAATGTCAAAAAGTGGAGTTTATCTAGTCCGTATTCACTCCGTAAGTCCGCGTCGATTCTAAGCGTTTTTCACTCTTTCACAGTCGCAGTTTTGTACTATTTCTATTTGGTCCACATAAGTCCGTCTCAATGTGGGATTTGCAGAGATTCACATGAAATTACAGAAAGAGTTTCAAGATTTTTTTTTACTTGTTGTTACTATTATGACTGAATAAAATATACGTACGCCTGAGAGTCACTATAAAAGTTAATTATAAGAGTTTGCTATAAAAATGTGTAAGGCATAGATTTATTACATATTTGGGGTTTCGATTGGAAACACCGTTTAAATATATAATGTATAAAGTTTATTATGACTGCACAAGTTAATCGTTATAAACACACACAGAGTAATATATTATCACATGAATTATATACAATGTAGTTTACTCAGTCGCGCACACAGAATGAATAATATCTAAGTATGGTTCTCCTAACGGAGATCGTTCAGGTAGTTGTCCTTTGTCTCTCCCCAAGCGACGCCTCTTTTGTGGCGTCCCTTTTTGCGGTTGCGGACGTACAAAAATGTATCGACAAGAAACGCTACACCACCCCCCTACGGAGAAGGAAAAACCACATAGCGAGAAAAAAAGGAATTAAAGGTCGAAAGGTTTCGAAAAATGAACTCGACGACCGGACCTGGTTGTATAGTTAGCTTCGTGTGCAGGTGCAGTAGGCGATGAAGGTACAGAAGGAACAGGTGGGATGACTTTGTTGAGATGCGATGGACAGTCCTCGATAAAGGCAGGCTTGAGTCTGTCTACACTGACCGTCATCCGTTTACCTTTTACATCTAGTACGTATGTCTTCCCATCTTCAGCCCTAGAAATAACTTTATGAGGACCAGAATAAGGTGGTTGTAAGGATCGTCGGATGGCATCGTCTCTAAGCATAACGTGTGACGTTTCGCTTAGCTTTTTAAATATAAAAACAGAGGGCTTGCTATGTTGAGAAACCGGAACGGGACGCAAGTTCGACATTTGCTGTTTTAATTTTAGTATATATTCCGACGGTTCCTTACATCCAGATAATGTACTAGATGACAAAAATTCCCCTGGAAGAGTTAATGTTTCTCCATAGAGTAACTCTGCAACTGTAGCTTGCAAATCTTCCTTGAAGGCAGAGCGCATCCCTAAAAGAACCCACGGTAGTGCACTCAACCAAGGGCTTTCGTGGCACATGAGAGAGGCTTTTAATTGCCTGTGCATGCGCTCTACGAGTCCGTTGGAGCAAGGATGATAGCTCGTAGTTCGAATGCGCTTCGTACCGCACATGTCTGTAAGGCGTCTGAACAGGTCAGATTCAAACTGCCGTCCCTGGTCTGTTGTAATAACGGCAGGCACCCCATAACGAGAAATCCAGCCAGCCACAAAGGTACTCGCTACTTCTTCTGCGGTTATTCCACTCATAGGCCACGCTTCGGGCCACCGAGTGTAGCGATCCACAGCAGTTAAGCAGTATTGGTAACCAGAACAGACTGGCAAAGGACCAACAATGTCAATGTGAACATGCTTGAGCCGAGCTGTGGGGCTAGAGATGTGTCCAGGCGGTGACTGCGTATGCCGAGTCACCTTGCTTCGCTGGCAAGCTAAGCAAGTTTGGCACCAACGGCGGCAGTCTTTGGCCATTCCCGGCCAAATAAAACGATCGGAAAGAAGCCTGATGGTAGATTTAGCGCTAGGGTGACTTAGGTTATGCAATTGATTAAAAAACTTTCTGCGCATTGGTTCTGGAACAAATGGTCGTGGTCGACCTGAAGAAGTATCACAAACCAACGTGGTGTTTGTGCCAGGAACTGCAACGTTCTCTAATTTAAGAGAAGAATTTGCATCGTTACGAAGCATTTCAACTCGTCGTCAAGTTCTTGGCAAGAAGCAAGAGCAGAATGGTCAAACTGAGAACTAACCGCTTCTATTCGGGACATGGTATCCGCTACTGTGTTGTCTATGCCTTTTATGAAAACAATGTCTGTTGTAAATTGCGATATAAAAGAAAGTTGATTTAACTGAACCGGTGGAAGCTTCTCACGACGTTGTGAGAAAGCGTAAATCAATGGTTTATGATCAGTATAAATTGTTACGTGTTGTGCAACCAGGACATGCCGGTAATGTTGCACACTCTCATATACTGCAAACAGTTCTCTGTAGTAAGCTGGCCATTGGGACTGGCGAGAGTTCAGCTTTTTACTGAAGAAACCC
Source organism: Antheraea assamensis (assembly GCA_035772565.1). NCBI lineage: Eukaryota > Metazoa > Arthropoda > Insecta > Lepidoptera > Saturniidae > Antheraea > Antheraea assamensis. Next base: position 19,670 of record JAQQSE010000257.1, read on the forward strand.
AGAGGTTCCCAAGCATCGTCAACTTTCTGTTGAAGACAGGCACCGACGTGGAAAGTGGAAGCGTCGGTAAAAAGCCCTAATTCAGCATTAGGCACAGGATGAGCCAAAAGAGTTGCAGATGACAAGCTTTCTTTACAGGTCTTAAAACATTCCTCAAGTTCAGGTGTCCAATGGACCGGTGTGGAGCCCTTTCCTGGAGTAGCAACAATTGCTTCAATTAGCGGTGCTTGCAACATTGCAGCATTTCGCAAAAATCGGCGATAATAATTAATCATTCCAATGAAACGGCGGAGACCCTGTACGGTTTTTGGAAGAGGAAAACTTTGCAGAGCTTGAATGCGTTCAGGTGGCGGTTGAGTTCCAGTTGCTGAAATTCGATTTCCGAGGAAAGTTACCTCAGGAACACCAAACACACATTTTGCTGGATTTATGATTATTCCGTATTCTTCAAATCGTCTGAAAACAACACGGAGATGCTCAGCATGTAGGGTAGCATCACGAGAATAGATTAAAATGTCATCGACATAGGCAAAACAGAAATCTAACCCTCGGACAACTTCGTCTATAAAACGTTGAAAAGTTTGACCTGCGTTACGCAGACCAAACGTCATATAATTAAACTCATAAAGTCCGAACGGTGTTATGATTGCCGTTTTACAAATATCCTCAGGTGCAACTGGTATCTGTTGGTACGCCTTGACGAGGTCAATTGTGCTGAATATGGTACAGCCAGCTATGTTGTGACCGACGTCACCGATATGACGAACCGGATATCTATCAGGTATTGTGCGCGAATTTAATGCGCGGTAGTCGCCACAAGGTCGCCAAGTACCATCACGTCGGGGTCACCAGTTTGGGGTTTCGATTGGAAACACCGTTTAAATATATAATGTATAAAGTTTATTATGACTGCACAAGTTAATCGTTATAAACACACACAGAGTAATATATTATCACATGAATTATATACAATGTAGTTTACTCAGTCGCGCACACAGAATGAATAATATCTAAGTATGGTTCTCCTAACGGAGATCGTTCAGGTAGTTGTCCTTTGTCTCTCCCCAAGCGACGCCTCTTTTGTGGCGTCCCTTTTTGCGGTTGCGGACGTACAAAAATGTATCGACAAGAAACGCTACACATATGAAAATTTGAACGAAACAAATATTCTTGTTTTTCCTTATTACTGAAGATTGATTAATAGTAAACAGACTAAGTAAATAGTAATAAATAGGAGTAAGGACAGTACAATTTTATCCATAAAAGGCCAAGATAAAATAGTTCAGTACATATTTTATTCAGTTTGTAAAACGATATCCTTCTTTTTTTTGTTTAGTAGCTACTTTAGTGTTACCAAAAATTTTGGAAATAGTATATTTTATAGTAATATTATAAATTTATATTCTATATATTATATATTATATTATATATTCATTAGTAGTTGTACTTTTACATTAATTTTAATAACGAACACAACAAGCACCAGACGTTCTTTGTCATTTTACGTAGACGCTTTCTGTTTTCAACGTTTCATCGCCACTTTCTTTTTAGAATACCAATTCTTCTGATTTTAAATTATTATTAGTAAAATAGCTTTCATGTCACTAAAATTGTCGATAAAATTTTGTTGGTCAAACTATGTAAAACTACAGTCAGAAATTATTTATTTATTTATTTATTTATTTATTTATTTAGGTTACCAACAGAGTCAATATCAAAACATTTTTATTAGAAGTTTACATTTCAACGTTTTTGCTAGATAAGACCCTATTTACAGGTAACAACGGCATGCATATCAAATATTATTACTTTATAATATAAATTAATTAATTTAAATGTTAAAAATTACAATGTGAAATAAAATAACTATAAACGAACTAGTGAAGTATTAAGAATACTAATACTTCATAACTAGAATAAACAAAAAATGTTTCTGTTTATCAAGGGATTATAATTTGTGATAATCTGGAGATAATGAGTTCCTTTGGTGACGTCTTTCTACAAAATATCGTTCAAATTAAATACTGTTGAATATTTATCAGTCGGAAATTGAATGATCTTTTCTCAAGGAAGGAAAAGCAAATTAATTATTAATTAATAAATAGTTTCCGAACCGGTGGTAACTTTGACGTTCATAAGCGCCTTCTCAGGGCCTAAACTGAATAAAGTATTTTTGATTTTGATTTTGAAAAATTAATGAATATTCTTGTTTAGTTACATGTGAATCTCTTAGGAATTATTTTCTTCAATGGTCTTATACTTATGTAGACTAAACATTTTGTAGTATATAAAACGTTTTTAGTATATAAAAATTAGACTCCTGAAACTATTCTTTTCTCATAGAATACTTATCAGCGGAGAGTGTACTCATTTTCTCGTGGCAAAGTAATTCGTTACTATATGGTATCGTGCAAGAAATCCAACAATGTAGATTTTTCCTCCATAGTGATAAGTAAATACAAGTAAGCTAGTTTACAGCACTGTTTTCTATTTATTAAAACTATTGATAATTATTATGCAATCAGTTGATATCGTATCGTGACTTTGAGTGTGAGTGAGATCCACCAGGGTATAAAAATTGTCAATAAAATTTAAATATAATCCGAAAAAAATACGATACACGTCGGACAAGGAAAATATTTGTAATTAAGAGATTGATATGCTGTGAAAGATTCTTTAAAAAAAATATTATTGTAAATTAAAATTATATTTAATTTTCAATAGATTTTAATAGAACTCAGTACACGGTAAGTACATATAAGTAATTCTGAATTAGATAAGCTATAAAAATTATAAATAACTAGTGGTCCTGCCCTGAAAAAAAAAAATACTTATATGCATGAAACGTTTAAGGCGGCCTGACTTTTCCGATATTTTCAACAATTAAATTTCCAAAAAAACTTTGACAAATAATATACCTAAACCTTACACGTGAATTACTCTATCTATTGGTAAAGACCGCCTTACAATCCGTTAAGTAGTTTTTGAGTTTAGCGCGAACATCCAGACAGACAGACAGACGCGGCAGACGACTTTGTTTTATAATATATATATGTACATTGGGTATTCCTTCATTATTTGTTGTAATAGTGATAATATACTTTATATTACTATTAAAATTTATATCTTTTTACTTCATGAAGCGTTGATCATAAAACTCGAACAAAAAATATTAACATTGTATAATAATTCCAAATGAGAACTGAAAGAAACACTCCGTTATAAAAAGAAACGTATTGGTAAAATTAACTATTATAATAACTATTATGTGGATAGAGAAGTTTTAATACTGTATTTAAGTACGTTATACTTACATTAATTATAGCCGTATTCAAACCTTATTTATTATCTTTGAATTGTCAAAGAAGAACTTCGTAACTTTAGGGTTCGTAATCCTTGGTAGAGTTCTTATTGCTTTCGATACTTTGTATTTAATTACAAACTGCTTCAAGTCTGTACAGATTAGTGTCGGAACGGGATCTAGGAATGGTTTCGATAGATTTCCTTTTAAAGACTTTTAGGTTTATAAATGGTTGAACTGTTTTCGCTATTTTGTAATTTCTAGATAAATAATTTCTAGTATTAAAATTATAATATATTATTGGTTGTAATTTAAGAATGTATAATTATTATTGTATTTAATTATATCACCAAATAAGTTTTGTTTGCATTTATTTTATACAGTAGTTTTGTATGCGGACTTAATCAGTAGTAGCTGTTTCCGCGGCTCTTATCGAGTTTATCATTAATTGGTATAATGACTATTAATATATAGTTGGGTTTTATATAATCGAATGTTTTTTTTTTGTATCTGAGAACTCGACTAAACTAAACTAAGTGTGTATCTATGTTGTATGTGTTAAGCTAGTGAGTCAACATTTTCAGTGTCACCGTATCGCGCTTGCATCATGTTCGATTACCCTAATTCCGGGGATCCTACCTGGACTTGAGTCAGTAAAATTGATATTGTGAACATATTCACCGTGTTCCAATATTTTACCCTTTTTAAGCATATTACTCGTGCGGAAAAGATTAGACTGGACTGGCCTGAACTGGCCTGGATTGGGGTGGATTTCATAATTTACTTTCATACTTAGTATATATTAGTCTATACTCAAACAGTTGGCCTTATTAGAGATTCATGCTTATAAAAATATACGTATTTTTGAAATAAATATGCATAACGACATATTTATACAAGCTAGCAGTTGACGTTATAGAACGAGTTTTTAAAAACTACGAGTATACATGCAATGTTCATATAGGTGCACTTTTAAACAAAAGAACTCCAACAGCATTCAAACTTTGAAGAATATTACGGTACAATTTCGATTATAGATAGTGGTCACTAATACTGATAACTATTATAATTAAATAAATGTATGTCTTATATATTTGATAATTGTCAGCCGTAAAAATGCCCAAATATTATCATCATAAATTTACACAAGAAATAATTGTCTGGCTCAATTATTATCCTGCGTTCTCGTATCGATATATGACGGTTATTATTAATATTTTAAATGCTATTATATATATATATATTTAATTTTTTATTAAAACAATTTTTTTTTTATATTATAGGGGGTAAACGAACAGGTGGGTCACCTGATGGTAAGTGATCACTGACGTCCATAGACACTAGCAACACCAGGGGAGTCGCAAGTGCGTTGCCGGCCTTTTAAATATGTGGGCCTCCGGCGCTCTCACTGACCGAACGAAACGCAACAGTGCAACCACTGTTACTTCACGTCGGTTTTCTATGAGAGGGTGGTACTACCTCGGGCGAGCCGACCCATTCATGCTGAAACCAGTAATAGCTTCAGTGTAGCTCTACCACCTACAATTAACAATTAGACAAATTCAGTAATGATATTATTAAAATATAATTAGATTCACTTATATATTCCTTACAATAAATAATTCGATTCTTAGAATAAAATGACATATTTATCATCTGTCCGTTTTCTCAGAAATCCAATTAGGCGTAGTGACAGTGCAATTGATGCGACGAACAGATTAAAAATTTAGAGGTTATAAAAGCAGGTGCAAGAACAAAATGAACAACACGCTCCATGGCTGCGCGACGAGTGTTTTTTTTTTAAATTAACACCCAGCTCGTCTATTTATAGTTTTGAAGGAGATTCCAGACCGGTCCCTATCAACACCTGCTTTATAGATCGAAGAATTCAATCTGTTTGCAATACTTTGTATTGATAATTAAATTCTTTATTTTTATAACCGTGACATTTGATAAATGAACTGAACTGTTTTATATTTATCAGTCGTGTTTGTAACTGTTATTATCCTAATCGTAACTAATATTATAAATGTGAAAGTAAGTTTGTTTGTTACGTTTTCATGACTTATCTATTATTACTATTAATTACTACAATCATGAAATTTAACATATACTTATCAGGGATACAGATTAGGATATTTACCTTTATCCAAAAAAATACTGTTTCTGAAGGATATTATAAACCTACATTAATACGAGCGAAGTCGCGAGTAAAAGCTAGCGAGTGTTATAGTTATGTAAAGTTGTGAAGAACGCACAAGATACTTTATATTATTTTCCTTACAAATACATGTCCGAAGTCCGAGTTAATAACGATTTCGGTTTTCTTTTTCTTCAACTTTAATGTTCTCACTAATGTAAATGTCAAGTTAAAATGCGCCACCATCAGCTAAATCAACTAGATATTAGGCCTCCATGACACAGGCACTGCCTAGTTTGGGGCCATTGTTAAGGCTAACATTTTGTAAAGTTTTCTAGAAATCAAGATATTTGTATTTGAATTTACGAAATGACATTGACTACATTCCACGACAAACTTTTTGACTTCTCTGAACATAGTTTCGTAAAACACAAATTTAGGCATAAATACTTATTATTTTATATATACGAGTCGTACGAGACAACTTGAGGATAAATAAATGGTAATTTGATATACTCATTTTAACTTTGTTTCGTATTAAATTCAGACTACATGAAGAGCGGTGAAAGATTTTGTCGTTGACTGTACGTCAAACAGTGGGGTATTGCTTGATGAGTTAAAAAGCATTATATATTTTATGTGTACGTTGAACTATGAGAGCGTTTATTTTTTACGTATAAGATCAAAATCTTATCAGACCTTATTTCAAGGCACAGAAAGAAGATCTAGAGAAAAAAAAATACTGAATATTTAACAAGACGGAAAATGTGCTACTGTTTTTTTTTTGGCCAGTAATACAAAAAATCAATAATATTTTATTCAGTTTAGGCTCTGAGAAGGCGCTTATGAACGTCAAAGCTACCAGCGTTTCGGAAAACCCAGTCATCGAGAAGAAGCAGCAAGAGACTAAATCAAGTTTAACTTTTCATCAAACATAATATAACACATATTTTTAAGAACTTATATAGTTATAGAATATAGCTATATATATAGTAGCGCTAATTCTTATTTTTTTTCGTGCGTGATGTGTTCATTGCATGGATCGTTCTTTGCTTGAAGAAATTATGCATTAATTTAAAATCACTTTTTAAGATACACCTTGTATCAGGTATTGTAGCAAATTATCAAAAAAAAATCCTACGTCGAATTTAAATCTTCTAAGAGGATCTTAGAGTAATTTGCCTAAAATGCGGCTAATAAATAAGATTCTTTTTACTTGTGTTACCAAAATAAATACACAGGGTCCGTTCCCATGGACGTCACAAATAACGAAACCATGTGTTTTGTCAACTTTACCGAGCTCCCTTTGTACAAATAATCAGTGCCTCGTACCGGCACATGTGGCTTGTTGGCCTTGTTTGGCTATTACGTTTTATATTTATAATATAACAAATTAAGTATACACAAATTATTTGTGTAAAATTATGACTTCTAAAATAGAGGGTGTGTGCTTATGTGAGTACATGGTAGAAGTGAAAACATATAAATGAATACATTTACATTAAATTTACAGACAGAGGAGAGTGAAAAAGGAAAACATGTTATGCCAACCCTACTTAGGTGGGATAAGGGCATGATGATGATGATGGTTAAGGGTCACTGAAACTAAAAACCATAGTTGCCTAGAACAATCTACGAAAAATTCAACATCGAATGGTCCTATACCAATACGTTCTGTTGTTTTGAAGTAGTTGAACCTCAAAAGAACTATATTTTATTTATATGTTTACATATATAAATATTGATAGAAGACAAATAAAAGGTTAAATCGAATTTATAACAGGCAATCCAGTATATAATTGCTGAGGTAATATTTTGAAACTAGCGCCATAATTACTCTGCCTGGTCTGGGTGTTAACCAAATTGCACAACCTTTATGAATGTAACTGGTACCTCAATTACGTATTTCGCATGCGCAAAGTTATGGCAAATACCTATGTCTTAGTGTTCTCTTCAAATTGACAAATTCAAATTATGTTTCAGTTTTAACTAAGCCTATTGAAAGTAACAAACGTCTTGCCTCTGTATAGGTGAGGGGATGTTCAAATTTTAGATGCGCACCAAAGAGAGGGTGGAAGAGTCTATGCTTTTTTTATTTGTAAGGACATCGGGGGGACTATAACCATGATTACGTCAGCAATATTGCTTTATTTACTTTTTTTTTTTAAACATAATGAATCTTGCGAAAATTATGCCAATACTTATGTAAGCATGGGGGATGGGCGGGGGACAGCTTTGCTTACTTTTGGCGACAACGGCGGATCAAAAAGGACAAAAATACTACTGATCTATTAATTGAACGGCCCCGAATAAAAAGATAATAAGTAAGTCTATAGAGAATAGTACACTTTTAAGTTCACATTATCGTTGTTTGTATAACTTGTATTTGCTATCTTAGAAATTGATATTTGTTAATTCCTGCTATCGCTTTGCTCTTGTGAAATAGATAATTACGAGGTTATTTACAGTAGATATGGTTGACGTAACTTATAATTTAGTATTCTAGGTGCATTTTAAAGCATTTATATATAATTATACAAGTTTACACTTTTAATATATATACACAGTAGGTTTTACACATTCGCTAAATTTAGAACGAATACAATTATTTTGTAATAAATAACTTAGAAGATTTTTTTAATACACAAGATTAATTGCCACTTATAAGACTTAACACTGATATTAATGATTAACTGTCGAGAAACTTAACTGCAGAAATAACCAAGTAGAGAACAAGGAAACACCAGCAACTGTATTATTCGAAGATTATGTTGCGGAACAGAAAATAGGGCTACAAATACAATTACTTCTTTATGTCTTAATAACTTAACTTCGATTTATTTATTGTCAGAATAATAGAATAATGTCATTATGAAATTGATATTTAAAAAATTTGATTCAAAACAATACTTTTATAAAAATGCATTAAAAGCCAATCGAATTTTAAATTTCGATGCGTATGGCGGCCATGTTATTTGTGATTTTCGTGTATTGCTATCATAACTGAAGAAACATGCAAAATTGTAAAATCGAAATATCTATAGGAACTAACTGGTTTTAAATCAGTTTGCGAAATATGAAACAAAAACTAGAAAACATTGCAAGCTAAATAAATAACAGTTTGTAATAGATATGAATACACAATTACCGATTAGATATTTTTCGATTACGATATCTGTTCTCTTCCTTTGACGTACTTATTTTAAAAACAATAGTTATTGTATTTCACATCCACCAGCTTCTTTTGTATCTTTTATATGTCGTATCAGTAAACAGTAATTTATACATTTATTGGATTTTAATATATTACATTTATTTCAATTCTTATTTCAAGTTTTTCTTCATACTTTTACCATACCTAGCTAATGGTTCGAGTAACACTGACAGTTGTCCATAACACTTAAGAAGAAGGATGTCTCCACGGTCATATTCTTCTATAGTATTGTTATAAAGCGCTAAAGTTTGTGTACTAGTAGAAGATTATGGAATTACTTATCCCATTTATATTGTAATTAATATGAACGAAGATGTTGGTAGTTTCTAGTAATTCATGAACAATGGACGTGTATACAGGGTGTAATTTATACACATTTTAGTCGGTTCGATTCCCGGGTGAAGCAAGAGAATTTTCGAAAATCTTTGAGTACAGTTTTATTTCTGTACAAAAATAAAGGATTGTTTCTTTGGAGTAAAATTAAAAATTCCACTCTATATATCAGATACTTGGGAATGAGACTACACATCCTCGGTAGTATAGTGGTAAGTATCCCCGCCTGTCACGCGGGAGACCGGGGTTCGATTCCCCGCCGGGGAGGTTAAAAATATTTTTTTTAATATTTAAAGCTATCTAGTTTTATAAACATTACACAGATATTCGAATAATATTTCAATATACTTAAAATACTCGAGATCAATGGACTTAAAAAATTGTTCAAATTTAAGGAGGTCACATAAACAAAAGTCCAAATATCATCATAGTACAGTTATTTGCGATCCCAATTTGTATTACCAGAACGATAATTATTCAGTTCGTATCGCCGCGCTAGAATCTATGTGAGTATTGTTTTCTCCCATACTCATGCATGAGTGACGTCAGTAACACGGTAGCAATAATATCCGCCGCATTAATTACCCACACTGTGAAAACCCGTGAATTATGTTCTATACATATGAAATATCGCACCGAATTGTGTACTGCATAAGAACTTTTAGATATTTTATTACCTATTTAATTATTATTTTTGTATTTAAATACCACTAATTAAAATACAGAGATTAAAAAAGAAAATTAAATTACAGAAAATACATTTCATAAAATATTATTTGCAAAAATGAACTGGAAAATGTTATTAACGTTGGAAATTTCATATCCGCACGATGGAAACTAAACGGATCGTACGAATGCACTCGAATTTAATTAAATAGGGAATTTCACAGCAAATAGTATGTGAAATGTAATCAGATCATAGAGATAATAATGATATCATATATCGATTGCAATATCCACTCAATATCAGTCGGTCAGTCATTTTAATGAAATTTATAGTCTTCTTTTATGAAACTTGCATTATTTTTAGACATTATTTTCGGCTGGTCATTTTAATTTAATGAATTTATTTTACTATTGCCAAAGGTAATAATTATTTTTAAATTTCAATAGATTACTCATTATGGAGTGATGGTACTGTTAATAGAGAGGAGAGGTAGTAGAATGTACCAGCTGTGATAATGAATGGTATTTCGACAGGCCCATCACCTTGCCTTGTAATATTTTTGTTTCGTATGTGTCTCCTCTATAGTTCCTCCTCTGTGTCTGTGTTACTGTTTTACATATTTATTTTACTTATGTAGTGTTTATGTTAAGAGCTACCAACTAGACGTTCGTACATTGTTATGGCCCGCCATTCGAAATCAGCGCTGTAGTGCACTCAGTCGTACTGCAGCATGTATAGCTGAATGGGAGTGATGTTGTTGGACATTTTTAATTAAGTATATTTTCTTTATCTATCGTATAAACGTGATGTGGTCGAACAATAAATACTTTTTCTTTCTTATTTATTTCTATATATACGACTATATTCACTTCATCTGTACAAAATATTATTAAAATCAGTTAAAAGTAATAGAAAACGGTTAGTAGTAATTGATAATTAATTCAATGCTGGAATTGCATATACTCCACATATACAAAATTTAAGCAAAATCGGTTGAGAAGTAAATACATTTTTGATTTTGAGTAAACCTTTTTTTTTACAAAAACTAAAAGTACTATTGATGAAATGGCACATAAATGTAATCGGGCGAGTGCCTCAAGCGCTCCATAGTAGTCCGATGAAACTGTAGAGGCCTTGCCAGGCCAACAGTGTAGTTCAGTTCGAAAAAAAAAAAAAAAAAGTAAAATGGCATATGTTTCACGTGTACGACATTTAATATTCCCACGTATTTTAATCCTATTCTATTAAAAAAAAGATACAGAAGTGTTTGTATGTTTGAATCTCAGGGATGACCTGGCTGATTAAAAAAAAATTTCTTTATGTGGCCTGTATATTGAAGAACATTCTAGGCTATATAACTTCACGTCACAATCCTTAGAAACAGAGTAGTAACCATAAGTATTAGCAAGCTGGTAAACTGCAAGTGCGAAAGATACCCGGGTTCGAAACAAGTATACATAATTTAAATTAGACGTGGACAATATCGTTGGCCAAAAGTAAAACCAATATAAAGTAGAATGAATAAGTAAAAACAAATCTTATATGAATAACTCATGCAATTGTTTGCTAGCGGGAAATTATACATTTATGAAGGACGTTTCATATCCGCGGTATCTATATATCTAGGTATACTTGTACGGTATGATGACCTGATTTACTGGAATTTAATTAAAATCTGATTATCGTTCGTTGCAATATGTCAGTGCATCTCGTATAATGTTGTGCATATTATGAGAGTGGTTTTCTTATTTCAATAATGTTTATAATGGAAGTTATATCTAAGCTTATGTCCTTCTTCGTAAAGAATCCTTGACTCAACACTAGCACATTACCCAACACGTACGTTTAAAACAAGATTTAAATTACTATCATTAATTCAGTTAGGTAAGTTGAAATAAATTATGTATAAAACATGATATTTGTGTAGGGGATCTACCACGGCCTTTTGTGACGTTTTGTTTTTTTCGAACTGACTACACTCTTGGCTTGTTAAGGCCGCTACAGTTTCACCGGACTACCTTTTGTGTCGTGGCATGGATTTGCCCATACGCAATTATCGTCGCGCGGGCAACCCATTCTCGATACTTCGAAACCACTACCTAACCACACGATACTTCCTGACCTATATTTTATATGGTAATTGGTACGCTCCTAGGTGGTAGCATGCGAAATAAAAAAAAACAATAAATAAAGTATAAAAGGCAGAAATAATAATTTGTCTTATCTAACCGGCAGTTCTATAGATTAAGAGTCTCCATACTAATATAAAGCGAACAACCCCTTGAGCTTTATAATATACTGTAGATAAATAGTGGTAAAAACGTTTAAAACATATTTTATTTTACAACGAATGTTCAGTTTAATTGTTTGTCTCACAAAGTGTCCCTTCATTTGAATAAATGTCACATAAAAACACGAGAGTCAACTAAAAGTTACACGGCCGGTGGTGAAAAGGGTTTACGTTAAACGAGTTCGATTAAAATTCCAAACAATAACAACAATAAAATTGCTTGTTTATCAATAGTAATATTGTACAGGGAGACCTCCTGACCCATACGACTGACTGTTGGAACAAAAATAATAAACGCGTTATTGTGTTGCTACAGCGGCGCGTGCCCTTTGTCGAGTGGGGTACTCGGACGGGTGAGAACGGGCATTTCCCACAGGAAACCGACTGTGACCCTAAACAATCTCGTAGAAAATTATTTGTTCCTGCAAATTGAACTTTTATTATGGCCGTGATTTGTTTTTATTTTTTTTCATGTTACTTGTATTATATGTTGGAACAAGTATTTCGTTTTCAGATGAAAATTGTGTTACACAATATAATTTAATATACAGATTATAATATTATATTGAAATGATTGTTGTATGCAATAGAATTGACCAGCAAGTTATTTAAAATTTCAAACCGTAGATGGGTACATATTTATTTATTTTTTTTTTATTTATCATTATTTATTAGAATTGGCTTGTCGACATAAAAAAAGATTTTATTAAAAAAAATCGATCGATGGAATTCACGACCTTAACGGCTGATTTTTTAAGACCCAGATCTCAAAATGGCGTACTATGTTTTTTTTTTTATTTCACGACGTAGTATATTGTAAATTTTTTATGGTTTAGCAAAAAAAAAAAAAAAGAAATGAAAAAAATATTTAAAAATACATTTTACATAAAAGTTATAATTTTACAATACATAATCTGTTGTTTTTCAAAGTTTTATAACAAATCATGTATTTTCTTAAGCTTATGCTGCCAACGGTCTGTTGACCTGTGTCTCGTGAGGTCTACTTTCGTCTGTATAGAATTTAAACCTTACGCTTTTGCACAGTCAAACAGTTACAGACAACTTCTGCGACCAATAGAAATAAATTACATTTTCCCAACAGACATGGTGTTATCGTTCTCGATGAATAGATATATACTTGTTTTCGTAAATGTAACTAGGATATAGTAATTGAGTAAACAATAGTCCATAGCGTTTGCGAAGTCAATGGTAATTGGCAGGGGTTGACACAATAGGCTGACCCTAGCGTTGGACAATTTAGAGTCGAGCAAGTATTTCAGTGAACTGTTCGTTCACCGTTCCTTTGTTGCTGGAAATGTAGTTCTATTAGCTAATAATTACGTTCTTGTTAAGTACTGATTAAATTTAATAACTTGTATATATTTCGTAGATTATGTTATAAAATATAGCTTTAGACATCAATTAAATTCTGTACTTCGATATAATTTATAGAATAATATTAATATACACATGAAGGCTAATTTTAATTTTCGTTGACAATGCCTATAAAAATCGACTGCTCGCTCATAACTAATCTGTCCTGGGTTTTATTACATTCTGTTAATAGATATAATTATCTTTTATCGACAATATTACAGATTGAACTGGACTTAAAAATGTATACATTGAATATATTGCATATCATATTTAGATCGTGTTTAGTACTTTATGCAAACCTAACGAACCTCTTTTTTGAATAATTGGAAATAAAAGATATCTAGTCTCCAATAAATATCTTATAATAGTTATCAACATTTTCATTGCATTTATATGGGTTCAAAAACTTTTCTTAAACATTAATATCACGTAATATTAAATGTAGGAAAATGTATTTATCTAAATATAAGTAGCACAACGTTTAATGTATTTTAATGGACTGCGGCTCAGCTAAAGCAAAAGGAAATACGTTTGATAAACTTTAAAGTGCTCTATTTCAATAGAGTAGAAACGAAATTTTATGAGCGATAAAATTTGAGCACCATCTTGGTTTATAATAACGTTAGATAAAAAAAAAATAATGACTTAATTTACTTTCGTTTCCAGATTGAGTTCCAGCATAAATAAATTATGCATATCATTACATAATATAAGACAAAGTCGTCCGCCGCGTCTGTCTGTCTGTTTGGATGTTCGCGATAAACTCAAAAACTACTGAACGGATTGTAATTCGGACTACACCAATAGATAGAGTAATTCACGGGGAAGGTTCAGGTGTATAATTTGTCAACTTGTTTTTTTTTTGTAAATTGGTTGAAATATAATGATAATTGTTGAAAGAACCGGAAAAAGTTAAGCCGCCTTAAGCGTTTCATAAGTGTATATTTTTTTATTATCAGGGCAGGACAACGTCCGCCGGTCCTGCTAGTCCACTGTAAATAACATAACTTTTAAGATGAGATTTCTGCAACATTTTTTTTTGTTTTATTAACATCTGGAAATCCCTTATGGATACCCATTCTTCCGGGGAAGAGAATGGGTTATGTCCGACTCGCACGGACTAAAACCTCACGGTGTACCGGCCGCCTCTTTTGGGTTGGTTCTGAGGCTCTGAGGCTATCACCATACCGCCCCGGCAGTCAGCCCGGTGGAAGTTGGCCGCCAGGCTCCGTCCATAGAGGGAGGTAGACTGGGTACACAACGATTTGATTTGCAAGTTTTAAGTAGATAAAACTGATAGCAAAATTTAAATGAAGTCCCATCGGTCTGAAAGGTTTTAAGCATTACAGACGTTCCACTTACGCGCCCTTATCCGAGTCGCATTTTCCTTTTGTTGTTGTTAATAAATAATATAATTTTTCTAAAGTAGTAATATTTTTAACTTCTTCTTCGGTTTGGAAATACTGATTCAGAATTTCTAAAGGCATTTGATATTTTACACGAGTCGTTATTATTATTTGCGTGGAGCAGAATTAGAGCATTGCCGAGGGCCGCGGCCTGTACCGCCCGTTGGCCGACGGCCTGAATTCTCCCGATATGAAACATTAAATGCTAGACGCCATATCTATGCTGCTCAGTTTGAATGTTTGCCTCAAATCTCTAATTTTGAATGTTGTGAAGCAAAGACCGCGTCTGCGGTTAGTATTCAAATACGCTTGTCTGAGAGCTAAAATGTTATAAGACTTAATACCCTTGGGGTTTATTATAATATATTTGTATGGAAGTATCGATAATAACCAGTCGTTCCTGATGGTATACTTGGTTGCCATCTATCCCATAGAAACAATTGCCAAAGTAAATAAAGAGTATAATATAAAAGTGATACGAAAAGTAAAAAAAAAAGTGTGTATGTACTTATGTACACGCGTTAGAAGTTATACTTCCTTGGTGTAACAAGATAAAAATCCTTTCCAAATTTTTACCTTTCGCCTTATTCTACGTTTGTAGAAAAAACGACACTAACAATAGAAATAAATAAATATCGTGAATACAGTTGTCATTTCTCACGCAATACGTAGATGTTCTTACTTTTACTTTGTTGGTAACTTTTTGAATAAATTTAACGACATCTGTTGTAAAAAAATTAAAATGTTGATTATAGTTAACTTCAGGGTGTCGGTTTTTCGTGACGGAGTGCTCACGCATCGTATAATTACTCTCGTCATTTTTCCCTAACGCGCCAAAAGAAGTATAACTTCAAAAACTAGGAGAACAGTACATTATTTCCGAGTAATAATGAAGGATGGACTTGATGTTACTAAACGCTCATTTTTATGTCGTAATTTCACTGATAAATTTTATGTAAAAAGTAACCAATTTTCATTCCTTTTGAGTACAAAGTTATTATTTATATTATTGAATCATGTTTCACTATATTTTCGTTGCGATCATCAAATTCATTTGAAGGTTATCAATACATATTATAAGATAAAGTCGTCCGCCGTGTCTGTCTGTCTGTCTGTATGTTCGCGATAAACTCAAAAATTACTGAACGGATTGTAATACGGTCTTCATCAATAGATAGAGTAATTCACGGGGAAGGTTTAGGTATATAATTTGTCAATGTTTTTTTTTTGTAAATTGGTTGAAATATATTGGATGAAATATATAATTGTTGAAAGAATCGGAAAAAGTCAAGCCGCCTTAAGCGTTTCATGCACATAAGTATTTTTTTTTATTATCAGGGTAGCACAATGTCCGCCAAGCCTGCTAGTTATATATAACTCTTATATATACTGTTGATGTGATGTCTTAGATTAATAAATCCATTATTATCCAACTTCACACATGGTTAAATGTTTGCATTTTTTTTTTCAAAAACTCCATGACCGTGTTTTATGATACTTTTACTGGGATAATCAACACACTTATGTGAGGGTTTTACTATACTTAAAATGTTAAGGGGTCAGTTCTCTTCGAGTCTTTCACGAAATCGGTTTGAAAAAAAACCCATTTAAATTCAAATGTACTGATTTCTTCCATACAAAAATGATTCAAAGTGAATAAAAGTTTCTTAGTAATCAACAACAGATTTAACCAGACAAGTTCAATTGCAATATTTAAATATCGTTGACATGAACATGTTTTTCTTCATAGAGTAAGAAAAATTATGCAACCTCTTTCGTTTTGGCAACAGATAAAAAAGAAACGGAAGGAACTGTCGCATTTATTTTAAATTTGTTTCAGCGTTGCATATAGACATCAATTATGTCTAATACTTTACTAGTGAACATACCAATGAGCGTATTGTCAATAACTCGGTGCTTAATTTACTGTCTCGATGTCTCGTCATGTTAATATTCCATTACGGTTCAGGCTACGTGTTCGTGAAACAAAAGTATGTAATTGTTTATCTGTATTGAATATTCAGCGCAAACACACCCTTTCATTAGTTTGCAACCCGAAGACTCGGAAAACAGCGGACGAGTCTTTTTATATTTTCACACAGTTGTGTATAGGGCAACCATTTTTAAGAGAGCTTTCAATATTCAAAATTATGTACTACCGTCACAATGCTATAGTTAAATTCGCTGGGCATGAGAGTTCTGTGCAAAGTGGTCGTGTTAACTAATGATGTCAGTGAAAGATGATGGCCATTTATTAAAGGGCCAACTAACTACATTACGCTGTTTAAAGCCAGTCATATTGTTACGGTGGGTATATACATCGATGGCGAATGATGATATATTGATAGGTTAGCTTATAGGCTTTCTAGGTAGACATATTTAAGTGTATTTTATTAAATTGCACCAGATAAATTATTAAAAAAGAAAAATAATTTGCATAGTATGGTATAGTATAGCACAGAATAGCATAGTATAGTATAGCACAGGATAGTATAGTATAGTATAGTATGTAGTTATATTACCGTGGGAGAAAACCATGTTAAAAGTAACAGACGGGTGTGCCTTCGGGCGGAGGGAGGTAGAAAACCTCGTTAAAAAGTTCCTTTGGGAGGAAATCACATTAAAAATCGACAGAGGGGTGGCCTTCGGGCGGAGGAGAGGGAGAAAACCTCGTTAAAAGTCACCATGGTAGAAACCCACGTAAATAAGTTACAGGTGGTGGTGGTTGGAAGGGGTGACCCCTTGACTGCCAAACTGGACCAAGGAGGGAAGGGGCTGGGGTCCTGACTTTCTATTGCACATTGGTTCGGTAGACGGGTAGACAGCTTGACCGGGCTGTCATCGCGGTCAGGGCGTTCGCGCTGGGCCTTGTCGCCGGGGTGGCATGGTGCTTGCTTGTTCGATTCTGTGCCACTCCATAGCGCGGCAGACGGTATTTCGTGTGTTTTTTAGTCAGTAAGAGTCTGACACCCCACAGCTCCCCAGGGCTGTGGGTGGCCAATGAAGGATTTCTTCCCACATTAAAAAAAAAAGTATAGTATAGTATGTAGTTATATTGCGATATTTTGTTGTTATTATAGGTGTAGTATTTACAGAATTATGACTTCTATTAATATATTTATGTGAGTTTCCTACTTGAGTTATCATATAAAACGTAATAATAATAATTGAAGACATCGTGACGGAGTATGTCACATGTTCCAAAGTTATGTTTATTGAATAATGTTTAATGAGAAATGAAAATCTCCAATCTCTCACATCACACCATATTACGATCCGAAACTACATTAAGTTCGAAGTATCGGGTGCTGAAGTTAGATAAATTAAGCGCATGTGAAACCACAAATGAATGTTTGTATTTAATAAAAATTTAAATATGTTATCACATTCTTTCCATAGCTTTTATTGAATGTACATCTTGCTTTTATGAAAATGTAAAAGCAGGTTGAACAGGTATTTCTATTTTCCTATAGTACATTTATTTATTCATAAATATAAATTATAAAAATAACAAGGTATATTTGTTAAGATGTAATGAACTACAGTGATTTAACATCAAAGGTAACGTAAATAAGTACTGACGCGTATTTTACAGACATAGAGTTTAGTTACATACGTACATGCAAGACTAAAAATGTAGTTCAGAAGCACTTAAGAACCTGTCCTCTTTGAAAGCTTGGCGCACTACTACTCTTCAGTTATATTGTCACTTAAAGTGGGATTGTGGTCAGACACGATAAAAAAAAAAGAATGAACTGTTCCCGTTTCATTATTTGTAGCGAAGTCTATTTGTGGTTTGTATTAAAAAAATTTAAAACCATTTGTATTGTTCCATTGTTAAGTTATTATTTTTACATCGTTAATTAATTCCAACTGTTTTTCTTATATATATATTTTTACTTTCTGCATATTTGTATTTTGTACATATTATGTTTTTATATTTATAACACGTCAATAACGTCCTTTGTTTGTGTTGATATCATCAGAAACTTAAAGACCGCATTAAACTAGATGACATTTGAAATTATTTCAATAAATAAATATTTTATCCTAAATACATCCTTAAAACATGGCATACTAAAATCTTTTAGGTTATACATTACTAGCAGGCCCGGCAGACGTTGTCCTGCCATGATAATAAAAAAATATATACTTATGTGCATGAAAAGCTTAAGGCGGCTTGACTTTTTCCGATTCTTTCAACAGTTATCATTATATCTCGATCAACTTACAGAAAAAGCATGATAAATTATATACCTAAAACCTTCTCCGTGAATTACTCTATCTATTCGTGAAGACCGCATTACAATCCGTTTAGTAGTTTTTGAGTTCATCGTGAACATCCAGACACACAGACAGACGCGGTGGACAACTTTGTTTTTATAATGTGTTGTGATGACTGGAGAAAGATTAACGGGCAAAGTTGGTTAAATGAAAGTAAATTAATTAGTTTTTCTATTGTCTACATATTTAGTATATGTTTTCTGTTATGAAATAAAAGAAATAAAAAAACATAAGAAGGTTATTAATATGTATCCTTACTTCTCCAGGAAAGAATCAAGTCCAGCGTACACTTCCTCCTCCTATTTCGAGCGACAAGCTCCATATTAATTTAAACAACTGCGTGCGCATGAATTAAATAAAATGTATCCGTTACAAAATTATAAAATAACGATACACTGACCATTATTATTATTTGATGCTATTATTATTTATAGTAATTACTATTTATTGCCACAAATAACTAAAATGGTCATTATGTATATAAAAGGGTGTACCAAAATAAGTTGAAATTTCTTTTGTTTTCCGCTCAAAATACCGTAGGATAGGCTTAAAAAAAATTATCGTGACAGAACTGAAGGTCAAAATTTTAATTTTACGAGATTCATCATCGAATTTTTATATTTCCCATATAAAATCAAAATGGCAACAATACTGTTTTTATAATCTACTTAAGCAAGCTATGAGGATTTTTTTCTGTAATAAAATAAATGGATAATTATTCTTCAGTATTAAATTCCGCGAAAAGAATTTCTCGATGTTGAATTTGATTTTACCAAAAAAAAAATAAAAAATGCATTTTTACTTTTCTTCAGCTAAACGATTGAAGAGGGAACTAAAACTTAAATGACAATTTCGTAGTCCTTTTAATGCACTACGGAAAAATTTACATTCGTATACTTTTGTTATGTGGGTTGCATGCGAAATTTGACGACCCTAGTCCCAGTAGTTTGGCCTGTGCGTTTGCTTTTTATGCGGTTTTGTTTTTTAGTTAAGCAGTTTTTTTGTTTTTTTTTTTTTAAACAGTACAGTCAACTTGCCAAACAAACACAAATAAAATAGCCCTAAAATGGTACTGTCACAATTCTACCGAAATTAAATTTGATATAATAAAATACTGATGCGATAATTTGGTAATCACAATATTTTTCCAATATTATTTTATTATATTATAAATCGAATCTATTTAATAAGGCAATGTATGCGAGGATCGTCACATATAACGATGGTTCTCACACATAACTACGAAAATATTTAAATGTAACAACATTAACGCAGCGGGACGATTTAGTTTAAGTGTTGAATTTTATTACATATACGTTCATATGTTTAGGAACTAGAACTAATCGAAATTAGATGTATTATTGGTCTTAATAAAAAAATATTCCAATTTACATAAGAAGTAAGACGGACGCTGATAATAATCTTGAATGTAGTTAAATATTCTATGCAACGTTATTATAATACACAAGTGCTCAAAAGTCGAACATTATTATTTATATTTCAAGCTTCAAATATTAAGGAAGAAAATGAAGTATTTCTAATTGTTTAAATGATAACACTAAAGTTTATCAGTAGCTATCAAACCAAAAATCGATTGACAAACATGGCAGAAAAATGTACTGAACTGTACTTTATCTTCCCCTATTTATATATACCTATAGGACCGTAAGAAATTTGCTTGGCTTTTATATTGTTATTCGTTTTAATTATTCTTTTGAAACATAGACTGGTATCTGGATTAGTAATTATCGGTATTATGCACGATTCAAATGTAACAGCACATCGGTCAAAGCTCGCACAAATCTACAGATGAAGCATGAAAGTACAAATTATTTTAATGGCCGTTTAATTCATCACATCTCAGATGCCGAGTGTCATAGAAGTTTTAAAACTTATTAGGCCTTAGGGGTCAATTAAATTTGAATGCTCGAACGGTTTAAGTACTGGTATAAGCACGATCTTGCCTCTGGCGTCGCTTCTTCGACGTAGCAGTAATGAACACAGAACTTTTTAATTTTAAGTTGTGTAACTTTTATCGTATAAACAGAAGTAAATCTATAACAGAGAAAACGATAGAAGTCTGGCGTTGTGCGTGAATCACTCAAAAATTACTGGATAGATTTAGCGATGATTTTTTTTAGTTTTACTTCCTAGCCACTTTATCCATATTATAACATATATACAACAATATATATATAGCCTCATCCATATCAATGAAAACCAATTGAAAATGTTTAAAAAATCATATGGAAAATGTAGGTTAAAAATCACCATATAAAGACGTGAGTGAGTGAAACGGAAGATAGTATGGAGCTCTTCAAAAAATATTAACAGATCACCGTTCAATTGTTTATTTGCCATTTTATTTCATTACGTGTTAGTATTGCTTCCCGCTTTGGTCTTATTTCCTTAGTTCTTGACCCGTGCAAAACCGGAGCGGGTTGCTTGTTTAATATAAAATTATTACATTTTAAAAACTACGATTATTGTAAGCATTACGCATTCAGTGATACGTGTTTCCGTAAAAAATGGGGCAAGCGATGTGGTGCTTATGTTTTTTTCGCTGTACACAAAATACATTGTTACGATGAAATATGATACAGAAGAACGTTGCGGTGTCAACTAGTCTATACATAAAAAGCAATATAAACTATTTTTGAAGTTATACTTTTTTGGCGCGTTAGGGAAAAATGATGAGAGTAAATTTTTACGATGCGCGCGCACACCGTCACGAAAAACCGACACCCTGAAGTTAGCTATAGTCAATATTTTATTCAAATAAAAGTATGTATGTATTAAATATCTTTTTATAAGGCGAAAGATAAAGTTTTTGGAAAGATTTATATCTGGTTATGTCAAAGCAGTATTACTTCTAACGCGTGCACATAAGTACACACTACTTTTTTTTTGTGTAAACATTTTTATTTACGAAATACTTTCATACTGAAAATAATTAACGTCACATCGTTTGAAAAGACTCTATAGTAGGAACAAAGCGTCTGTCGGCAAAAAGATTTGTAGATAGTGACAGAGAACAAAGTAGCTAATGGATCTAATTGCCATTTTATCTCTCTAATCAGAAAGTAGGGGCTAGAATTCAACTGATATATTTTACTTTCACAGTAACGGTCGGTTTACTACGTGAAAGTATGGTTAATTGAATCGAATAATTATTTCGCTTGTTGAAATGGAATGCTAAAACAGTATTATTAATAACGCATGATTTGAAACTTGCAGATAAGTAAGTAACTGAGACTTATGTTATCCTGGTACCTAGTACTAGTTACGTTGTTAATTAAAATTAGGCAATAGGTTTAATATATTTTCTACATGTACCATTTACTAATTTAAACTGATAACACAATATCGGCTGAAGGTGAAGAAAAACATCACCCCAACAAACATTGCCCCACCTTATATCAGAATATTATAGAATTATGGATTTCCTGGAGTTTGAAATCGCCAACACGTCGTGAGTTGGCGTGGATATTATACTCATAATTAATTTCCTTCGGGCGGAGGCCTATGACCCTGCAATGGGCCTCTTAGATCAGGCTTTACATTGCACTGTAAACCGTTTGTTTAGAAAATACTAATATAATATTATAATATACTGCGTTTGACAAATTATTTAGTTTCACGTTCTGGTTATATTTTGGTGCCAATTTTATCAACATCGTCTACATTTTCAATCATAATCCAATGAATCACTACCATAGGTATAATGGCATTTGATAAACAAAAAAAAACAACTATACACCAGAGCAGGTTATTCCGCTATTCCATCCGATTTACCTGTCAGCCCTGACAAAGATGGTAACTGAGGGAACCAGGACAACACAATAGTACTGATTACTGCGTGGGAAAATTTTCATTATGTGTGCCTTAGTGTGTGTGTCTTTTATAATAGGAATGATTTTTTTATTATTTAACATTTTGAAAATGTTTCTATGTACTGTTTGTATTTACGCATAGTAGTAGGACTTTTTTGAAGCCTAACTCTCTAGTTATCACCTTCAAGCTGAAAATCTGTCTCCAAGTAATTATAGATATGTTCCGGCAGTTGCATTTTAGAGTCAGTTCACATCTACTCTTAGAGTGTTTCGTCATTGTCACATACAATTGTAGTGAAACACTAAAACTTATATTGTGTAGAAAAAAAAAATGATTGTATGCATATATTTATGTATATATATTTATTTCTATGATATTCTGTAACCTAAACCATTCAATGTACCTATGGGTGTGTCGAGTTATTTATTTTAATTTTTGAAAGGCACATTTTTTATATAACATCTAACTATGACGCGACGATGTCTAGGAATAAAAAAGGAGAAATAAAATTAAGTTTTCTGATTAAAATTACTCGACTCACAACAATATAATTAAAAAAAACAATTGTGTTTTTTTGAGACTCTCTTTTTGTTTTTCTTACTTTTTTTTTTTAGTAAACTCTTACAAATTGTACAAGATAGGTTGGGTTGATAAATGTAACCCAGAAATAAAATAACTTCAAGTAAAACTTTTGCAATTTATACTCAAGATACTTAAGTGATTTTTTTTTTAATGTGAAGTTTATAATTAGCTTAAATAAAGGTTAAAATTATCAAACAACGGAGAGCATCTAAATGAAAGACCAATATTGCATTGCTTCTATATAATTAAAATTCCACGTGCTTATTAAATATATGCTTCATTAAACTACCAATAAATCTAAAACCGATAACATGCCTAAGTTACATATAATGTTTACTGAATACGTGTGAATTTATTTAAAAGACGACGTAGGTCGGCTCTGTGGTGACACCACAGTTGTTGTCTCTCGTCGAGATAAACATGTATCCGTCTATACCCCAGGCTGATCCCCAGGAGTTTTTCAAGATCCAGAAGGTCTCACCGTCGCGTTCACCATACCCCACTAATGTGACCTCGTGGTTTAATGCGGTGGGGTTACTAAAATACATTTTATTATTGTTAACAATGCGTTAATAATAAAGAAAAATTGGCAAACAAGGGAAAAAACTAGCAAACACGCAAAAAAAAAAAAACAAAGCAAAAAAAATTGCAGAGAACAAAGGACATATAAATCAGATAATTCTCGATATATAGCTATAGTAACGAATAGCTACATTAAAAAAAAGATATTTTACGATACGGTAAGAATTCGTGAGAAAAAGAAGCTTCCCGCTGTAATTTATGTACGCGCACCAATTTACTCATACTGATAGAGGATGTTTAGAACAGGGCTGAAGATAACCGCTTGTGAATAGTAAGAATTTAAGCAATCAAAATATTGGTGTTTCACGCAGCATTTTTGTATAACAAAGTTTCTATTATAGAAAAATGTTGTATAACCTAGTATGTTATAGGACTCTCGTGACTTGAGTTATCATTGGAATACAGTGACACTGTCATGTTTCCATTATAGGAAAATATTGTATAACCTAGTATGTTATAGGACTCTCGTGACTTGAGTTATCATTGGAATACAGTGACGCGGTTATGTTTCCATTATAGGAAAATATTGTATAACCTAGTATGTTATAGGACTCTCGTGACTTGAGTTATCGTTGGAATACAGCGAGGCTGTTATGTTTCCATTATAGGCAAATATTGTATTACCTAGTATGTTATAGGACTCTCGTGACTTGAGTTATCATTACAATACAGTGAGCCTGTTATAATTGGATTGAATAACAGCCTTTTAAAATGGAAAATAATCAGGGTAAGGATTATACATACCAAGTCGTATCGTAGAATATACCGCCGGTGTACAATGAAAAAGCTTCAGTGACGTGAACGGACACTGACAACGGACCATGGTTGACGGTCGCAACCTTTGAGATAAAAAAGTATATTGTAATCATGTCAATGTGGGATATATTTTCAAGAAATCGATTACGAAAATTTGCAGACAATTTTCGATGGCTTACAAACATTGTTAGCCCATTTAACAAAATTTTAATAAGTTTTGTTAACACTTTTATTGGAGACTAGCTGTTGCCCACAGCTCCATATGCGTTTTTTTTTATAATTGTGAATTACTCCTTATGAAATCAGCTATCTATTAGTGAAAGTTCCGTGAAAAATTGGAGATTGTACTGTAAACAAAGCCATGGGTAAAAGCTAGTCCAAAATGAAAAAGGTTTAATTACTTTTTATAACGTTAGCTATCTGTCAGTGAAAGTCCCATGAAAATAGGTCCAATAGTTTTGGAGATAGTACTACAGATGAAGCCATGGATGACAGCTAGTCTAAAATAAAATAGCCTATGTCACCCGCTGTAATTTTGACTGTCCGTCAGTGAAATTTCTGTCAAAATCCAGCCGTTTCGGAGATTACCCGGAATATACAAACAGACATATACGTTCATATGCAATCAGTAAAAAGTCGTTATTTTGATATTACAAACAGACACTCCAATTTTATTTATGTGTATACATACACTTAAAATCTCTCGTATTATATTACTATCATTCGGAATTCTATTCTAAGTTGTTCAATAAAATATAACCTTTAAAGCTTCGACGCTGAATGGTGTAACATCGGTGTATCCACGAATCGGGTACAATTCGGTCATGTTCTGGATATGACATAAACCATCCTGTAAACGAAATGATTGATGTATTGACTATTATAATATAATATACGCGCTATAATATACGCGATAGTTTTGTTTCGGTGTCTTTATAAGCTACGAAAATTTGATGCTTTGAGAATTTGACATGGTTTGGGAAATAATCTAATATTTTGGGAAGACAAAAACTTAACAATGCTACCTTGAAATGTGTGTTTATGAATTTTTTCCACCTGTATTTATTGCTATTATTATATGTTGTAATTACTTTTTGATATAACTTATAATTATTTGAGACATCAAAATAGACCTTCACTTTGAAATGAAAAAGAACACTTCTTTTTTTGTTATTTTTTCTCATGGTGAGCTTTAATAAAATGCTAGAGTTTGTAAACTCAGATGTATATACCAAACTCAATTTTTATATATCTGTGCATGGTCGTAGGGCTTTTTCTAAGTTCGTCTGGCTAGCTACCACCTTTAAGTTGAAAATCTTTCGCCAAGCACCTGTTGGTGTGTTCCGGCAGCTGCACTTGAGAGCCAGTCTCCGTCTAGGTTTAGTGTGACTACGACCTCAGACCATACCATTTAACATCAGATGAGATTGTGGTCAAACGCTAACCTATAAAATATATTAAAAAAAAAACAAGTTATATAACCATACACTGTTTAAGTATGGACCATATTCGGCTTCAGTGGGTAATCCGTATCTTATCATCCATTCGTAGGCAGCGTTATCAGATCCACCATCACAGCCGCCTGCTCCGAATCTAGACGAAAAATAGTTAACAATTTCTTTACATATATATATATATATATTTGATTTATTAGGGGCTATAGAACAAAAGGTTATAATGTTTATTAATGTTTATAAGCATTCAACACTTTAGCTGTCTTTACTTTAATTTCGTCTATAAAAAACTTTATCTATAGTTTTATATGTACCGTGGGGTACATAAATAAATGTAAAATCATCGGTAGATGATTGGATTGCGTGTCTGTTTTTATAGACATAAAATAGTAATAAAAAAATTATTTGAAACTATTCATAGAGTTTGAGTACCGTTTGAACTTGTTTAACGTACCCATAGTATACAAAAAAAAAATATATATAATCGAAAAGTTAATTGATACATACGCCCAAGCACAATCAACCAGGGCTTGATTACTGAG
Source organism: Antheraea assamensis (assembly GCA_035772565.1). Taxonomy (NCBI): domain Eukaryota; kingdom Metazoa; phylum Arthropoda; class Insecta; order Lepidoptera; family Saturniidae; genus Antheraea; species Antheraea assamensis. Next base: position 46,432 of record JAQQSE010000257.1, read on the forward strand.
AGTTTTCAGTCGACCCCCGTTGCTACGTGCAAGAGCACCTTCGACACAGGATGTCGTTCCGAAAGTCCAACAAGAACCGCAATCTTCTTGACCTATATAGTAATAATAATAGTGTAAAATAAAATTATAAATACAATACAATAACTACATTTTGTTTTCTTACTAGTTAACAGTATTTCAGTATATCTACAATATTGGCAGTTGGAACAAGGCATAATAGGGTCGGTAACGCGCATTTGATACCACCGGTGTTGCAAGCGTCCATAGGCTACGGTGACCGCTTACCATCAGGCGGCCCGCATGTATGTTTGCAACCATCATGGAATAAAAAAAAAAACAAAAAGAAATGATGTAGTGCAAGTAATAGGACATGCTTTTGTTAATAAATCTATGGTTATATCATTAGATTATCAAATAAAATGAATGATATTTTCTTGATTGTTGCTTTGATGTTGTTGAAAAATATAATAAGAAATTTTCTTATCATATACTAGCAGGCCGGGCGGATAAGGATTAATACTGTATCCATCTAAATAACCCTCCAATTACCTCATTATATGTAACCATTTTTAGAAGATATATGGGTATGGTAAGTTATCCTAAAAATATAGGTATATGTCATCGTAGACTTTTTTTTATCTATAAAAGAGGAATATCTCACTATCCATTGTTTTGTTATATCTCAAAGTGATTAGGCAGCATTTTCGACGAAAGCTCCCAGGCGGTTTAACTTTTTCCGATTCTTGCAACAATTATCATTATATTTCAAACAATTTACAAAAAAAGAAAACCTTGACAAATTATATACCTCAACCTTTCCCGTGAATTACTCGTATCTTTTGGTGTAAACCGCACTACAATCCGTTCAGTAGTTTTTGAGTTTATGGCGAACATCCAAACAGACAGACAGCCGCGGTGGACGACTTTGTTTTATTACATGTAGTGATATGCTACTGATTATTTGAAGTTGAGTCAGTTTTTTTTTGTTATAAGCGATAAATGAATTACCGTCAAGTAATTGCATATTGTTGCAGTTCTGAGTCGAACAGGTTGCATATAAATAATCTGATATATTTCATAAACTCTCGGGTGAGTGCCTTAAGCGCTCCCCTTAGTAGTCCGGTGGAACTGTAGTGGCCTTGCCAGGCTAACAGTGTAAGACAGTTCGAAAAAAAAAAAAAATCATAAACTCTATGTAATCCCCCATTTTACCAATAAACCTCATCATTGACCGCAATTGCATATCTATCTTGCGTTTTACTTTAATTTACAAGAACCCACGCATTTTCGTAAAAAACTCATCGTATACTTGTGATAGTATTTTACTAAAAATCGAATGTGATGTAAGATAGAAGTGAAATCAAGTGTTAAATAGTGTTTAACTTTAGTTTCTGTATTACGAAGTAACAATCCTTCGATGATCTCAATAGAATTGCAGATATAAACCAAGATCCAGTACATTCTCATACATTAAATAAATTCGACTTAGTGGCGGTAGTAGTAAACTGCAATATTACTCAAACTTGATTGTGAATAAAGATAGAAGTGAAATTAAGTGACAAATATTCTTTAACTTTAGTTTCCCAATTACGAAGTAACAATCCTTCGATGGCCTTAATAGAATTGTAGATATAAACCAAGATCCAGTACATTCTCATACATGAAATAAATTTCGATTTAGTGGCGGTAGTAGTAAACTGCAATATACTGTATTGGTTACTAAAGAAAAATAGGATGAATAGAAAATCTAAAGTCACGTCGAAGTATGACGACAGTAAATTATAAGTATTAGGTCCAACGGTAGGTTAGTTTACTGAATAAAAAAAAAATGCTAACTTTAGTTCCAAAAAAAGGCAAATTTGGTAAAATCGCATCCACTAACGAACATACTTTTAACTTCAGAAATATATCCCAAATCTCTCAAATCGTATTCAGCGGGTAGTTCTGTAACTATTTGCTTGAGCTTTGATGCGTCGTAGGGGAACGGTATATTGCCGACTTTTCCTTCCGGACGCCTTCGTAAACCTTGGTATCTTTTCATTTCTTCTGGAGTACGATCGGCGAAGTGGTTGATAGTAAGTTTATAGCCCAGATTCCGACGGTTGGTTGATAGTACTAACCTATAAAAGGCGTTTAAAAGATATGGTTAATTTAAAATTTAATATAGTTTTTTTTTAACTAATATTCGATTGGGTACCTCAGATTCTTTTTGAAGATCGCTCTTCTAACTGCGTTTTCTCTCTGATGTTCGTATATTTTATTGAATTTTTTTTTGAACCTGAAAAAGTTTTGTACATTCATTACAATTGAATGTTCGAGGGTGTCGATTATAAAACATAAAACTGCATTATATTGTATTCATCCAATAGTAAATACATACGTCTCGAAAACATGATCAATGTGTTCCTTTTTGTTTGGGTCAATCATAGTTGTTTTCTTTGTTTTCAATGTCATATCTGAAGGTTTTTTTGTACATTCGTCTGTTGAAAAAAAAACATACATTATAATGTTACGAAATACACTCTTTTAAACGATTAATAATTCATTTTCAATATATTTAATTTTACTTGAAAACTAATAAACATTTCTAAGACTTACTTTCTAAGTTTAATAATGAATACCAGCACGATTAAAACTGATTACATTTATTTGAATTAATTTGTCATTTCAAAATATAGTAATTAATTATAACATTTGGCTTATTTTAATTATATACGGTAAATAATAGTAATGTAAATAGTAACAAAGTTAGCTAAATAATAATTCCTACTTACACGTTTCCGTACTAAACACTGAATCGTTGAATTCATAATTGAAATTATAAAAATTCCAAAGTTCATGTTCACTTAGAGATCCCGACCAAGTGTTGTATTGAAACATTTCGTATCTGAAAACGAGAAAAACAACGGTCTTTGAGTTAATATGAGAACAGTATAGTAACTAATTATTATGTAGTAATAATTATTGTATTGTAATTTTAAAAGATGTATCATAGAGTTTTGGGAAGTCACGTACCTCACAGGGATCCACGCTAGTTTTTCATCATCGTATTTAGCCCATAATGTGTGTTTTACGTCATTATTGTTGTAGTCCTCGTTGTAAAAGAACTTAACTGAGTTCTCGTCATTGATTGGTTCATTTTCTAAAACCGAAAAATAACCGTGGTAATGAATTAAATTAGTCCAGCCGCTGTCGGTAGGTATTCATGACATAAATGTCCTATTTCAAACGTCTATATAAATGAAAATAACTTTTGGAGACGCGAAAGTCTTTTGTTTTAATCTCGTTTCGCATCAAAAGTTACCTTAAACATATTCTGCATTTAATTATATTCTAGTAGTTATGTCCTGTTCTGCTTTTATATTTTATTTATGCTAGGGCTTCGACCAAAGTTTCAGTTCTTCTCAAACGACGATATGGCTTAAGATGGAAACTTAAGATGGAAGATGGCTTAAAATCAGAGGGACCCACCCGTTCTCAAGTGAAGAGCTTGGAAGACACTTACACCAAAACATAAGGGTGGTATTTAGTTAGGCCCTAATACCATAGCTACATCACCATGTTTTACTTTACCGAAAACATCGGCTCTCATTGGGGGATTCGCAGATGCGTTGATGGAGACGTTGTTTGAAGCCACTGTTACTGAGCTATCATCATAGATGTTACCATTATTGAACGCATCATTAATAATATTATAAGTTTACGATTAAATACTGCTTGTACATTACAAAAAAAAAAAATGGATAACATTAAGAAAACTCACCGACTAATGTAAATATGTTCGCAACAGTTGAAGGGAAAATATCTTCGCTTACCATTTGTTCGAATTTTGTACCATCCACCGTGAAGCATTTTAATACGTTAAATTGTTCATCTGTAGTCTCATGATGTATCTGTAGGATAGGAAACGGCTTTATATATATTTTGTTTTTTTTTTTTTTCGAACTTACCTCACTTTTGACCTGGCAAGGCCTCCACAGTTTCACCGGACTTCATATATTTTGTAAAATATTTCAGTTCATATTTAGTTACATTATTTTATTATAGTACGGAGACATGGTCGTTGACTATAGCTTTATAAGATATCTGGTGAGGCGGATGCTCCACCATGAAGTTTTTATATCAAAATTCATATTTCGATACTGAGGTGACATTTGGCACTTTTGACCGATGCGCACTTTTTTCGCGATAACGAATATATCTCCGCCATATCTATTATAAAATAACCCGCTTTGGTTTTATTGTGAAACCATCACCGCATCTCTCGCCGCAAGACAATCTGTACGTGAACGATCCGGTGGTCATCGACTTCGAGGCACCAGGGGGCGATTCGGTGAGCGAATTAAGTGCTTCTTACACCCCCTATCGTTCACACACATTTGTTGGTCCTTACGAGCCTAAGATACATTCCAGCTTTATACCACATTTGTTGGGCACCATATTAGACATAGTTAGGCTGACACGTATCCACGTGTTCACCCATAATACGTTCTCAAGCCGCTAAGTGAGCACGGCTATTTATACGCCTGCCTCACCAATATCTTAGTTTACAGTACAAATAGATTGGTTAGCGATCTGAATGTAGATCTATTCAACATAAGCGTCCAGAAGCTCAAATGTCTTGTGAAATGCTAGTTTTTTTATTTTTATTTCCTTCTTTATACTCTCTATATCTTCTTATAGCTTCATGTGGAAACTTATAAATGACCTTCATTGATGTCTAATATCATTTAATTATATTGTTTGTTTGTCTGTAAGTTTTCCTAAGAGTTTCATATATAAGAGTTTTATAAAATAAAGTAATAAAATAAAATATGAAGTCCAATCTAATTTTAATGGAGAGGGTTGACCTCAAACTTACTTTGTGTGATCGGTTCAAATTAAAAAAAAAAAATGTATACAAAGTAAGTTAACACTAAGAACTTAAGGTTTTCGAGTAGCCCCGTAAATTGGCATGATGACAGTAATCACGAATTACAAAAATAATCTATTTATCCCATAGAACCGTATGAATAGGACAGGAAAAATGTATTTATTTTTATATTCAGGTTGAGATTGATAATTTATTTAATAAAATAAAACTATAAAATACAGTAATCGTCCATCTTATGTTGAACACCAATCAGAGTGAATTACGTCACGCTTCAGCAAAAGTCACTTTGTACTAGGGCTGTTGATATTTTTATTATATATATATATATATATATATATTATAGTATTATATTTTATTGAAGTATTAATGCACTGAGGAACAGGTCACCACTTATACACTTTATCATTCATATTTATAACGCAAAATAACTAATTCGTTGCTTTGTTCACGTTAAGTTATAATCTATGACATAAAGTACTCTGTAGCTCACTCGCTATGTGCCGCTGTTTATATTGACAATATCATGACGTCATAAACAGACGCCATGACACGGGTAAGCGTTTTGGCACGCATTTTAAATTTAAAATTACATTTGCATTTATTTTGTAAAAAATCTTTGTTTTCTCCAAAAATATTATATCTTGTTTTTATATATTCTAGAGTATTATAGGACAGTTATTGAAAATCAGTCATCATGCCTATTGTAGAGTTGTAGTTAAGTTACACAATGGGTAAACCCGCCAAAAGAAGGACTGATGACCTGATGAAATTGGTGGGAACCCGCTGAATATTAGCATCGCATGACCGACCGCTCCGGCGATCATTGGATGAAGCCTACATCGAGTAATAGATATGTTTCGGTTGAGTTGATGATATGGATATACATGAAATATTTCTATATATTACGTTCATCTTCCCTTTTTTTAATTAATTTACAAGATGTATGTGTTTGCAAAAATGTTCAAATATCAGCTTCAAATGTACAGTTACATTATTAGCATGTGTCTTATTTTCATAGTATTAATTCGTAGAAAGATTTTTGTGTTACCGTATACAGAGGAAGCACTATTGTTGCTTCACTAGGCGTCGGTTATAACTGGTACTTTATATCAATTTGCCATATTGAAGCATATATTATTTAATCATTTCTGCTGTCTCACTTTGCTTGTACGAAATAAACATTTAAGGATTTTAACAAAAAAAAAATTACGAAATAAAATGGTGAAAATAATTATTTTTATAGCGACAAAGATACACTAGGAATGTTATTTTATTTTCTTACAATTAAAAAAAAAAATGTCTCCTATGTAATGTGACATTTTTCCTGAGATGATAAGAAAAGATCCATTCAAAAATCATCAGTAAATCTTGTTTACCTATACATACCTCATATTTGACACCATAACTATAGCCTGTATCAGTTTCGTGAACAATAGCTTTAACAGCACCGTTATTATAATCGATTCTGGATAAGCCGTTTGCTTTCCTAAAATAAAAATAAAAAAATTATTTAATAAATCGATAACTCGGTTTCTTGGTTCCATAAGATAATTACACATTGTCTGTAACGAAAAAAAAAAAATGTTGTCACCTTGGAGGGCTCTAACTTAGCTGTGTGTTTATCTAAATCTTTATATATATATATGCTTATGCTATTACATTATGGGGCATAGTTTGGTATTTATGAAATGTGCAAAAATATTAAAATATATATATTTTTGTAACAGGCCACGTAATAATCTCGTGAAAATGAGAAAGAAGTAGTCATTTCTTTTTTATTAAGTAATTATACATTTTTCAGTATTTGTCCCCAAGCATCTGTCGTCTCATTTCTGGCTAATTGCCTTCTTTTCATACTGAAGTATATATCTTTGGCACAAATATAACAGTATCACTATTATTATATGAACATTAGGGATACTGAGAAGTAATAAATCAAATAAATGATCTAGAAATACGATTTTTTATTATTTATACATTGGTATTTGTAAAGTGAACCTTATGTTAATGGTTCCATATTTAAGCTATATAAATTTTAATTTTTACGACCATAGTATAAAACAAAATCGCTTTCTCTGTCCCTATATCCCTATGTATGCTTAAATCTTACAAAACTACGCAACGGATTTTGATGCGGTTTTTTTTAATAGATAGAGTGATTAAAGAAGAAGGTTTATATGTATAATAACATACAATAGTGGAGAAATACTGTTATTTTTGAGGTTACTCCAAATTTAACGCGTGCGGGCCACGGGCAGTAATGAATAATTCAAAACTACTGGATTCATTTTAATCATTTTTTCAGTGAATGACATAAGCTATATATTTTATACCCGTGCAAAGCCGGAGCGGGCCGCTAGTTATACTATATATTGAATAGGTAATAAAAAAAAATCTCGTAACCACGCTCAAAAGTTTCGATTAGGTATAAAAAGGAGCATATGAAGAAGAGACGAGTTCTTAATTTCAATATTAATATCAAACATTTCAATTCGTTATAAGAATAACATAGGAAAAATATTTGTTTTCCTCTTAATTTTTATAATTAACGACAAAGTTCTTGAGAATTTTTTATAGAGAATTGAAACGCTTTACAAAAAATATCTATTATATTTTATTTTTCACAAATTAGAGCGTTCATAAGTAATTTAAAGTTCAACGTTCAAATTATACGATATTTTTGTGCTTATTAATTTTTTTTTTCACTCATCTCATTTACCAGACTCTTTAAAAAAAATATATAATTATTTTGTAGAGAATTGAACGCTATACAAAAAAATGTTTCGCTTTTTCGCTCTACGGTTATTTTTTCGGTAAGTTAACTTGGTTAAAAGTTATTCAAGGTTAAAGTAAAATTAACCATTAATATAAACGTTTTCTCGAAAGAATACACATATATTTAAATACTTCTGTTACAAAAGTAGTAATCGTGAAAAGTAAGAGAGCTGTAGGACACTTTAGTTGCAAATGATAAAACTACATTAACACATAAATGGCTAAAACAACAAAATCGGACAAGGGAACGAAGTAGCGGGCATCAGTTAGTTTAGAATAAAAGTAACCTATCTTCTACGAAAAAAAGCGATTTGATGAAAACAGTAAAATATAGGACTTTTGATTTATTTGTATCTATTATATATCTTACCAAGCCTTGTATTCTTCGATAACGCCAGAAGTGAGCGATATTCGAGTTGCCTCTATTGTATATCTCGCAGGCCATCTGATTTCGTCATCCTCACCTAAAATGAAAATAAAAATATTAATTTCAAATATAGTAATATATGGAAAGATATATACAGAAATACTGGTATAAATCTTACGAATCGCTTCACATGCTGATGAGAAACACAAAACAACTAAAATGTATGGAAACATTTTGCCTACAGTGTGGATCGTAAAAAAAAATCAGCGTATATATATCGGCTTCATATCGCTTTTTCATTAATTAATCATTCTACAAAATATTAAATATGGACGATAGTAAAGTGTGGATATGCCTTGTACATAACGATATTGTACAAAAGGCAAAATTATTTTTAGGTTGTCTAAAAGTTTTTCATCTGTTCATGTCTTTTCATAGGTGACGGCTCAGAGGAAGCCTATATGAACACCACGTAGATAAACGTAGGTTCGAATCTTGCAAAGAGCCAGAACTTTCGGTAGAAGTAAGACCATGATGACCCCGTAACTCGACTAGGCCTTTCTTTACCTAATTCCCGCTTAGATAACTAGTAGGTACCTTAAGTTGAAAATTTGTCGCCAAGTACCTATAGATGTGCCCCGGCAGCTGCACTTCGGAGCCAATTGTTGTATCGATTTGGGTGTGTGACTATCTAAGATACCGTAATTTAATATCAGGTGAGACTGTAGTTCAACGCTAAAACTTATGAAGTATAATAAAATACGTGGTTCTTACTTTTTATTCATAATCTTTGACCGCGTATTATCTATAATATAAAAATGAATCGCTAAATGTGTTGTTAAGCGCAAATCTCGAGAGCAGCTGAACCAATTTCGCTAATTCATTTTTTAGAATACTCATCGAAGTACGAGGATGGTTCTTACGGAGAGTAACATTTAAAAAAATACCGGAAAACGTCTAAAAACAACACTTTTCTATACTCCCATACAAATGATTCGTAATAATACTTAAAAGTCAATTTGAACTTTAATACCATACTATAAAGTTTAAGTGTCAGTGGAGAGGTTCCGGGAAGGCAAAACAATTGAGTAACGTCAGTATCGTATAAATATGAATGTCAATATTTATACGATGTTAATATAGCGTCCCGAATAGCAGAATAAGTATTAAAAAAATAACAATTAAAGAATCGACTGTTAGGCGGTACGAAGTTTGCCGAGTCAGCTAGTATATAATAAAAGTGTCTGTACGTAATATCAAAATAACAACTTTATAACAAAGCCCTGAAGCACATTACCGATTTGCCGGGTAGTAAGTTCAAGTACCGTGTCAAGAGGGTTTTAATGTCTAAATGCTATTATAGGGTGGATCAATATTTGGCCGATGGTAATGTCTGGAAATGACGCACCTCTCTTTGCATCCACCAAAACCGAATGTAACTATATATGAATGTAAAAATATGTATCATGAAAAGATAAACCAGATCTAGTTTCTTGCCGGTTCTTCTCGATGGCGTTTATAAGCGTATTTTAAGGTGTAAATTGAATGAAGTATTTTTGATTTTGGATCAATATCTGAACGATGGTAATGTCTGGAAATGACGCACCTCTCTGTGCATCCGCCAAAAATGAATGTAACTAGCTATGTTTGTAAAAATATGTATCATGAAAAGATAAACCAGATCGAGTTTCTTGCCGGTTCTTCTCTATAACTGGGTCGTTTTCCGAAGCGGTGGTAATCTTGACGTTTTTAAGCTTCTTCTTAAGGCCTAAACTGAATGAAGTATTTTTGATTTTGAACCGATCATTATAAAATTATGCAAAAACGTCGTCAGGGATACAGAAGGACACAGTATTTTTTATCCAGAAATGAAGGAGTTCTCGAGGGATACGTGAAACCTACCTACATTAATGTGAAAGAAGACGCAGGTAAAAGCTATTTGCCAATAAAAGCATTATATATAAACCGAACAGAAATTTCTACTCCGTTTTTTAGGTTATAGCTTAAGATTATATAGCCTAGATACCTCCTCAAGAAATGGGATATCCAGCACAAAAGAACTTTTCGATTTGGAATGTTAGTTCCTGTGATTAGCTCGCTGAAAATAAAGACATATTTTTCGTTTTATTGATTGTTGTGAAATGAGAACTTTATAAAACATTCGTTAATCTTATCACATTATAATAAGAGACTGAATGAAATAATTCGAAATTGCCCAAGCATAAGATAGTCAATATAAGTTACAATAATTTTACATAATTTAACAGGAACGCGATATGTAGGTATTTTTGAATCCCTATTAATAATACACATGTTTGTATGCCTAACCTATATAATACTAATGAAGTCACTAAATTGAACTTATTTAATGAATACATTGTTTAAAATAATTAATCTGATTCATTAACGCGAGATTATATATTGCTTTATCTCATAAAAAGCATATAAACATTACATTTGGTTAACTTTTTTTTATATATAACTTTTTTATATATAGCTTTTGTCCACCGCTTCACTCGGGTTAATGAAGATTTGGGTATTTGGATGGGAGATTAGGGTAATTTGGAGAGGGTCAAGCAGCGGTGAAGCACTTGTATCTCTGTACTATAGGGGCTAGAATATCAGGTGTGAATAGCTCCTGTTAGAGGAGCCTTAGCCTGCCTCCCACAGAACATTGTAGATCTAGGCTGGAGAACTGATAAATACTCCTGGGACTCGGTTCCAGAAACGGATTGGGGCATATACCCCAACAGACGACGCACCTTGCATTAGGGCCAGGAAATGGTGTAAGGATGGGCCTGCTTCAGCTCTTTCGTTAGAGGGTGGAAGGAGAAAACCACCATAAAAGGCTACCGTGGGAGAAAACCACGTTATAAAGTTACGGAGGGGTGTATTCGGTTGGAAGATGAGGGCAGAGCCCCATTAAAAAGTTACCGTGGAAGAAAACCACGTCAAATTTATAATTTGAGTGGCTCACCAGGCCTATGAGATGATTTGGCACAGAGTTATCATCGATCGAAGCAAAAAACATCTTTTTGACTTTTACCATAGAGTAACAAAGTTGCCGAGTAAGCCGTTTCATAATTCTATGACTTTTACACTTAACAAGACTGGAAATAATGATCCCAAAGGAATTGATGTATGATTTTAAAAAGATATAATAGTTAATTTATAAAAAAAAAAAACATTATTTGTGCCTGTGAACCTTTTTAAGACGAATAAAATTTTTTTTCTATGGTTTTTGTAGAAACCATCAGAAATTCTCAGAAAGAAATCTTCAGAAACCACCACCATAGATTTGAAATTTTGTCTTGACTGAATTCAAAAACGAAATAATTCAAAGTACAATTTGTGTTTTTTGTACTGTATCTACAGTCATTTGGTGCCGAATTACAGCCTTTTGAAAATCACATAAATTTTTGGATTTTTTTAATATCACTTATTTTTTGTGACTAATTATACACACGTTGATTTAAAAACTTTTACCATATCAAATGTATTTCTATATTTAGTCATGAATTTGTTTTAGTATCACTTGATTTTTCTTTGATGTCGTTCTTTTCAAAAAATGGAAAACTTGAAATGTCTTGTTATTTACGAATATGAGTTCTAACGTGGCATCATTGTTGCAAAAACTCGTCAAATTATTAATGATGTGTATGGGGAAGCTTCTGTAAAAGAAAACACGTTTTTAGTTCCAACGTTTTCTGGAAATTTTGACCTATGTAACAAACCTCGTGGACGGCCGGAGACCCTAGTTGACAATGATGAATTATAGGTGACCCTGGAAGCGGCTCTATGGCAAACTATGTCAGAGTCAGCGGCAGGCTTCGGTGTGAGGGATAAAATAATATTAATTCACTTGAGACAAATTGCAAAAGTGAAAAAAATCGAGAATGGGTACCGCATGAATTGACTGAAGCATAGGTACCAACAAATACGAATCGAGTGCTACTTTACATTACTTAACCGTCCTCATTTTAATGAAGATTTGGAGTATCCCTCGGGAATAATACATTTTTTTAGATAAAAATATCTTACGCCCTTTTCTGTACCTTTGACCACTTGCATGCCAAATTTCATGACGTTCAGTGGTTTTTTTTTTCGAACTGACCTACACTGCTAGCCTGGTAAGGCCGCTACAGGCAAGGTCGCTACAGGCAAGGCCGCTACAGGCAAGGCCGCTATAGGCAAGGCCGCTACAGGCAAGACCGCTACAGGCAAGGCCGCTACAGCGTTCAGTTGTATACCTAAGGCGTGAATACTTAATATATAAACTCGTATTTCCATTTGTAATATTAGTTGGGAAGTTACGACTATTTAGGGTTACTTAGTATAATTATAATACAAAGTAAACGATTTAATCATCATCATCATCATCAGCCTGTATGAGACCCACTGCAGGGGCATAGGCCTCTTCCCGAAGGAAGGTATAAGAGTAATCACTGCGTCAGCCTACGACGTGTTGTCAATTTCAAACTCTCAAAAGTCCACAGTTCTGTATTTCTTCCCACATAAGATGATACTATAAGAACGTTTCTCAGGTTCGGGCTTCCTCACGATGTTTGCCTTCACCGTCAGCCGATAGTGTTACCAATTTGTATTGGTAAATCTACGCGAATTACATAACATTCGTTGGTACACGCCAGGGTTCGAACCTCGGGAACATACGAATTTCTCTCGGTTAATTGTTTGTTTGTTACGCTTTTACGCCTTATCTACTCTAGTAGATATTAGTAGGTTTGGTTGATCACCACCATGAGATTTTTCTAATATATTGTCAGGGTACATAGAGGAAAGAACACACGATACAGGTTTCATGCTCGAGGGATAGCTCAAAACTACAATAACGTAAGCGACGCCGCGGCTACAAGCTATTTTAAAATAATGTCGAAAGTAGACAGATACAGTCTTATAGTTATTATGTTATTATGTACCAGTGAATGGTGGGTTTAATTAAAGTAATCAATGTCTTGCCTTCGGGGAATAGCTGGTCTCAAGCTTTGTACCCGGCCAGATTCCTTCCATTGTTTCACAGCCCCTCTCTACATTGAGACACGAAATTAATACGAATTGAAAACTTCCTTGAGCTAATTTAGTTTAAGGTTTATTTAAACTGCTCAGATATCATAGTTAAATTATTTTAAACACAATGCGTCATGCAAATAAGTGTAGAAGAAAAAATAAGGTAGTCAGAGATGTCAAAAGAAGACAGGGTCTTGAACATTATTTGGGATATATCGTTTTTTGTTACTTATAGGTTTATTATAGACAGTGTTTGATTGCAATTGATCACCTGATATTAAATGACCATGTATTCGAAGGTGGTAAACACGCTAAGCTTGCCCTAAAACACCTCTGGATTGGCTCTCAAGTGCAGCTCCTAGAATACACTTATAGCAGCTTGGTGTCATATTTTCTACTTGAACGTGGTAGCTAACTAATTACAATAATCGTTATAACTCTGCTATGCTTTTATCACGACGTTATTCGTCACCGATAACACCTGCTCATTCACAACGATTCAAATTTAAGTTGATCGGAGTGGTGTCCGAACACGCTAATCAAAGAAGTCAACGCATTTGTGATGTCTCTAGTGTCGCAGGTGTCTATGAGCTGCGGTGATTACTTACCATCAGGTAACCCGTCTGTTCGTTTGCCTCCAATCGCATAAAAAAAACATGTCATCATCGCTTCAACGTTCCTAGGGTTCTTTTATTTTAGCCATATATATGCTACTGTTCACATCACAAATAGCATTTTAGTAAATAACTTCAAAACGGTATCATTTCGTTTCTGAACATTTCGTGTAATAACTTCCATTGTTTTTGTTGTGTTCACAGCATAAACCATATTTTTATCTGAAGATTTCTCGAGCCAAGTGTGGCTTTGTATGCAGTCGCCGTCGGTTGTCGCCTACGTGAGCAACCTACGCCAAGGTGTATAGTTGTAACATTATTATAAATGTCAACTTTATTTCAACGAGGGAAAGTCCTAAATTAAGAAGCCTCAATTCAAGACTGCCTCGTTTAATTCATTTTCCGACGCAATGCAGTCATAATAATGCTTTAGTTAAAATTTTATTTTTAAGTATTAAAGATATTTAGAATTTTTTAAAATTGGAAATTATCCTTCTCTGTTTATAAATAATATCGATTTTAAACAAACGCATCAGAGCGTTCTTAACTATAGTTAGGTATAGATTTAGTTTTAGAATGTCATAAATCAACTAATATCTCAATATAACTATATATTTCCTATTGGATTTTGAGGAGCTCCGGGGTGTATCATTGCAATTCAGGGTTCAGTGAGAATAAAATTAGAATAGGACTTTGAAAATATCATTTTTATAATAAAACAAATACAAATCGGTTTATAAATGATAAAGTTCTGAGGTAACAAAAATAAAAGAAAAATACAACCAAATTGAGAACCTCCTGTTTTTTGAGTTCGTTTAAAATCAGTAACTTTCAGCTTTGGAGTGAAAAAAAAAATGTAAAACGATAAACGAGATCAAGCGTCTCGCCGGTTTTTCTCGATGACTATGTTGTTATCCAAACCGGTGGTAATTTTGGTATTTATAGGTACCTACTCAACACTTAGTCATAAGCGGATAACTCAACTATGTATTAAAACAAATATTAAAAAATGCAAACGGAGTCACGGGCACAGCTAGTAGGACTCTAAGAACTAGTAATCGTCTGGCGGATGGAATTAAGAGCAATTAATTAATTTTCAAAGTTTCTCTTATTGAGTTTCTTTTGTAAAATAGTGTGTATGTAACTCCCCCTGTGTGAATTGCGAAACATTTCTGAACGAAAACTTTTTTTTTTTATATTATAGGGGGCAAACGAACAGGCGGGTTACCTGATGGTAAGTGATCACCGCCGTCCATAGACACTAGCAACACCGGGGGAGTCGCAAGTGCGTTGCCGGCCTTTTCAATATGTGGGTCTCCGGCGCTCTCACTGACCGAACGAAACGCAACAGTGCAAGCACTGTTACTTCACGTCGGCTTTCTGTGAGAGGGTGGTACTACCCCGCGCGTCGGGCGAGCCGACCCATTCATGCTGAAACTACTAATAGTTTCAGCGTAGCTCTACCACCTACATAAACTAAATATACTATTATTTTCGATTTATTGAAATAGATTATATAATTAGTTTAGTAATAACCTTTACACAGACTGTCCGTTTGACTGCAGACTAAAATATGTTTGCCTTTTATGTGTTTCAAATTCAGTCTAAACGTATAGACATTAACGGTCTTATTAGAAAAACAAAAATGAACACGCGTTTAACACGAGTTTTACTAAACAGTGTCTAAAATTTTAAACACATGTTTAAAATACTTTATTACATAAGAATGTCTAAGCGGTCTCTAGTTAAATATCTGGTTTTTGTTTTTTATGCAAGCAACTCTGAATAGCATTCATGCAGTTCAATCTCCTCATTCAAACACGTTCCAATTTATGAATAATATTTTTGTTTAGATTTTCGTTAGGTTCATTTATTTATTTTAAGTGAAATTGTTTATAATTATTCTGCCATTTGGCTTAAACAAAATGGTGTCATTATTAAAATAAGCAATATATAAGTTTAAAATAATACCCCATATTGCGTAAAGTGGAACAACAGTATAATAAGCTCAGAATAAATACATTGTGAATCTTCAAAACTGTCTATATAATTTATCTATCTCTTCCAAATTAAATATACGTACACACGAAATCCATAATTTACTAAGAAACGTCTTTTGCCGGCAAATAGAAGAAATAAAAGAAATCACAATCATCAAATCACAATTTTGTAAGTGGTAGAGCTACGCTGAAGCTATTACTGGTTTCAGCATGAATGGGTCGGCTCGCCCGGGGTAGTACCACCCTCGCACAGAAAACCGACGTGAAGTAACAGTGCTTGCACTGTTGCGTTTCGTTCGGCCAGTGAGAGCGCCGGAGGCCCACATATATTAAAAGGCCGGCAACACACTTGCGACTCCCCTGGTGTTGCTAGTGTCTATGGACGGCGGTGATCACTTACCATCAGATGACCCACCTGTTCGTTTGCCCCTTATAATATATAAAAAAAAAAACAATAAAATGAGAACTGTGAACTTAGACAAGTGTTATACAATGTTTAAATTTAAATAGTGTCCATTTCTAAACAAAGGTAAGACAACACTCTTTTGTGATCAAACTATTTTGAAACAAGTGTTCGACGGGTATTTAACTTTTTTGTAATAACATGGTAAATGGTTTAAATTACTTCAATTTCATATGTTTGTTATAGATATATTATTTATACATCAGTTTTATCTTAGTGTTTATCCTTACCATATGAGCAATAAGTATCACTCCGCGTGCAATTTGCTTAAAAATAGGTACAAAGTTTTTTCTTCACATAATATAAATATATAGACAAATACAAGAAATTGACTAACCTTTAGGAGCATTGACTACACGTACTCACAGGTTATTACTTCAGAATATAGTTAACATGTTCCGAAGATTGGAGTCATTATTGCCTGTGGTCTTATTGGCTACGTTACGACATGATTTATTGTAATGGGTCAAAGTAATTAAGCCGTGATAGAAATGGTATTAAAACGAGACCGATCAGTTTCTGTATTTATTACCATTATTACTTGTCGGGAAAATAACTCGGCAATGATTTACGGAGATACAGAATTTCCAATTTTGTTACCTCTTCAAATTTAATTATTACTACGTAATTATTCTTCGTACTCAGTTTAAAAATTAGAAGAGCAGTATAAATTTATATATAATAATGTTGTTACATTTGTGAATACAAATTTCCAATGATTATTAATTTGATACTGGTCATAGTGTAGACCATATTTTTATTATATCGCCTTCGCCTAAAGGTGTTTTTGTGGTAATCGTTGTATTTTCTACTATATCTCATAGTGGTTGATATCCGCTTCGTCTGCGTTGTTTATTATTTTAACATTGTATCTATGGATAGACGAAAATAGGCTTCGCTTAAAAAAATAAATTTTTCCCCTGTCATGACTATGCGCATCACAACGCTTATGAAGTAAAAGTAAAATAGAGTTATTGTATTTATAAAAAAAAACAATTTTTCTATTACACGCAAAATAAAACGCAAATAAAATGATAGAAAACATGTAGCTCTGTCTTCCTCTATCAAGTAGTTTTTGCATGATTGACGCTTTTTTTTTTCGAACTGACCACACTGTTGACCTGGCAAGGCCTCCACAGTTTCACCGGACTACGGCGTAATAACGGTCATATATCGACACTGTATAGTATTGTACAATATCAATTGATGTGAATTGTAATTAATTATTCAGCAGTTAAGGGTATATTGTAATTCGTGGCAATGATGCGATCTATGAAATGACTATACATTTTTCCTATTGCTATTATGAATACTGTATATAATAATATAAAGGGAGAGTCCCTTTCTTTCTATATAAAGTCGGGTTAAACGGTTCGGCTTAAACGCTCCCCTTAGTGGTCCGGTGAAACTGTAGCGGCCTTGCCAGGCTAACAGTGTAGGTCAGTTCGAAAAAAGAAAAATAAAGTTCTCCCTTTCTTACGTATTGCTCGTTGAAAAATGTTTACTCGTTGATACGGTGCGAAAACACTGTTAATTTTGTTTGTTATTCTTAAAAGTTATAAGGAAAAGGAGATAATTAAGGGTAGAATAATTATGTGTTCAAATTAATTTTATTACTGGATTGGGTAGAAAAAATGCATTGCCGTGCCTATTTGTGAGTTTAATGCCCGTTTTCACCAACAATCCCTATCCTTTAAGTGATCCCTTAGCGTTGTTAAGGGGTCACTTATACTTTTTTGCTTATCACCCACATTTAGGTATCCCTTATACACTAAGGGATCACTTAAATTTGTGGACCGATACAATGGTGAAAAGTAATTTAAGTTAGGGGGTCACTTATGTTCAACGGCCCTTAGTTAAGGGTTCGTTAAGGAATGGTTGGTGAAAACGGGCATAACTCTTTTATGTATTTAAGCTTATTCGAAATGAAACTTTAAATGTTAGAATTTTTTATTTGTGGCGGCTCCAGGTTCTACCACTAAATACACTGCGTTTTGCAGGTAATCTTTTGTCATTTTTTTAGTCCTGTATTGAAAATTGCATTGTAGAGTACTGAATTGCATACTTACGTCGTGTTTTCTCCGTAGGATTAAGTTGTTTTTATATCACGAGGGCTCGAATAACGTCCCCATTACTCTCAGTTAGTGGAACAAGGGAACATATTTCCATGTGATTTATACGGTTACTTGTCCCTGGACTATAAATTGCGATGACGAATGTGCGAACAAATTTTATCCATACTCATAACAGGCGTTACGGTTGCTCGTTGATTTATTTGTCAGGTACCCTTATAGCGTTGTTTGTGACCACTCGCTAGCCTAGTAAGTATGTGATTTATTATTTCTCTTTTAAAGGGAAACATTTTTAACATTGCAGCAAATTTTTTTACCTATTTCATATCACCTATTTCATATCCACCTATTTTTTTTCTTTATATTATAGGGGGCAAACGAACAGGTGGGTCACCTGATGGTAAGTGATCACCGCCGTCCATAGACACTAGCAACATCAGGGGAGTCGCAAGTGTGTTGCCGGCCTTTTAAATATGTGGGTCTACGGCGCTCTCACTGGCCGAACGAAACGCAACAGTGCCACCACTGTTACTTCACGTCGGTTTTCTGTGAGAGGGTGGTACTACCCCGGGCGAGCCGACCCATTCATACTGAAGTAATAACTTCAGCGTAGCTCTACCACCTACGGAATACCATCTGTCTCATGTCCCATTACCGCAGGCGGCGCAGTAGTGGTAAAGCGAAAGGCGCTCGGCAGAGCAGCCAAGGCTAATATGGCGGCGCCAATGACTCAATTCAAAATGATGCAACGATTTAAACACATGTTGTGCTCAGTTTTTAATGATATTAAAAAAAAACGCGAATTCAACACCCTAAATCGAATAATTTTCCGAAAATTTTCAGTTAAATATGCCTGCGATCTGAAAAAAGTTTCACTTGCATCGTGGTTTCATACAACCGCACAGTTTTTTTTTCTTAAATAATTATACGTCAACTGATATGTAGATAATTATCTTAATTCATATCATTAATCCAAATATTGTTGAGTTTGTTTGTTTGTTACGATTTCACATCTTAACTATTCAACGGATAATTATGAAATTTTGCATGTACGTTGCCAGGAGTACAGAAAGAGGTATAGGATATTTTTTAAACAGAAATAAAGAACTGTTCCCGAGGATAGGGCAAATCTAAATTTACGCGAACAAAGCCGCGAGCAAGAGCTGATAAACCATAATCATACAATTTTCAAAGATATAACACAATAACACACGACCTATTTTAATTTATGTAAGCAAATTAAATACTAAATAAATTAAAATTAATCGATTATATTTGAATCACTAATTAAGATAATAAGACTGTTCAATGGTATATATGCATGTTCCAGTCAAATTAATAAATTTGAATTTATTTATATTACCCAATTATTATATATAACATCTATACAATACGGAGAAAGTGATTATTGGGGCAGAATTAATTATACTATATAATCTACATATTTTGTACAATATTTAGTAATACAAGGTACATTAATACACGTACATACAATGAGGGGTGTTCAAAATGGACATATACAAGATAATATGTATATACGGCTCAGACAGACATACGTATGTAATTACGAAATAACAATAATACTAGAAACAGTAATATATTCTGGTACATGTTGATAGTATTATTATAAAGAGGAAATATTTGATTTTATTCGTCCGGTTAAGCCGTAAAGACCCATCAAGCCAATAAATGGGTATAGTTAGTTCGAAAAAAAAAGAGTTCATTTTTTGTTCGTAATGGGTAAGCTCTAAAAATACTTAATCGTTGTTTTTAATATTTTCACTTATAGAAAACTACATTATCAGCAAGTAAGACAGGTGTGTTTTTTATTTTCAAAATCTTACATTAACGAAAGAGAAGCCACGAGCAAAAGCTTGTTTATTAATATAAATTATTTTGTTACTTATATTCTATTTGGATTATTAGTAGACTGTCTTTTGTTTTTTATTTGTGTTTTTCTTAAAATTGCTTAACCCTTAAGCCATCTTACTGATTTTAAGTGACCTTTAATTTTATTGATAAGTACTTAAGGAAAAGCGTAATAATGTATACGTTAGATATCACTATGAAAAGTCATCTGTCCATCTGTAAAAGTCTCGTCGAAATCGGTTCAACCGTGTCAAACAATAACCCGGACAAACCAAAGGCGCTTAAATCTGATTTATATGTATAGATAGATTACTTATATGTTGAAAAAAAAAGATGTTGAATTTAGTATTAAAAGATCTTCTTTACCCAGATCTAATACACTGTTTTATTTTATTGTAAATATTACATACCTGTCTATACATTGATGCGGGGTACTAAAATGGCTAAATTAATTTGTATGAACACTGTCATAACATTGAATTGTAGTTAGATCTTATGTAGGTAATTGAAGTCTAGATTTTCTATTAGCATTAGAAAGGTGATCCATGGTATGATAGCGAGAGGTTAAGCAGCTGTTACGAACTTGTCTCAGGGTTAAGTTATGCCGGCCCCCGACCATCAAAGGCAGGGCCTCCCCAGTAGCGGGGGTAGGTCCCACGAAGGTAGCCGCCAGGCAGGAGGAAATTGACATGGACCATTAATGGACCGCACCCATGTCAATTTCCTCCAGGCTAACTTGAACCACTCCGCTGCTGCACAGGACTTGTTTGTCCAGTCAGTGGCGGAGTGGGGAATCGGGCTTGCGGTCGCCACGGAGCCCTACCTTGCTCCTTCGCTGCCAAATTGGGCCGGAGACCTGGATGGCTCCGTGGCGATCACGACCGGATCGGGTTCGCCCCTGGCGGTGAAGGAAAGAGGGACGGGATTCCTGACAGCCGCCTGGGGAGGGTACGCCATTGTGGGGGCGTACTTCTCCCCCAACAGGCCCCTGTGGGAGTTCGAGCGGTTTCTGGACTCCCTGCAGGGAGCAGTCAGGCGGCTGTCGCCGCTCCCTGTGGTCCTCATGGGAGATTTGAATGCTAAATCGAGGACCTGGGGAGCGGCAACTTCGGATCTCCGGGGCATGGCCGTTGAGGAGTGGGCAGCCGAGTTGGGGCTGTCCCTCCTCAACCAGGGGAGCGCCCACACATGCGTGCGATGGAACGGGGGGTCTGTGGTTGACATTTCCTTTGCCACCCCGTCTGTCGCACGCCGTGTCCAGGGGTGGAGGGTGATTGAGGAGGTGGAAACCTTATCGGACCACCGCTACATTAGGTTCAAGGTCTCCACCTCCCAAGCCAGCAGAGCTACCCTCCCCCGGAGGGGCGCGACGTTCCCCTGTTGGGCGATGAGCCGCCTCGACCGCGAAATGGCCGAAGAGGCGGCCATCGTCCAGGCCTGGGCCATGCCCCCCCCGACTGGGCAGGACGTCGACGCGTCTGCTGCCCGCTTCCGTGATGCTCTCACGGATGTATGCGACGCGTCGATGCCGCGGAGCGTACACCGCCCGAACAGAAGGGCGGTGTACTGGTGGTCGTCGGAGATCGCCGATCTCCGGGCGGCCTGCTCCGCGGCCCGGCGGCTGTTCGGGCGCAGCCGCCGGAGGAGTCACCGGGACTTGGAGGAGGAGGCCCGGCTGTATGGTGACTACAGGGCCAAGAAGAAGGTCCTGCAAGCCGCCATCAGCCGGGCGAAGGAGGAGGCATGGGAGGAGATGCTCCAGTCGCTGGAGAGGGACCCGTGGGGGCGCCCGTACTGCATGATGCGGGCGAAGCTACGCGGACGGGCGCCTCCCACCACGGAAACTCTCCAGCGGGAAGTGGTAGAGAGGGTCGTGGGAACATTATTCCCCGACCCTCCGAGTATAGTATCTCCTCCCATGCCTCCACTTCAGGGGGCAGTTGCGGAGGAGCTTGCCGGCCCTCCCCCTCCAGTCACGGAGGAGGAGATGGGGAGGGCGACTGAGCGCCTCCGCAGCAAACGGAGAGCGCCTGGCCCTGATGGGGTCCCGGGCCGGGTGCTCACCCTTTCGTTGGGCCATTTGGGAGGGTGGCTTCGGGAGCTGCTCAGTCAGTGCTTGCTGGCTGGGCAGTTCCCGAAACCCTGGAAGCGGGGGCGGCTATGCTTGTTGCAGAAAGGAGGCCGCCCCCCGGACTGCGCGTCCGCATATCGGCCCCTCGTGCTGCTGGACGACACCGGGAAGGTGTTTGAGAGGATTATTTCCTCCCGGGTCGTCCAGCACCTGGAGGGGGCGGGGCCGAATTTGGCGGACGCGCAGTACGGCTTCCGGGCAGGGCGTTCTACGATAGACGCCCTGACCCTCCTGAAGTCGCTGTCCACAGAGGCGACCTCCCAGGGGGAGAGGTTTCTGGCGGTGTCCCTGGACATCGCCAATGCCTTCAACAGCCTGCCGCACGTAGTGATAAGGGAGGCACTCCGATATTTCGGGGTGCCCCCTTACTTGCGGCGGCTGTTGGAGGCATACCTGGTGGACAGGGAGGTCGCCTATGTGGACAGCGACGGGCGAATGATCAGGCGGGGGACGGGGTGTGGGGTTCCACAGGGGTCGGCCTTGGGCCCACTCCTGTGGAACCTGGGCTACGACTGGGTGCTCCGCGGCGCGCTCCCACTCGGAGCGCGCATTATATGTTACGCGGATGACACCCTAGTCGTAGCCCGTGGGGGGGAATGGGAGAGTTTGGTGCGCCTGGCCACGGCGGCCACAACCGGTGTGGTCGGGCGTATCCGGAGGTTGGGCCTCAGGGTGGCCTTAGATAAAACCGAGGCCCTCTTATTTCACGGGCCTCGGCGGGGGCCACCACCTGGGGCCCATTTGATTGTAGATGGCGCCCGTATCGGGGTGGGGACCCGGATGAAGTATCTGGGCCTCACCCTAGACGGGCGCTGGCGGTTCGAGCCCCATTTCGAGGGGCTCGGACCGCGTATAGCAGGGGCGGCGGCAGCGCTCGGCCGGTTGCTCCCCAATATCGGGGGGCCAAGTGCCGGGTGCCGCCGACTCTATATGGGAGTCGTGCGAGCGATGGCCGTCTACGGGGCTCCGGTGTGGTCCGATGCCCTCGGTGCCACTAATGTGCGGGCGCTGCGCGCTGCGCAGCGCATTATGGCACTGAGGGCAATCAGAGGGTACCGCACCGTGTCCTCGGCGGCGGCCTTTACGCTCGCCGGCTCCCTGCCTTGGGAGCTGGAGGCAGAGGTTCTTGCCGCCGTGTACGAATTCACGGCGGTAAGAAAACGTTTGGGAGAGCCTCCGGCTCCCAGGGAGATAGAGGTAAGGCGTAAGGAAGGGAGGGTAGTTGCAACAGAGCGGTGGCGGCAGGATCTGGCGGACGCGCGGTATGGGCGATATACGGTGGACGCCGTCCGCCCGGTCCTGCCGCAGTGGCTTGATAGGGAGTGGGGCTCCCTGACGTTCCGACTGGTGCAGGTGCTGACCGGCCATGGCTGTTTCGGCTGGTACCTGCACCAGATCGCTCGCAGGGAGCCGACCGCCGCATGTCACGAGTGCGGCGCTGAGGAAGACACCGCGCAGCATACTCTGGCTGAGTGTGCTGCGTGGGAGGTGCAGCGCCGCACTCTGGCTGCGGCGGTGGGAGAAAATCTGTCGCTGCCGAGTGTGGTTGCGGCCATGCTCGGCAGCGAAGACGCCTGGACGGCAATGGCCTCCTTCTGCGAGGAGGTTATCTCGCAGAAGGAGGCAGCGGAGAGGGCCCGAGAGGCGGACCCTCTCAGTGGCCGTCTTCGCCAAAGAAGGGCCGGTGGAAGAAGGCGGCGATTTGCCCGCCTTCTTCCACCTCCGTAGCCGGATCTGAGGGGATGGGCCGGGGGGCCCATCTCCTCATTGCACAGGTTCGGCGGACGAGGGGAGGTAGCTGGTCGTGTACCCAGTGTACCTCCCTATAAGGACGGAGCCCGGCGGCCATCTTTCGCCGGGCTGACCGCTGGGGGCGGCATGGTGATAGCTCAGCACGGTCCCATGCCGCCCCAACTTAAAGCGGTGGCCGGTACACCGTGGGGTTTTAGTCCGTGCGAGTCGGACATAACCCATTCTCTCCCCCGGGAGGATGGGTATCCATAATGGATTTCCCCACGTAAATAAAAAAAAAAAAAAAAAAAGGGTTAAGTTATAAGCGATTTGGGATTAAGCAAATATTTTTATAACTTTAATATATTTTTTGATAAATGTTATTTAAATATTTGGGTAAAACAGAACTCCAATGAGTTTAGTCTGATTCATATATTCTTATGATCTAGTATAATGTCTCACAGTACCTAATCTTAGGAATATTGTTAGCTTAAGAGATGTCTACCGTATAAAATAGAAAAGAAGTAAGTTATATTTTTATAAATGAAGACTAAGTATTTAATATATATAAGAAGAATAAGTAGTAATAATTGATTACTTTTTGAATGAGCTCTGGACAAGCTTAATCCTTTCTATCCTTTCCCTGCGTAAAACAAAACGCACGACCTCACGATTCACGCGGCACTAGCGACACCTGTGTAACGAAGCTTTGACATACATACGAAAAAGCAAAAGTAACGTTCGCATCGCCGTGCGAGTGCTCTCTTAAAATCAATCCAAAGTGAAAAGAAACTATAATATAAAACTCTAGAAAGTGGGACAAGACAGGGAACGATTCCAAGTGTCGAAGTGAGTGAGGTGAGTCCCAGTGTCCGATTATCCTTTACCTCTGATAAGCTTAAACAAGCTCCATTGGTCTTTGCAGGTAATCAGTCTTCGAATAAAACGATTTCATTTGGAATACTTTATGGGAAATTCGACAGAGTTTTACGATTTACGTCACATTGTATTTAAAAGATACCAAATAAATAAAATGATAATTGGTCAATTGCATTTAACATGTATTTCAAATAATATTAACTTTTATTATTATTTTTTTTTTATTAAAAATGCGTTTTGAATTGAATATCGCTTCATTATTATACATTGATAATTTGGAAGTGATTAAATTGTTAGCTTTTTAGGAATATTCGTTATGGCTTGGTCTGTTGTATATTAACTGGTAATAGTGCCTTCGTTCGTATAAAGATGTATTTGATGTTTCATGGAAATTATAGTCCATGTTAATCTTTTTAGCTGCTCTAAATATAGTTCGGGCTTGCGCATAATATCGTCAATAATATAAGACAAAAGAAAGTTAAAATTTCATGCAGAATACATTTATATTCAGAACAGACAAAAAAGCTTGGCGAAGATTGTGTATGTGTTTTATTCCGACTAAAAGTGGCATGACTTTATTTCCTAATCTCAATTGTTATTACTGCATCATCTCTATAGATATGCATCACAACATAGTATAAAACAAAGTCGCTTTCTCTGTCCCTATATCCCTATGTATGCTTAAATCTTTAAAACTACGCAACGGATTTTGATGCGGTTTTTTTAATAGATAAAATGATTAAAGAGGAAGGTTTATATGTATAATAACATAAATTAAATAGTGGAGAAATACTGTTATTTTTGAGGTTACTCCAAATTTAACGCGTGTGGGCCACGGGCAGTAATGAATAAATCAAAACTACTGGATCGATTTTAATCATTTTTTTAGTGAATGACATAGGCTATATATTTTATACCCGTGCGAAGCCGGAGCGGGCCGCTAGTATCGTTATATAAGTTACATTCATCGTTAGCTTCGATCGCGAAAACCATCAGCAAATATCCGACAGCTAAATGAAACATACTCATTAATTGAATCGTCCCGCGCGCCATCTATTGTAAGCTGATGGTATTATATTAGAAATTTGACAACTTGTCCCAACAACAACTGTATATATATTCAACTCGATGTACGAACGATGTGCAATCGTATGGAACGCGAATACGCAAATATCATTTATTATGTATGAGAAAGAAAACTGTATACTTAACAAGTATAAAATCTTTATAAATGTAAGTTCAGTGCGGATCTATTTATATTGGTTTAAGAATAAAAATCTGCAATATCTCGGGAGATTGGATTTGTTTATTGCACCACAAACATCTACCCAGTACGTTCTATTTAAACGAACTGGCCAGTCGACTGCAGCACGCAAATGCAAATTTCATCTCGATTGGGAGTGAAACTGTCTAACGTTTCCACTATGCACACACAATTCCAATACATTTTTAATTAAACAAGTTGTGAATGATTGAATGTTTTGAGAATATTTGTTAAATACACATTTAAATATTTTGTTTATAATTGACCAATATCATAACACTACACCGAATTGTACACTTAAATGTACAAACTTGAATAAGAAAACAGCTGTAACATAGTCTGTACAATTAAGAAGGGAAACGTCACTGTTAAAAATCTTAAATCGCTCAAATTCCTTTATCATCGATTGCTTTGAGTTTTGCCAAAAAGTTGCTTTCAAATATGTCCGTGTTTTCTATATTTTTTACTATTCATGTAAATGGTAATGCGTGTATATCAGTTATTATGCATATTATACAGGTATTATTGATAATGACTTATCGAAAATTGTTTTATTTCCTATTTCGTTTCCATCGACGTCTGTAGGTGACCGTAAGATTTAACATTGTATATTCTCTACTGACCGAGGACTATGTTAGGTTGGTGTTGTGATAAAAATAACTTTTGGTTTCGTACGTTTACGTAGCAAATTAATTAACCTACCGTTTAACTAGGTGATTTGCATATTAACAACTTTTGAGCTTTAGCAGTAACATATATATTATTTTGGTATTAAACGCCACCTGTTGGGTGTAAAAGCAATACATGCTATATCTTCTATAATAATAAAGTCAATTTATGCCTAGCAAAGCTTATACTATAAGAATCTTATTGATATTGTTAATCCTGTGAATAATAATACTTGATTTAATCAAATGCCATAAAACACCATTTACGTTGGTTGTTCCTGAAACTCGCTACTGGAATGAGTCACTCTTATAACATTGCGATTTATAACAATAATTATGACACGTAATGATACTTAGACTTTTAAAAACTTGATATTTTGGTTTAAAACATCTGCGTATATCATATTCTCTGACGGCTCAAAGATCAGAGACGTTATTAAAGATTACATATGTGGATATTATTATTATTTTATACTAGCTGACCCAGCGAACATCGTACCGCCTAACAGTCGATTCTTTAAATATATTTTTTTAAATACATATTCTGCTATTCGGGACAATCGTATAAATATTGGCATTAATATTTATACGATACTAACGTCACTCAATTGTTTTGCCTTCCCGGTACACCTCTACACTAACACTTCAACTTTATGGTATTAGAGTTCAAATTGAGTTTTAAGTATTATTACGAATCGTTTGTATGGGAGTATAGAAAAGTGTCGTTTTAAGACTTTTCCAGGTATTTTTTTAATTTTTCTCTTCGTAAGATCCATCCTCGTAGTTCAAGGAATATTCTAAGAAAAGAATTAGCGAAATCGGTTCAGCTGTTCTCGAGATTTGCGCTTAGCAACACATTCAGCGATTCATTTTTATATTATAGATGTAGCCAAAGAGATGACATGATTTTTTAACTAAAATACCTAATTTAAAGAATGTTATTCAAGATTTCGTTTTATAGCAAGAGCTTACAGTCGTCTGTTTCAGTAAACGTTGGATGGAGGACAATCCACCAAAGGTATCTACGAGGGATCGAATATATTAAGCTAGCAATTCGAATGCCATAAAGACTCAGCCAGCGATGTGTTTAGCAGGGATATATTTATGATGTATAATGGTTTACCTCGCACTATGCTACAATAACATACCGCCAGACGGATCATTCCTTCGTTCATGCTTACCTACTGTTCTCTCTGATATTATGCCCTTGAAACTCAAGGGTAAAGTGTTTAAAACTATTTTAAGACCGGTCATGCTGTTATGCATCTGAGTACTAGGCTACGGAAGAGCCGGTCGAGAGAAAACTACATGTGGTAGAGACGCAAATATTAAGGAAGTTTGAAAATAGCACCAGTGACAGAGATGTTGAGGAGTAATACGTTAGCATGGTATAGACATGTCATGAGGAGAGATGAAAGCCATGGAACAAGAAAAGTTTTAAGTATAAAAGTGGACGGATATAGGTGTAGAGGAAGACCGAAGAAGGTATGGATAGATTGTGTAAAAAAGGATGTGTATTAAAAGTGTAAATCTGATAGGGGACAGTAGAAAAGGAAAACATGTTGTGTTTTACTTAGGTGGGATAAGGGTTAGATCATTATCATGACATAAA
Organism: Antheraea assamensis; assembly: GCA_035772565.1. NCBI lineage: Eukaryota > Metazoa > Arthropoda > Insecta > Lepidoptera > Saturniidae > Antheraea > Antheraea assamensis. The sequence continues at coordinate 74,775 of JAQQSE010000257.1, forward strand.
TAAAAATCAATTTCCGAATGCACACGATTCGCTACAGGACGGCTGCACCTATTTGGCTAATTCTTACTTGTTGTGTTTGTAATTGTCAGTACATGGTGTGTATAAAAGACAATGTTTGTAAAAATCGTACGGAAAATTCAAAATCTGGATTAAATTAAATGATGTATGAATTCGCGAAAGGTGTCGGGGGTGGTCTGTGACACACGAATGCCGTTGAAACTCAAGGGGAAGGTGTATAAAACTATAATAAGACCAGCCGTGATATATGGATCCGAGTGCTGGGTTACGAAAGAGGTGGATGAGAAAAGATTACATGTGGCAAAAATGCGAATGTTAAGGTGGATGTGTGGTGTAACAAGAATGGATAAGATTAAGAATGAGTATATCAGAGGAAATTTGAAAATAGCACTAGTGACAGAAAAGTTGAGGAGTAATAGGTTAGCATGGTACGGGCATATTATGAGAAGCAATGAAGTCATGTAACAAGAAAAGTTTTGAGTTTGAAAGTGAACGGATATAGAAGTAGAGGAAGACCGAAAATGTGGGGATGGATTGTGAGAAAAATGATACGTGTATAAAAAGTGTGAATACTAAAATGACATCTGACAGAGGAAAGTGGATAAGGAAAACATGTTGTGCCGACCCTGCTTATGTGGGATAAGGGTAAGATGATGATGATCCATATAAACAGTGAGTGAGATGGAAGATAGTAGGGAGCTCTTCTATAATATTGACACAATTGACAGATTAACGTTTAGTTGTTCAGTTGCCATTTTAGTTCATTACATTGTGGTAGAGTTCAGAAGGAATTGCTCTCATTTTCTTTATTATAACACCCGTACGAAGCCGAGTCTATCAGATGTAATAATTATTTCTCGACTCTCACTGGTTGTCCTAGATATTAAACAATTTCAAACAAAGATAAAAACATAAGTTTTATGTTAACACGACTATAGTTTAGCTTAAAACTACAAATATTGAATCAAAATCAAAAATACTTTATTCAGTTTAGGTTCTGATAATCTTATCAGCACATGCATCTGCACATGAACGTCAAAGCTACCATTGGTTCGGAAACGGACATCGAGATCATGAAAAGTGAAAATGAAAAGAAAAGATAATGAAATGAAAAGAGAAAGGTCATCGAGAAGAACCGGCTAGAAACTCGATCTGGTTTATCTTTCATCAATAATAATATAAGATGTTTCATGCCACTGGGGGCAAACGAACATGCGAGTCACCTCCTGGTAAGTGATCACCGTCGCTCAAACAATCATCGACACGAGGGGAATCACGATGCGTTGCCGGCCCTTGGAAAAGGAGTACCTAGTCTCGTTTCTTGAAAGTTTGTAAATTATATCAGTCCGTAAACGCTGCCGCTGAAAGTTCATTCCAAAAGACCGAGGAACGTGGAAAAAGCACATGCAAATAGCGAACAGTAAACGACTTCTATCTAAATGACATGGATGGATTTTCAACTTGTGGTGAGTCGTTCGGTAATAGAACTCTGCGGCAAGTATCAATCCGAACAGCGCTTCGGAACACTCTCTGTGATAGATTTTATATAAAAACGCAAAGAGACGCAACGTTTCAGCGCCAAAAGAAAAAAAAGGCCTGTTCGCCGACGATTCGAGCCGCTCTACGTTGGATACGATCAAAAGGAAATAGATGGCATAGAGGCGCTCCGGGCCAGAGTTGAGAACAGTATAAGGTTTTGTCGCTTCTGATGAAAACACAAAATTAAAAGTATATTTTAAATGTTTGCTAATATAAATGTTGTAAGTAATATTGTAGTTTTTAGGTTTGCTATTTTTCTTATCGAAATTTTGTATTCGATTGAATTTCAATTTAATACAAATTGAAGTATTCGAAGCGTTTATAGGAGACGTCCTCGCCCTTTTGAATCGAAAGAGATGTGTTAATTTCCTTGTCATTACGACCTACCGTTTGAACGCAATCGCGTAAATTTTGTGTCAACGCTAATATAAAATTTCACATTTATTTCCTCGGAAGGACATCAATCAACTTCTAACTTATTTGAATTTCCTTTGCCATTTGATTTATATCATTAGTATTTAAGTTCCTAGGTTCTTGATATGAGATCATTAAAATAGAGTTGCCCTATAGGTATGTTGTTTCGAGTTACGTCAAACAACACTCGTCAAATAAATGTCACATTTTTTTGTATGTCATGTGTAAAATTTTTAAGCGATGATGGTTCAGTTGGTATTGTATCCGGACACAACGTCGAAGGACGTAGGTTCGAATCCAAGCAACTGAGTCGGAGCTTTAGGTGAAGGAAAACATCTCGATGAAACCATATCATGGTGATAGGGCTTTTTCTAAGTCCGTCTGGCTAGCTACCACCCTCGAGTTGAAAATCTGCCGCCAAGCACCTGTTGGTGTGTTCCGGCAGCTGCACTTGAGAGCCAGTCTCTCTCTAGGTATAGCGTGACTTACCATCTTAGACCACATCATCATTTAACATCAGATGAGATCGTGGTCAAACGCTTACCTATAAAGTATAAAAAAAATGTCTCGCGGTTGACCAACGACAGACCGAACTTAAATTGATATGTTTTTTAACCTTCAATTATTTCGTTCTATTTTTCCTTCTGATTAAATTTTAAAATCAGAAAAAAATAGTAAACCCATAAGTACTAAAGATAATAATTAATTATTCGATGAATAAATAGTTTAGGAATTTGACAATAGGTATGTATAATACGTTAAATCAAGAGGGGACTAGGTCTCGGTGTGTAGCTGTCAGAACACACTTACAGAAGCTTGGCAATAGATTTTCAATTACAGAGTAGTTAGCTAGGGGTAGATAAGAAAAAACTCTACCACAATGATTTCTTTTGCTTAGGAAATAAACGATAGGTCAAATACTACAGACATTGTAGGTGGTAGAGCTACGCTGAAGCTATTACTGGTTTCAGCATGAATGGGTCGGCTCGCCCGGGGTAGTACCACCCTCTCACAGAAAACCGACGTGAAGTAACAGTGCTTGCACTGTTGCGTTTCGTTCGGCCAGTGAGAGCGCCAGAGGCCCACATATATTAAAAGGGCGGCAACGCACTTGCGACTCCCCTGGTGTTGCTAGTGTCTATGGACGGCGGTGATCACTTACCATCAGGTGACCCACCTGTTCGTTTGCCCCCTATATTATAAAAAAAAAAAAAAAAGACATATAATTAAGCTAAAAAAAATACCTGTAACATAATATAATTCTAGATACATAGGTTCTGTTATGGACTCTTCTTCTTATTATTCTTTTTTGACTAAATAAACTTTTCTAAAATTAGCAGATTCTAAATACATCTTATACATAATATATAGGTATAGTATACAGAGTGATTTTTTACTTATATGTAGATGGCTAAATCGAAAACTACATATAAGGTATAGCAACAAATACTCAAAGGAATTTCAGGTCCAGTTTCGATGAAAATCATTGGAACATGGTTCTGGCATCATTGGATTTCTTAAAAATCGATATTGCTGTACAATAATCAAATTGGTTGATTTTAGAAAAAAAAGAGTTATCATAAATAACGTTTAGTTTTTTAATTTCAAAACACACCTGCAGCGTAGTCAGCTTCACAATATTATGTACTATATTTAAATTTTTATTATCTCTTCGCGGTTACAATACCATGGTAAAAGACAAAATATAGTAAACATTGGAAATTAGAACCGCTGTTGTTGTTCAATGTTTTCATTATCCTTAGCATAATTGTTACTCGAGATTTAGCAAGGTAGCGAAATATTTATCCGCCAATATAATCAAAATCCTAATTTTTTTTTCATTTCATTTAATTCTTTCTCACTTTCAAAGGTATCCAAAAAACAGTTAAAAACCAACTAGGTAGCTAATATTAAAAGTAAACAAATAGAGCTATTTTGACTTAATGTTTAGTCATTCACCACCAATTCCAAATTGAAATCATTTAACTGTCTCAACAAACTGCGATATGACAAGTTATAAATAATACAATTATAAATGAACCAACTACAGAAGTATCGTAAAGAATTTACATCTGTAGCCTAGACTGACTAATTATTTAATCAATAAGATGGAGGCGTATAGAAAAAACATTCACCAGTTTCGCGAAATTTTATCGTAACGCATGGCCCTTACCGTGGTCAGAGCGGGTACCAAATTTTACCCCCGTAACTTATTTTTTATGAGGGTATGTATAAAACGATAACTACAATGATATATATAACACAAATTACGATTTGCGACGGTCATTGGATAACATTCCAGACGGAATTATTAATATTGTGATGCTGAATGCAATACAATTCTTGAGATGTCGAATCCAGTTATGTATTGAAAACAATGGTCGTGGTTTGAACAACTAATCAGTTTAGGTTTAATAAGTAGGTCATAATGCACTTTTCTTTAATTTGATGTGTGCGATTACTTCCTTGAATTTAATCTTTATTCTCAACACTATCGAATGATGTAATAATACAGATGTCCTTTCTTTTCAGTGGGTTCCATTTTTGGATTGGAGTATTCATTTTTCAAAAATACAATGTTCACAATTGGTCCTGAGACTGACTGAGTGAGTATTTTTCGCTATTCCTTATAGTTGTGGATTTGACCATCCATGCCATGCCGCAAAAATTCAGCCTTTATATTATATGGTAAATGTATAGATGTATGGTTAGTTAGCACGCTTGTATAATTAGTTCCCAAGTCGAGGTTCGGTCACTTTAGCACCCTTGTGTTAAGTCGCGTTAGTTGCCATATCGGCTAAGTGCCTTCTGCGCTCGCCTCCTTTAAACCAACACCGTTAGTTAATTCCTAAAGAGGTTATAATTAAACAATAGCGTAAAAAATCAATGGAAGTCATTAAGTTTCTACGCTACCCCATAAATGAAACTCGGGGATTTATATTTAATTAACCTTGTTATAAATTAAGCGAAACAAGTCAACGTTTGGTTTGGTTTGTCTAGTAATTTGTGTCTTTAAGAAGAGAATTTGCAATTACTAATATTATAAAGTGATGAAAAGCGTACCGTTTGAGAACCAGAGGCCTTCCAGGCTTAGACTATTTTGTCATTTAATATTAGACGAGACTGTGGTCAAACACTGAAACCTTTATAATGGAGAAAAAAAAGTTTGTGTGTATTTATGTACACGCGTTAGAAGTTATACTTCTTTGGCGTAACAAGATAAAAATCTTTTCAAAAATTTTATCTTTCGCTTTATTCTATGTTTCTAGAAAAAAAACACCACTAACAATAGAAAAAAGATGTTTAATACATACATACTTTTTTTGAATAAAATGTTGACTATAGCTAACTTCAGGGTGTCGGTTTTTGGTGACGGTGTGCGCGCGCATCTTAAAAATTTACTCTCATCATTTTTCCCTATGTAACGACCCACCCCTTCGCCATACTGATACAGCTTAGTCGCCACTACACACCTCTCTCACTATCTGCCATATATTAGTTAACCAAAGATATAAAATCCTGGTTTACGCGTTATATTGATATAATTATTGCCATGATCGTTTAGAAATTAGGACCCTTCTACGTTGTGAATTTAAACAAATTTATAGTAAACAAATTCTTTTAATCTGGTACTCAGAAAACATTACATAGATCAAATCTAGTATATTTAGAACTTTAGCAAACACATGACATAAGTTATACATGCAATTATTTCAAAATCAAATAAATAAATTAAAGATAATATCTATATGTAACACTGTATTCATAATATGTTCACTTAATTTCAACATACATCCTAATCTTAGTTATAATAAAAATATAATTGTGTCTTAAATATGTGTATGTTGGTTGTGTTAAAATGTTCCCTAATTTCCCCCGGAAGGGGGGGAGGCCCCAATACCGTCCCAAGTCCCGCCTCTTAGAAGCACTATTGACTATAAATTTATAGTGACACCCAATAGTCAACTACCACAAGCATTGCTAGGGAGTTAAGGGCAAGAGGCAGGATATAAGGATTCTGGAACTAGCTCCTTAATTGTATAATGTAAAAATATAATGATTCAATCTAATAAGTGATTATAGCTATTCTACTATCAGACATACCATGATCCTCACCGAAGTAGCGAAAGCTCCAAGGTGACAAAGTCAACCGAGGAGAAAATAAGTAACTTGCTTCAATCCAAACCTCCCCGCACAGGAAAGAAGGCCAAAATAGACACTGGGATAAGTAGGAGGGAGACAAAGCTCAGCTCCAATCCACTCGTCTGGCGTCTAACACTGTGTGGATCGACGGATATAGATATAGGGAAGACAAGAAACACCCTAACAAGTATTCAGATTGTTTGGAGGAATCACAGCAGCCTGCATAGAGATTTCGCTAACACACCCATCGGATTAAATTACTGCCTTTTAAATGGTAGACATAACCAGTAATGAATTATTAAAATCACACTAGTTCCAGAAGGATAGTGGATAGGTTTTAGTAGCATTATGTGCAGAGTTAAGTCAGCACCAGCATTTGTATTACAAAATAATATTGTAGATATTAATTTAGATTGGTAGTTGAACATCTGATTGGTTCCAGTCATCATTAATTTATAATGTGCTAACGGAATCCCACACAGATTATTCATTTTACCAATGTTGTTATTATATAACAATAAATTAATTTAATAATACTGTGCTAACTCTACTCAACACACATTTCAGCCGTGAATGTGGTAGTTGACTATTTAGGCATAAGGACTATTTTGTCCCTTTAGCAAATCAACAATACAAAAAGTGTAGTGTGGTGTGGCGTGGTGTATATTTTCATGATTTTGTTGGAAAAACAAACTTAACACTACAATCACTTAAACATAATTCCTTTCTTAGTTGTCTATGTATGCTCATATAATCCTAAAATATAGAATTTAGATTATCTTTAATTAAACTTGGCCTACATATATTCTTCATTGAAATTATAAGAATGTTACCTGAGTTTTATAGAATTCAAACTTTAATAATTATTTGATATTATATACATATATATAATTCTATGGTAGGTCTGTACAAGAGTTGAGTGTGAGGTTGTGACATTCATAAAGAAGTTTATTATAACTTTCAGTGTATTCCAGTACACATTCTTTTGTATTATAAACACAAGAGGATGTCGAATGAGTTACGTCAAGGCTAGGGCCGACTAACACCAGGCGGAAGATTCACTAGGTAGATGATGTCGGACAATGAAGGCTACCGGTTCGTACTTTGGTAAAGAAGAACTATGTTTCTAAGACCAAACCATTCCCCGGGTCAAGGCAAACGTATCGCCGACAACTACCCAGTTCGTCTTCAGGCATACAGGAACCTCTTCGCTATCCAGCAAACTAGTTTTACTTGACAGAGAGAGAGAATTCAAGAACCGCCGAAGCGTATATGCTTTAGGTGCCAACTCAATTCAACGCCTACTGGGACTTCCTATAATAAAACACTGATGAGTAAAAGCTTGTGTAGTGGAATCACCTCAGTTTAGCAAATGATGTATTAATGAATTACAATATTGTCACGAATCTACCCGAACCAATTTTACCTCATTCTGATAGTATTATCAGAACTACAAACCTTTAGCTGATGTACAGTAGTGTTATGTACGTATGTGTCTTTGTTTGAATTCTATAGATGATTGTTACAATGTACATATAAACAAAGTATAATCTTAAATTACTTGCTCTCTTGTAGATCTAAAAAATATACCTTTTAAATGGGTTGAAATATATTTAGCTTACCTTCTATTATATAAACTAATAATTTGTTGAAATTCTACTACTATGTTATAGAATTCAAACTCTAATAGATATTTGATATTTTTAGCATTAGATGTATATTTACTGAAGTTAGTTGATATGTCTGTAAAGAGTTGTGTGTGGAGTTGTGACATTAACAAAGAGATTTATTATAACTTTCAGTGTATTCCAGTACACATTCTTTTGTATTATAAACACAAGAGGATGTCGAATGAGTTACGTCAAGGCTAGGGCCGACTAACACCAGGCGGAAGATTCACTAGGTAGATGATGTCGGACAATGAAGGCTACCGGTTCGTACTTTGGTGAAGAAGAACTATGCTTCTAAGACCAAACCATTCCCCGGGTCAAGGCAAACGTATCGCCGACAACTACCCAGTTCGTCTTCAGGCATACAGGAACCTCTTCGCTATCCAGCAAACTAGTTTTACTTGACAGAGAGAGAGAATTCAAGAACCGTCGAAGCGTATATGCTTTAGGTGCCAACTCAATTCAACGCCTACTGGGACTTCCTATAATAAAACACTGATGAGTAAAAGCTTGTGTAATGGAATCACCTCAGTTTAGGGAATGATGTATTACTGAATTATAACATTGTCACGAATTTATCTGAGCCAGTTTTACCTCATTCTGATAGTATTATCAGAACTACAAAACTATGTACAGTAGTGTTATGTATGTATGTATGTGTTTTGTTTGAATTCTATAAATAGTAGTTACAGTGTACATATGTAATAATGTATAATTTTAAATTACTTACAGTCTCGTAGATCTAATAAATGTACTTTCTAAATACAATTACCGACTACAATGCTTAACACAACAATACCTCTTCTTTTAAATATTACAATATTTCTACGACGGAAAATAACTGATATTTCGTTTTCTACAACATCTAAATTACTGTGGGATCTCCCTGACACTATTAGCGAAACTCACGCGCACTTATATGAGAATTCTATTAACACCCTAACTACTAGCAAATAGAATATTAACTTGGAAGAATATTATTTACTTTTGTTCTATACGCAAACTATCATTACGACCGGTAAAGCACTCTTACAATTCCCGATTCCTCAGACTGGCCTAGACAAACTACCCTAGACCGTCATTACGACCGCTAAAGCACTTTGATTCCCAAAACTCTTTAAACTGCCTCGATTCCCTAGTTGAAACCCCTTTTATCCATGTGCCCCTCTCCTAAATCTCGTCAAACAATCAGTCCTTTCATTCCTCGAATTTACTAATATTTTTCGGGTTTTTTCCGTTCTTAATTTACCACTTATTCCTCTTACTCCTACAATCCATCCTTTGTTTCAAGTATTAAATGTAAACAATTTCTATAGTTCCCCCTTGTTATATGATTGTTGACCTACTTTTTTTTTTCATAATCTTAAACAACAGTCCATTCTTTGTTTCAAGTATCGAAAACTAAAAAAACTTCTATAAAGCCCCTTTGTTAAATAATCGTTGACCTACTTTTCATAATCTTAAACGTAAACAATGATCCCTGATTTGATTCCCCATTGGTCATTTATTATAAACAAAATACAACCAATAGAAATTCTTCACTTTGTCTATGATTTTACAAATGTTCTATATTTACATAAAGATTTTATTCAATCTTTACTTTAATCTAATTCACAATAACTGTTAAAATATATTACATAATTTTACGAATATATTATAATATGTATTTTCCCTTTATTTCTTTTATTTAACCTGTATTATAAAAGTTTCCAAAGTTGGCGCTAGTTACGTTATTGTACTATTATTTTGTTTGTCAAAATTTCGATACACCAGTATTGACCAAGTATGGAAAACTCTTTATAATTCTAACTAGATGGAGTTGTTCGTATAATTTTTTTTTTTTCTATAAGGGGCCGGTATAGATCCGTTACACCTAACGCGCCAAAAGAAGTATAACTTCAATAGAAAAAAATACATTGTCTAAAAAATTATGTCGTGATCAGTAGTATTATAGAGAAATGAATATTATATAAAATGATTTTATTTCAAACAGCACTAATACAGGCAAGAAATTAGTAGAATAACCATAGTACCTTAATTCTTGATAGCATAAATGTGTTACCATGTTTGTAGGTGGTAGAGCTACGCTGAAGCTATTACTGGTTTCAGCATGAATGGGTCGGCTCGCCCGACGCGCGGGGTAGTACCACCCGACACACAGAAAGCCGACGCGAAGTAACAGTGCTTGCACTGTTGCGTTTCGTTCGGTCAGTGAGAGCGCCGGAGGCCCACATATATTAAAAGGCCGGCAACGCACTTGCGACTCCCCTGGTGTTGCTAGTGTCTATGGACGGCGGTGATCACTTACCATCACGCGACCCACCTGTTCGTTTGCCCCATATGATATTAAAATATATATATATATATATATATACGACTGACCTACATTTCAAGTAATCGTTGTTATTTACACTTTGTAAAGTATAGTGTATTCTATGATGGATTAGAATAATAATATTCCCTTTCATGTACACTATAATGAAAAAAAAACATTTTGATCATACAGAGTCTACTGTTTACTGTACTAACAATTACATACATACATACATAAATACATACAACAATTACAATATACAATTTATTTAACTATACAATGTCAAATAATAATACATTTTAGCATAGCGCCGCCTAGTTGCAAATTATGGTACAATGAATAGCATAAAAATCTCTCTCTATGAAACCAAAACTTAGTGTGTCCACTTTCCTGGCAAAATATGACAAATTTTTTCCCTTATTTTTGGACTGGATTAGTCTAGATCAGTGATGCTCAAAGTCTTCCAGGTGGACCGCCAGGTGTCCACGATAGACTCGATGGGGTGTACGTTGGCGTGACAAAGAAATGAGGTGCTCAATTAATAAGCGGGGGTCTTTGAAAATTGATCTATTTTCGACGACAACGTGAAGAACTAACAATGTTGGTTTGACTTCATATGGTAGTATTGAACCTGCAGGGGGTCTAACGGAACCAGTAAAATTATGAAAAAAAGTTTGGGAACCTCTGGTGTAGATTAACCTAGCTGTCAGATACATGTGTATCTTTCGAACTCTTATATGTATGAATAGTTAGTTTAGTTTAGCTTAGATAGATCCGCAGTGTTGCATCCAAGGCAACAGCACAAGCCGAGGTTCGACTTTGGCACGCTTGAGCTTGTTGCCAAGCGATGAAGTACTTTAAGCGCTCGTCTAAGTAGTCCCGTGAAGCTGTGAAGGCCGGTCAGGCCAATAGAGTAGTCAGTTTGAGAAAAAAAAACAAAAACGTATCAACTTTCATGGTGAACAGTCTAGTTACGTTTACCCTGACATCCATTTTTATGTGTGTACTATCATCTGATCGCGGCTTCGCTCGCATTAATGTACGTTGGATTTATCGCATGGGAACTTTCTTTCACTTGATAAAAAGTATCTTTGTCCTTTTCTGTATCCGTGGGCAAGTGTATGCAAAATTTCATAATAAACAAAACAAACTAATCCAATTTTTTTTAATATCCATTAAGATAAGGGTATATCGAATATAGATTAATTATTTCCGTTTAATTATCTCTCCTTGTTTCCTTAAGACAGATTAAATATAAGTAACATCCATGTAATATCACAGAATACTCCTATTTTAATTAAATCTGTAATAATGTTGCTCTTCATGCTACGTACAACAAATTAATTTTATAAGATGAAGTTCAAAACGGAGGCGGTCGGGCCTGAGGCTATTAAAAAAAAACGTTTGATAAAATTTTATATAAAGAAATTGATACGTTTCTTACTGTACAGGAGAATAATACTTTACGAGTGTAATATGTATGACGGCTCAGTTGGTAGTGTGTTCGGACATAGCGTCGACATAGGTTCGAATCGTAGCAACTGAGTCGAAGCTTTCGGTGAAGGAAAACATTGTGATGAAACCATAGCATGGTGGTAGGGCTATTTCGCTAAGTCCGTCTGGCTAGCTACCACCCTCGAGTTGAAAATTTGTCGTCATGCACCTGTAGGTGTGTTCCGGCAGCTGCACTTGAGAGCCAGTCTCCCTCTAGGTTTAGCGTGACTACCATCTTAGATTACATCATCATTTAACATCAGATGAGATTCTGGTCAAACGCTAACATATGAAGTATAAAAAAGATGTAGGTTTATTTCCTTGGCATACTTTGGAATACGCTAAATAATTTTTAAATATTAGCTGATACCCGTGATTTCCTCTGCATCGTTTAATATCTTAACACTATTATTTTTGTACAGAGGAAAAGCAAGGATCACACCGTTTGCCCCACTTTTTCACGGCAAGAAGACACACATCGTTGAACGCATAGTGATTATAAAAATCATAATTTCTGAAAACTTTAATAACTTTATACTAAATTAATCTATCGGGATGATTTCTAGATTTCCAAGTGTTTAAAAAGTAACCCTAAAAAAATGATCGAAATCTATCCAGTACTTCTTTGGTGATATGCGAACGACGTCAGACATCTATTATGTTATTTATATTCATATTTGTGAATAAAGAAAGAGGATTTGCGGTCGAATGCAATGTTTTTATTTATAAATGTCTATTAAGATTAAACTTTTTTATATGCCCAAAATATTTGTCCGTCCATCTATCGTATGTCGCATTACAGCCAGCCACGGAGTAGGGGCTAAAGTGAAAGGCGCTCGGTAGAGTAATCAAACCCACGGCTCAATTAAAAATGATTCAATGATTTCAATACATATAATGCTCTGTTTTTAAAATACGTTCTGAATGATTGAATTTGTTATGTGTTGCGTACTATATAATACACAGTTTGAAATTAAAATGTGTAGTTGAATATCTAGTCTAAATAATTTTCAGAAAATCTTCACTTAAATGCGTACGATCCGAAAAAAGTTTCACTTCCATCATGGTTTCATAAAACCACACAATTTTTCATATATCATGCAAAATATAGTAGAAATTTTACACTGAATTTTGAGCGATGAACTTCTAGCATAGAGATTATTTAAATAGATATACAAGGCATTGTTATAAAATCATTCGTTTCTGTTGAACACGTTCTGATAGGACCGTTCGGTCAAGCTATTACGAGAGCTTGCGGAACACTCATTTCAATCCATTCTACATTACGCTACTACGTGACTGACTTAACACAAAAACCTCGCTACAAAGCAAAAAAGCGTTCTCCCCGAGACGTACAACAGAAATCGTGGCACGAGACACACTGACCGTTTCATTGTGTCGTTTTATTAGCGAGACCGAAACGTTAGATTATTTCGACATGGACGCCTATCAAAAATAGTATTTACCTATGAGATGATAGAGTATACTTTGTAAAGGGTTCTTGATTTGTATTATATTGAAATACCTAGACAAAAATGTTAGGGGATATTATACTTTAAGTGATTCTATTAAGGTCGGAAATTTGTTTCATTGTCGAGAGACAATTTTTTGTGGTAGTATGGCGCAAAGCGCACCCGCGGGCAGTCACGCGCCGCAACCGTCGTGTCGCCTCGATCTGTAACAAAGCGATACATCGATAAAAAGTTGAGTCCATGCAACGGATGCTTCGAGTAAAAAATTGAAATTAACTTCTTCGAAGTGCATTCTTCGAAAATAAATTGTTTTTATTTTTCTCATTTAATTTTACGAAACTGTATTTATTTAGATCAGGAAAATACTTTATTTAACTGTTAAATAAATCGAAGTATCTTTTCTATAAGGAAATGTGGAATCTAAGAAACGGTTGAACTGATTCTCGCAAGACTTACTGACAGATCCGAGGATATTTCGGTGTATTATCTAGACTGGCTATCGCTACGCTAAGCTTATTAATTTTATCAGACCTAACTAAAAAGTAAAAGTAAGTACTATAAGATTTATTCTATTTCTATTCTATTTTCCAAAAGTCAGTGTGATTTAATTTACAATTTCAATAGAGAATTTGTAGTACGACGAAACAATTAGTTTCGGATCGAAACACTTCTAGAAACTATGCCCCTTATATTAGGACGATGTCCGTCCAGTCTGAGATGTCAATTGAATCAGATATTGCCAAAAGTTCGGTGCGAGATTGATTGCGCTCCAAGTACTCCAGTGTTCCTGTCGAGCATGAGTAATGGTTTATACGGGTGCCATTTGTAAAAAATTAGCAAAAGCATTTACAACTGTATAAAAATATAGCATTGTTTTGTTTTTTTAATAAATATAGCTACCAAGAGTAAAAAGTTTTCTAAATCGATTTAATATTGTGGGCATTGCATAAATTTTAGTTTTCGATTGACCATCCTTAGTCTAAAAATATGGAGGTAAATAAACGAAAGTAAACAGTTTCCCTCGTTAACCTATTCGAAAAAACCGAAGATCTGTGAGAATTTGTTTAAAATGGTGTAAACAAGAACGTAAACTGATATGTACATGTGAATTAGCGGCTGCATGAAGCAATGATTCAGTTGTAGCGTGTTCGGAGTCTGCTTCGCTCGACGTAGTTTCTAATGATTGTAGGTTCTAATATGAGCCTAACCTAACCAACCCAACAATGCCATTATTGTCTAGTAATTAGGGGTTTTCAATAAGGAATTTTACGATTGCTAATATTGCGAAGAAGGCACAGCGGTTGTGTGTTCGGACACCGCGTCGATCGATGTAAGTTCGAATTCTTTCAATGAGTTGGAATTTTCGGTGAAGGACAATATCATGATGAAATAATATCCTTGTGGTAGGGCTTTTTCTAATACTCACCTTGCTAAATACAGCCCTCAAGCCGAAAAAATCAGTCGCCAAGCTCCTATAGCCAGCCTATACCGGTGTAGCTATACAGGTCTTCCTAGAGTTGACGCGTTTACCATTTTGGATCTCATTGCTGCCACTTTACATCTGGTGAGATTCTAATTAAAAATTTAAAACCGATAACCAATAAATGAAACGTAGCAAAATGGTTAAGCGAGCATTTTGCCTGAACATGTTCCTTTAAGGAATTGAGTATTTGCATGTTCATTGCACCCTACGAATTTATTTGCGCATGGCTACGTGACAAATACTACCTGTTTAGTATACAGGTGGACTTTAAGTTCTGTTTTGGTATTTATTTACTGTTATTCTTTCTTCTTGTACATTTCCAGTCAGTGAAGATTTGAAGGTCGATCTTTTTCCTTGCCTAATCAATGAACTGATACAATATCATATGAAATGAAATAGTCAGGGATACCTATTCTTAATACATGGTCTTAATATTTTTATATTTTAGAGATTCTTGAGGCTCCCAATTAATTTGATTGTTTTGTAAATATCTCCTATTTTTGTAAGATCCCTTTACAAGACGATGCATGTCATTTTGTTTGTATATTTAAGGAATACATATGTAACTATGAATTTTAGCATGATTAAGTGTACCAACACAACAAGAAATATTTAAACATCTTGTTTCTTTAAAATGTACTAAGGCATTTGGTTGTTGTTGTAAAGAATTTTCTTTGACGTAACTTAAGTAGAAAGTGTACACGTTATTTGTAATATTACATTAGAAAGTTGAGATAACAAGACTGGATATTGTTAGACTTAAAATGAAAGTAATAAGCGTTTTAGGAGTTTACCAAAGATTCTTTAATTGTTTTTAGATGGTCTTTTAATTCAATTTAATATATAATTATTAAGTTATATGTTCTTTTTTTATTTCAGCTCAGTAAAATTGCCAGCATTATAATCTAAGTAAAGTGGTAAAACCCATGGGATAAATATATTTCGATAGTGGTGGCCTTGATTATGACGATAGACAAATACTAACTAAATTGTACCTTCAGATATAAGACGAGTTAGTATAACAGATCCTTATCTATATTATGTTGTCCATGATATATTAAAATACAATAATAACAAAGAGTAAATTATGAGTGGGCTTTTTCGTTCGTTTCGTTCGTTTTTTGTTCAGTAATGTATGCCAAAGGTAAATGTGGACATCCTTTCAAAAGTGAGTGTTAAAAAAATACATAAGCTCGAAAGTTTACTTTGCTTACTCAGCTACTTAATTCCAACCTAAAAATATAAACCTGAAAATCTAAATTGAAAAATCGAACAGCAATAGAAAAAATATACAGACTTAAATTGAACGTTGAACACTCGATATACATTATCATATCTTATAAATTGTATACGTATTTTTTTATAACTTAATTGTGGGTTTAGAACCGAAATGAAAACCTCACAGTTATTACGAGAACGCTGGAATATCTATCTATCTGTCTGTTGGTTCATAAGCAAGGTAGATAAATATAACTAAAACCAATATAATATAACTTAAACCAAAATAAACTCTTCCCACAACTACTGAAACTATACTATTATCTAATTAATGGTAACGGCTAAATCCAACGGTATTTCTATAGAAAACATTATTGTCTTAAATTGGTGTAATTAACGCCCACGATTAGTCGAGTAATATATTGAATCTTTGGAGAACGTGGGACTTCTATTTTTTTTTTTAATATAAATGAATATCCCGATTTGTATGTTATTAGATAAAGTAGTTAAATTTTGTTTATGAAGTTTTCCTTTTATTATTATTATAACTATTATAAAAAAATATTAAATGGCTTATTACAAAATCTAAATATATATATTAGAATTTGTGACTCAGAAGTAGGTTATTATGAATCGGACTATTATTGCATCCGTTTTACTCATATTTTTTTTCTAAGAGTGTTGAATAAATTCGACATTAAATTATTCAATTAATAACGCAATTAAATAAATGTTAATAACATCAAATGGTATATAACTCTTGTGAAACAATTTATTCCCAGTTCACGATTAACATTATAAAAACTTCTAAGTGTAAACGCTCTTGTGAACCGGCTCTTGGATCTAATTAAGAAAGCAATTTGCACGTTATTTATGATGTATAAAATAATTTTAATGTGGGCCGAGCTTATCGGCTTTGTCAGAGGAAATCCGATTGTGCAAGCGTTATAAAAATTGCATTTCATGTGAAGGTGGTTATACAGTAATATCGAAATCAATTTCATGTCCTAATAAATGGTAGTGAAGAGAAAAAGAGTAGTGTGTACTAATTGTACACGCGTTAGAAGTTATACTTCTTTGGCGTAGCAAGATAAAAATCCTTTCAAAAATTTTATCTTTCGCCTTATTCTACGTTTGTAGAAAAAACGACACTAACAATAGAAAAGAGGTATTTAACACATACATACTTTTTTTGAATAAAATGTTGACTACAGCTAACTTCAGGGTGTCGGTTTTTCGTGACGGTGTGCGCGCGCATCGTAAAAATTTACTCTCATCATTTTTCCCTAACGCGCCAAAAGAAGTATAACTTCAAAAACTGAAGCCGACGAGCTCGCACTTCCATGAAAGCGGTCATTAGATAACAACTTATCAGTTTGTCCTCTAAATATGGCGAAAATTGAGCGAACGAAAATGTCCTTACAATTGCTAAGTTTGCAGAGAGCATTGATAAATTTGTACATACGTCAAACATACATGAACATTTATGTCTTGGATTGTAATGTGACTTATGCAAGAAGACAATAGACAGTGTAAATACAATAAGAAGTGATTGCACACACATTATATGAAGACAATAGGTATCGAAAACAATATAAAATATACAAGCCACGGTTGCGATTCGAACAATATATTGATTTCTTTGATAACAAACCTGTGCTTATACAATATCTGTCAGTGTCGACAACATGATTGAATGTTTCATGTTTCCACAGCAATAAATCTCTTTTAAGAATGGATTAAAGGAATCCGTTGAGGAATTTCTATTTTCACTGAGAGGCGAATGGTTGTAAAGGAAACGATAGTCTTTTTGATCTAAAGAAAAGAGTGCGAACGCTGAACAATAATTACACTCCAGTTTGAGTTTTGTATTGTGTCCTGGGTGTCTCTCGATTCGAACATAAAGGATAATCAGCTCTTCCGAGAGCTACTCAAGAGTGAAATCTAAATTGCCCATTAAATTAAATAGTTTTAAACACCAAGAATAATTATACTAGGTGGTAGAACTACGCTGAAACTATTACTGGTTTCGGAATAAATTCGTCGGCTCGCCCGGGGTAGTACCACCCTCTCACAGAAAACCGACGTGAAGTAACAGTGCTTGCACTGTTGCGTTTCGTTCGGTCAGTGAGAGCGCCGGAGGCCCACATATATTAAAAGGTCGGCAATGCACTTGCGACTCCCCTGGTGTTGCTAGTGTCTATGGACGGCGGTGATCACTTACCATCAGGTGACCCATCTGTTCGTTTGCCCCCTATAATATAAAAAAAATATATATGAATTTGATCGTCGTTGGTACTCGTTTTAAATACATGTGTCTATTTCCTTATTTAAATAACGCCAGTTACAAGGAAAGTATAAAACTCATTTGGCATTGGCATCTTAAGTGTACAGGTTTCCGATTATGGTATTTAATTACTGGTAGACCCACTGTGGTTCGATCGATGCAATGTCAACATTTCCTCTGGCTGGTGTTATCGTTTGACAATCTACGGTTTGGATGTCGGCGGATGGCTAAGGTATATATGCTTTTTAATTCTTATACACTTTATTTAGATTTCTTGACGTGGTCGGTATGTTCCGTTTTGTAACGGCCTCCGTCTGAGATAATGACCCTGATAACTGTTCTATTACTCTTGTGTTTCGAATTATAGATATATTTTTATTTTACAAGACTTTAAAGTTAGATGAATCTCACGGCTAATCTTTCTATGGCAATAGTGACTTAATAAAAATAAAGACACATTTAAAACTTGGGTTTTATTCACGTGAAGTAATTTTAATAGCTGTTATAGTCAATTATATTGCTTTTGCTAAAGTCATTCGTCGGACTGTGTGGGTGGGGCCGCATAGTTTCACAATGAGGTCATGTATGACTCTATTTAAATATAAGAAAAGCATAGTATGGAGGGTCTTTAAATTAGCATCTTCGTACTTTAACTATATACAGTTAATATACAAGGCTATTTTAAAAGGTGTTATTGCGTTTTTAATTTGATATATGCTGTAGATTTCGTTATATAATACGCATTCTATAGGTAGTATAAAATATTTGTAATGCTTATATGCAAAAGTTTCATTGGCATGCCTTTTCCTACTACTACTACTACTTCTTCTTCTTCTTTTAAATCGATATAAATTACAGTAGGTTCGTTCATAGGAATGCGTTACTTTGCCCACAGTTATATATGCATGTTTTTCTCATTTATGAATTAATAAACTTCAATATCACTACATATTATAAAACAAAGTTGTCCGTCGCGTCTGTCTGTCTGTCTGGATGTTTGTGATAAGCTCAAAAATCACTGAACGGGTTGTAATGCGGTTTTCACTAATATATATAGTAATTCATGGGGAAGGTTTAGGTATATAATTTGTCATAACTGTTGAAAGAATCGGAAAAAGTCAATGTATATATTTTTATTATTAAGGCAGGACAACGTCCGCCGGGACTGCCAGTTATTTATATAATAATGTGCGTAAAACGATATGCAATAATGCCACATATGAATAAATTATGTGGTACAGTCGCGTAAAAATTTGCTATTTTGGTACAGTTATCATCTGTGATTATACTCCATGTTAATGTTAGTGATGATTTTAAATATTGGCATTTGGTTTCCAAATCAATGAAGAATACTGTTATTATTGTTCTCTATATTAATAATTAAATACTTCCCAGTGACTGATCTTCGTACAATCCTTTCCGAAGCTGGTATATTCGTTACGAAGTGGTATGTATTTTAATGCATATAGAACCCCAAAAGAACTGCGTATCCGTTATCATGTTACTCATGTAGTAACTATGAGATAACTTATTTAAATTTATTATCAAAAACTTATAGAAAATGAACACAGAAATGCATTACCGAATACAATCTTACAGAAGAGTCTGCTTACCATACAAAGAGAATTATCAAAATAATCAATTTACTTCGTACAACTGTCCGTATGTTTAATGGCTTCACCTTAGACAAGGTAACAGCTAATGTTATCACCGATTGTCAATCTACACGAGCGTTTCTAAAGTAGCCGTCTCACGATCCACTCTATTTGTAAAGGTATTTTGAATAAGAGATCCAACGATATTATTGACTTGACTAATGTATAAAATAAAATATTTTGAAGCGTCCCAATTCATACTAATGGTGTAGTGAAAAGCAATTGATTTGCACGAATGCATGACAGTTTTGATTGATACGTCCGAAGTGGTGTGTGGCGGCGTTGAAGAATTATCTTTGGATCAATATACAAGATTGTCTATTGGTCATAAAGCACTAATTAATATCGAGATCCAATGTAGATATAGTAAAGGTTGGTATACGAAATGAAATTTTGACTGAGATATTTGGTTACGGATCACCTCTGAAAATTGAAAATATCTACTTCTCGACAGCAGCATATTTTGAACTTTCGATGAAGGTCTTTGTCTAATTCTCGTAGTAATGATTTTGCTGAATGTTATTGAAAATAACGATCGGATAAAGTAAAGTAAAGAATAAAAGATTTATTTTTCACTGCAGTTTAATTAATATTATGCAATAAATAGGAAAGGTCTATGCAAGCTGGTTATCTTTATTCCCAACCCAAAATTATACAAAGAGCACGTATATTCATTTTAATTAACACCTGAAAATAACAAACAACCGTCGTCCAAAGTATGTCTCAATTATCTGACGAGATAAGGGGCCAAGGGAACAAGAAGGGTAGCCTCAAGAGAGGCCTTTAGATGTTATTGACTCGTGCATCTTTTGCCAGCCAATCAGCTTATGCGGCCGAGACAGGTGCGCGCGCGTCGATTCACTGCACTGTGGAGCTACATAAAAAAAAAAAAAACATCGTTTTATAAATATCGTTAATGATGCACAACATGCATGTTGTTACCCTTTGAGAATGTTTTCCAAGTTCTATAAAAGTTAAATTAAGTTTTATAGAAGTTTGTAAACCGTTTACAGTTTATAAAGTTTTGTTCTTGTTTACACTTGGTACTAATAAAAATAATGAGCAATTTCAAAAGATTACAATTTGTAATATTCTACAACGGTGGCATTTATGTAGTTGTATTCTATAATAGTTTAGAAATATAATTATGAATTTAAGTACAACATTTATGTATATCAGCTGTCTGTACGATGGCTTTCCATATTATGGTGGACTTGAGGTGTACAGAAGCACCAGGTTTTTTTTTTATATTATAGGTGGCAAACGAACAGGTGGGTCACCTGATGGTAAGTGATCACCGCCGTCCATAGACTGTAGCAACACTAGGGGAGTCGCAAGTGTGTTGCCGGCCTTTTAAATATGTGGGTCTATATATGGGTATTCTAGCTTTTGTATATTGTATACATTTACATAAATAAATGTCAGTGTCTCTATGCAATTTCGAAGTTTAATTATATGAACGTCTTATTTGAAGTTTTCTTACCAGTATACAGTATTTGACAACGAACAATCAATACAACAAAGGACAGTATAATTTTTAAAAGGTATAATTATCAAAATATATTACTGAATAATTAAAAATTAAGGCTAAGTTTTATGTGCTTAGATACTTATAGAAAAATATATAAACGTACATAAGGTAATAATATAGCGTTATTTTCACACAATTTATACAATCAATTGTAAAAAAGTAAAGTCTCTCACGATGTTTCCAAGACGGACGTACAGTAGTAGTTGGATGTAATTAAGAATAATTATTGTTTATTAACTTCTTGCGTCAGAAAACCATTTGATCCGTAAATGCAGAACAATTATAGGTCTCTGATAAATTGCTATAGACTATATTCGATTTGATGGAAACAGTAAATGGATCTTTTGAGAAACCTAATATATTCTTGGCAAGAAAATACTTGCAATAGTTAATAGATATGAATTAAAATTTCGTAAATTAGTATATGAAGTTAGTAGCAGTAGTCTTTAGTTTCAGTATTGACCATCTATAATATTTTATACTATATTTTTGAAGCGATGATGGCTCAGTTGGTAGTGTGTTCGGACACAGCGTCGAAGGACGCAGGTTCGAATCCAAGCAACTGAGTCGGAGCTTTCGGTGAAGGAAAACATCGCGATGAAACCATAGCATGGTGGTAGGGCTTTTTCTAAGTCCGTCTGGCTAGCTACCACCCTCAAGTTGAAAATCTGTCGCCAAGCACCTGTTGGTGTGTTCCGGCAGCTGCACTTGAGAGCCAGTCTTCTCTAGGTTTAGCGTGACTACCATCTTAGACCACATCGTTATTTAACAACAGATGAGATTGTGGTCAAACGCTTACCTATAAAGCATAAAAAAAAAAAAACTTATAATTTCAGATGAGATTTTCTCATCAAGTTCCTGTTAAAAATACTCTCGAATTGGCTTAATACACGTCACATTGGCAATACTCATAGGTATTATGAAAAAAGGTTTGAATTCCAACCCAAATAAAAAATGCGAGATCAAGTTTTTAAGTATAGGTTGCGGAAAGAGTTAATTAAATTTTATTGCCTAAAACTTCGAGGCAAATAAGTAATTTAAAAAGTGGGATAACTTGTAACCAAGCCTAACTATTTCTACTGCAAAACGGAACCATTCACACAGTCGTTTTCTGGTTCGAAGGATGTGGTTGGTAGCACATACTACCATATGAGACGTAACAACTTTTCCCATAGAACTCTTAGAAATATGAGTATATCTCATGACAGCGGCTATTGAGGTTGTTTGTTAGGTATAGTCTAATTAGCACTCAACGTTGGCTGGATTGCATACTCGTTTCTACTTTATAAATAAGCCAAATATTATAGAATATAACAGGATAAATAATTTCAGTACCATTTGGTATTTCTCTCAACTGATTTACTTTCTTTTTTTTTTAATTTATTGATTAGTTTTAATGTTATCAATAAAAAAAATGGAAACAATTAGTTTACATTCATACCGTCGGCGAATCGAAGCGTTTATTTATAAGTTTCTCTTCCTCACACACGCTTCTTACGTGTATAATATAAAATATTTGTACAGTTTATTGACAAAAAAAAAACTAAATAAGATTGAAATTGGAAAAAAATAATGCATTTGAATACTTAAATAAATAATACTTCTAAAAAACAGTACGCAACGCAGTCAATATCTATAATATAGATATGAATCGCTAAATGTGTTGCTAAGCGCGAATCTCGAGAACAGCTGAACCGATTTCGCTAATTCTTTTTTTAGAATATTACCTAAAGTACGAGGATGGATCTTACGGAGAGAAAATTTTTAAAAATTGCCTGAAAAAGTCTAAAAACAACACTTTTCTATACTCCCATACAAACGATTCATAATAATACTTAAAAGTCAATTTGAACTTTAATACTATAGCATAAAGTTTAAGTGTTAATGGAGAGGTTCCGGGAAGGCAAAACAATTGAATGACGTTGGTATCGTATAAATATTAATGTCAATATTTATACGATGGTCCCGAATAGCAGAATAAGTATTAAAAAAAAATTAAAGAATCAACTGTTAGGCGGTACGAAGTTCGCTGGGGTCAGCTAGTTTAAAATAAAAACGCAACTGCTTCTATGAGTTATTATAATAATGGTAACGTAATTCGATTAGTTGTCATAATGACGGATTTTATTAAATTCGTGACCGTATAAAATCACCGCAACTGATTTTCGGGTGATGATGTCCCATGACCGCCCACAGACGCTTAAACTCATTTTAATGTAGCGGTTCGGCGGAGTGTACGCGATGTTATAAACAAAGGATTGTTATTAAGGCTTTGTCGAGGCATTTGACTGAGCTCAATAGAGTTTATTTTATTGTAATCATATAAAAAAATCTATGAGATATTTATGGGATTACATTTAAACTCTATTAATTTTTTATTTTATTTATGTACGACTTATCGTAGTTTGAGGGTATGAGTGGATAATTGTTCGTAATGAGATTAAGATGTAGGTAGTAGAGCTACGCTGAAGCTATTACTGGTTTCAGCATGAATGGGTCGGCTCGCCCGGGATAGTACCACCCTCTCATAGAAAACCGACGTGAAGTAACAGTGGTTGCACTGTTGCGTTTCGTTCGGTCAGTGAGTGCGCCGGAGACCCACATATTTATAAGGTCGGCAACGCACTTGCGACTCCCCCGGTGTTGCTAGTGTCTATGGACGGCGGTGATCACTTACAATCAGGTGACCCACCTGTTCGTTTGCCCCCTATAATATAAAAAAAGAACTATTGTGTATAATTTTTGTTTCATATATTTTTGTAAGAATAATATGTTATTATTGCATAACTCATTTTTACTTGCGGTTTCGCTCGTATTAATGTAAATTCGTCATATCGTTTGGAAACAGTACTATCCAGTAAAAATATACCCTATGTCCTTTTCTCTACCTGGCAACGTACTGACAACGTGTATACAACATTTTAAGGTGTGATTTTGAGGTGTGATAACGGAACAAACAAACAAATTCACATTCGGATATTAGTAAGGATAGTATTTAAATACATATCAGCCTAGAAAACAACAATGTAAATTATTTTTAATACAAACTTTCCCCTACCATTGAATTTGTGATAATTCGTTTATAAAATTAAAGTTCATAAAATCGTTAAATTTTCAAAATAAAAAGTACATTATAAAATGCAACGCGATTGTATATATTGATATGGTTAAGATAAGTAAAACACAAATTCAATTACATCACTATAACTACTTAGATTCATTTTCTGATTTGAGCCCACCCGCTTTTTCCGGTATAAAAGTTATTAGTGAAATTCAATCATAAAAGTTGAAGTCGTTCAGTTTTACAGTCGTTAGGTTAATTGGAATAATAAAAATTTAAAATGCCATTAAGCTGTAGCCCGTCAAACCATTCCTTCAATTCATTTCAAGCTCAATACTTCAAGCTTGCGTTTTACGTTTGAAACAATGAATAAAACTAGAAAATATAGACATCATTTTGGTGCCAAAAATAAACATATATTACGCATCCCAAATTTTAGACTCAATAAGACCAATAAAAGTTTTATGGCTAATAAAATGAAGGCCCAATGCTCATTATGAATTTGCTTGAAGATACGGTGTAGCTTCCATAGCTCAGGGGTTAGAGCACTGGTCTAGTAAAATATCGCGTGAAATAAATTGTACTGTTAACATGTATTTTTATATGATAAATAATTACGTACACGATAGTGACGTCTTTAAATGTTGCCTCTGTACATATACTGAAATAAAAGTAAACTGCGAACGAAATACACTTGAACTGTTTTAATAACAAATATAATAAAAAGAGTTTAAAAATAAAAAGTTCAAATTCGAGAGAGTTTCTTCCCAACTATTCTCGATAACTGGGATATTTTAGAACCGATGGTAGGGCTTTAACCGTCAACAAGCGCCTAATTAGTTGCTACATTGCATAATGTATTTTTTTTTATTTAATTATTATTCTATGGCATAATTTGTGCCAGTTATCAACTACACATTTAATAAATCAATACACATGTAAAATATTAAATAAGTCGTTACTCAAGTTTGAAAACCTAATAGGATACAATTAAGGACATGTATCAGTATAATCTGTAACACATGTTCGGAGCATCTCCGTTTAACCGTGCCTCCTAATATTATAACTATCAAGACTTTGTACTTTTTTAAGCACCAAATTTTTAAGTGAAAATTTCTTTAGCCCCGTAAAACTCGATGAAACGAAAAAGCGACATTAAGGATGAGATAGAATACATTATACAGTGTCTCATATGTTCGCGGTCACCTTATTTTTTTTTTTTCGAACTGACCTACACTGCCGGCTTATTAGGCCTTCACAGTTCCACCGGACTACTAAGGGGAGCGCTTAGGGCACTCACCCGGTTGTTTTTAGGCGAAACATCTCAAGGGCACTCGGTGCACCTCGGCTTGAGCTGTCGCCGGATTCCCGAACTAACTAAGCTAGCTAAGCTATCTATCCATACAATACTCATATATGAATTCGTGAAAAATGCATGTGTGACCATGCATGTTTCACGAATGTATATGTGTATTTGGTATCTGACTACTGTGTTACGTGACCTATTTCAGTCCGAAAAGGGCAAAAAAACAGCCCACCACTGAGTGCCTAGATGTGCAAGAGTGTGGGGTGATCGTGTAAGTGTAGAACATGTGTAAATAACTGTATTCGCGCGAGTAACATACTCGAGGGCTCCACACCGAGGGACTACCTAGGCTCGAGCAGTTACAAGAAAAATCGCGACGAGTGTGCGGGATCGAATCTTCACCCCCCGCTCACGGAGGCGTGAGCAGAGAGAGTCGCGGGCGTGGGCGCAAACACGCATCTTTTGAGAGGGAATCGAGCTAAAAAATAAAGTACAACGGCACGGTGCCGATTTAACTAAATAATTACGTAACAAATCCTAATATATCGGTCT
This sequence comes from Antheraea assamensis, assembly GCA_035772565.1. NCBI lineage: Eukaryota > Metazoa > Arthropoda > Insecta > Lepidoptera > Saturniidae > Antheraea > Antheraea assamensis. Next base: position 100,932 of record JAQQSE010000257.1, read on the forward strand.
ATTATGTATGAACACGCGGGTTCGATCTGATATTTTGATTTACGCGAATTTATTTATGCGCGGCGCGGGTTAATTGCTGTACCGTGGTCGCGACGGCCGGGAAAGCGGAGATAGCGTTTAGGAGCCCGAGCTCAGACGTACTATTAACTAACGCGTTAAATGCGATTATCTCTTGTACATCGTGTACCAAGAGTAAGCGAGCTATCCAGTCTATACCGGAGGTCGATGCTGAAACCGCGATAGGTGGCGCAGGAGTGGACAGAGCCTTTGGGGGCTGGGGCTTGGCTTTAGGAGCCGAGGGAGCTGGCGGGGAAGGCCTTACGCGCCAGGAGAGCGCGCTCGGCGGAGTGGCGGATGCTGCCGGCGCACTGGAGGTGCCCGGCAGTTCGGGGAAAGCCTTCTGGCTTTGTATGGGCGGAGGCGGAGGCCGATTCGTCCGAGTCGGCGGGCCGTGCGCCCTGGACCGGGTCGCACGACCGCCGCGACGGTGATAGGTCGAGCGAGGCGCACGGGGACACCCGCGATAGTTCGCGGTATGACCCGTTTGCTCGCAGAGGACGCAGCTCGGAGGCTCGACGGATTCGGGAGTGCGGGGGCACTCCTTAGTGGAATGATCCCCGAGACACTTGACACACCTGGGACGCAGGTGGCAGTGTCGGGCGGAATGACCGTACACCTGGCAGTTGTGACACTGCGAGGGTACCTGGGACTTGCGAGGAAGCTCGACGAAGACAGGGGACAGGCCACAAACTGAGTTGAGGCTGAAAATAGCCATGCCTTCCAAGGAGCGGTCCAGAGTGACCAACACCAGGTTGAAGGGGGCCTTCGTGCGGGGGTGGCGCATGCGCTGCACGCTCCGGACTGGGAAGTCCTGACCGTTCAGGCAATCGCAGATGTCGTATTCGGTGAGTTCAGAGGGAACTCCCCGAATGACGACACGGAGGCGGCGCTCTTCCTCGAGCGCGTGGGTGAAGAAAGGGAGCTGACGCTCCCTGAAATGTTTGGTGAGCTTGCGATGCTCATCGGGGGTCGAAACACAACACGGCAACAGTGTTGACGGCAGACTTGTAGACGATTTCCTTCGACTTAAGGTCTTCAGAAATCTCTACCCATCGAGCTTTGTCACGGAAGGTGACGGGAGGCGGTAGGCGTGGCTTCTTAGCAGCGACCGCGGGTTCCGCAGCCGGAGCTTCAGCCGAAATCGCGGCAGAGGGCGTGGGAGAGGCTCGGGGCACCCGAGCGCCACCTATATTCGACTGCTTTGGGACTGAGCGTCCCGTAGCTGAGTCGCTGTCGGTCTGATTCGCGGCGCGTGGGCGTTTACCGCGGCGCGTGACGGTTGTGAAACCGTCTTTATCGGCGGACGACGTCGCGGGCGCGGGCGAGGGCGCGGGCGCGGGCGAGGGAGCGGGCGCGGGGGCGGCTGCGCGAGGCGCGTCAAGCTCCATGTCGGACTCATCGTCGGAGTCGCAGTCGGACGGCGCGAACGGGTCGTCGCGGAAACAACGCGGGACTCCGAACTCACTTTTGTACCCGATACGCGCGTAAGTGCGTCGGAGCCTATCGAATTCCGATACTAACAACGGATTTTGCTGACGCGCGAACATATGGAACCTAATAAGGTCCTCGAGTTGGACGGTGTCATCTAGGGCCTTAGGGGCCTGAAGGGGCGGCGGAATCGCGGGGGTGGACATGACTAACCTCCCTGCCTGAGGGGCAGGGGGGTGCGCCTAATTTGAATCTAACGGACAATCCGTGTCCGGGCCAAAGGGTAAACGCGACGCGACGCGAACGCGAATCTTCTCTTCAAACTGCACACGGCGCGGCGCGAAGAACGACGCTCTGCACGGCACACGACGCGCTGCACGACTCTCGAAGCGCAGCACGAGGCACGACGCGTAGCACGGCGACTCGACGCACTGCAAACAGTGTGCACGGCTTCGCACCGAAAAGTGCGGTTTAAATGGTGCACTAATGAGGTACACCGTCGCTCTGAAAAGAGCGTACGATCGACAGTAGCCGCTCGAACACACTAAACTTCCGGACACACACGAAAATATCCGACAACTGCGCGCGAGTTGCCGAACTAACGGACCGTCAGAGCTGCGAGCGGGCACGTGCGCACCCGGCCGCTGCTCGAACGAGACTCCCGGTCACCTTATTGTATATTGTACCACCTGTAACACTTGCTCTGGTCTGAGCGTTGTACGTTTAGTTGGGTGAAGCTGTGAAAGCTCATTAGGCCAATAGCGTTAGACAGTTCGAATAAAATAAAGCGTTGTACACGTGTGTGTGCATCAGCGTTTTACGAAGCCTTGGAAAGAGCCGTCATAACCAACATGGTGGATTGTTTACGTGTGTCGTTTATATGAAAATTTAACATTCTTTGAAGGTTTCACTTCTACCGCGTGTGAATTGCACTTTAAACACGATAAAAATATTGCACTGTAATTGTTAGTTAGCTTAGTGTACTCCAAAGACTACATCTATCGTCAGTGACCACTGTCATGCTGGTTTGCAAGTTGCTCGATAGTTGGATTGTATACTGGCTGATCTCAAAACGTGATAAAACAAAAGAGTTACTCTGGCAGGTTTATCATCACTTGTGTGGTTGTAATAAATTAGAGAGATGGTGGTATTATGTCTGATGTATGGTGACGCCGATTCAGTCAGAAACGATTTTGCTCGATCAAAATAAAAGATTCTATAACAACACCAATATATGTGTCTCGATAGAATTTCTATAAATGTATACTAGAAGAAACGATTCTACATGTTTATTTCATCCCCAAGTCCCTATCCAATCTCAGTAGTATTACAGAGCAGCCCCATATGTTGAAACTAAAGGAGTTTATAAAAGCCAAGTGTGGCCTTTAGAAATAGCTATACACGTCTACAATACAAAACAGCGCTGACATCGTGCTCCCCTTCTAATCCACCTTCTTAACTCATTGTCTACCAAAAATTAACGTTACAAGTAAAAATATACCTTATTTTGAGGGTGACATGATATAAAATTGTTTTTCAGTAGATTAGTTTTAAATTATATCTCTATTTATGAGGAGCTTGAAATGTTATTTTTGCTCGGTAAATATATACTTTATCGCCTATACCCCCACGGTACAATTTTGTATGGACAATTGAAGACAGGTGATTCTATTTTTTGTTAAAAATGTGCCGACACTTAGTTCCATTTAAAATATTTAAATATAAAGTTACAACAAAAAGCCAAATTTGTTGATAGACCTACGTCTAAGGGACGCAACTTTTTTATATGTAGTTTCTGATTAAAATAAAAGTGTTAATTAGTAATTATGTGAAAGAAAATACTTTTGAATAGTATTTCTAATTGGGATTTGGATTAGATTTTTTTTTTATGAAATTATAAAGTTATTAAAAAACGAGATGAAATTCGGGGCGTCATTCTCGTGAAAACGATTCTAATGTCATTGGCACTACACATTTTACTTCGATTAGTTATGAATTGTCTTTTAGTTTTTAATTCAAATTTACCTACTCCTATTCCAAATTTACCAGAGTTTGATGAACATTGTGAAATTTTACCATTACTGCTTAGCCTTTGTGTAACAATTACTTATATTATTTATAGCCTTTGTAATAATACTCTGAAATGTTCTTTATCTATTAATAAAGATGTCATAAGAAGCGGTTTACATGTAGAGATCAACCCGAAGGAATAATACCTATGAGTTGTAAATAGGATAGGCTGCATTCCTGAGAACGAGACACTATCAAGGTGGTCAGATGAGTTTTCATGGATGCACGAATTTGTTTTGCGCCTAAATATTTTAAAATTGTGAAAGTAAATTCTCAATTATAATAGGCATAATAATATTAATTAGTTCTTTAGAACACTTTTGTTATTAAGTACCAATATATTACTGTTGTCATATACTTATGATCGGGATATTCGGCGACAGTTCAAGCCGAGGCGCACCGTGTGCCCTTGTGCTAATCGCCTAAACAAATCGGGTGAGTGCTATAAGCGCTCCCTTTAGTAGTCCGGTGAATCTGTAGAGGCCTCTGGGTCAAGAGGGAAGTCGGTCCACAAAAAAAAAGGTCATCTACTTATTCATAATATATATAATAATTGTAGTTGTTGTAATTTAATAAATAAATAATTTAAAAAAATACATGTTTTGTAGAAATAATACTCTCTTTTATTATTTACTCAGTTTCAAATGGGTCTACATGTGCGATAAGCATCATTTTTATATGTAACTAGTGTTATTAAATACTCTTTAGAATGACAAAAGTAACTAATATATTTTACGAAAGAAGATAAAAGAAAAATAAAAACTCGATTGCAAAAACAACTGAATTTTTTTAGTTAATAGTCTAATAAATCAGCTGACTAATTATATGTTGGTAAGTAATTTTTGTTACGTTCTTTTTTTATTGACATACGTCATACACTACAATTAACACGAATTCAACAACATCTCATATGTTAAAATCTAAGGAACCGTTCAGACTACGTAGAGAAATAAAGAAACAGACATATACGTACACTCGATAACCATTATCATCCTTCTACGCAGTCGAGCAATAAATACATGAATGATTAAATACCGAACTGTACCACAAGAATTCAATAAAACAAGAAAAGGGTAGTACGCTTTGTTACTGTTAAAGTGTAGAAATAAATTACTTTCAACCGTCGATCCATTAGTTGATTTGCCATAACTTGTACATTACGTATTATACATGGCGGTGGACGCGGCGTGTGAACTCTGTTTCATATTACTGTCGTTGGGTAAACAGAAGTTATTCACGGTAGCATAGCGTTAGACAATGAGAGGATTCACCGTATTCGTTTCGACAATTTGTCACGAAATGTTCGCGTATGCTCTGTTAATGTAGTTTCGTCCCATCATTGTTCCGTCTAACAATAATATAATGCTTGGTAAACGGGCGCGTTAGGTCAACCGTGAAATCTCTGAACAAATTATTCGTAACAGCGCAACCATCAGTTTTATGTGCCTTAGAAATACATGAATGCCGAGTGAATAGACGAAATATTACTAGCGATATCACAACGACCGAATATAAAAAGTCTTTTGCAAACAAATGCGGGGTTAAGTAAATATTATCTGGGGAAACGTTTTGTTATTTTGGTCTTCTCCGACAATGAATGGAATCGTTTTGGCTGTGCCTTGTACACTTTATTCGGTCATGACTACGCGCCTATGTACTTAAACGAAAATAAACTCTTTATTGTTAGTCTGTTTGAGTAATAGCGAGTTTCATGTTTATTTTAGTATTATTAAAGTCAAATAATAGAATGAATAGTGAATGTGATAGAACAAATTCTATATTAGTATTTATTCTGTTAAAACCAGGTTTATATTAAAAGCAATTTTTCTAAATACTTTTCCTTGTAATAATAATACTCTTTATTTTTCAAATAACACTAATAAGAGGTTTTCATTATTTACATTTCTTAAACTGTTAGATAAAAATATAAATGAGATTCTGAATTTAAAATTTACATCTTGTATTTCTACATCTTTATATATAAAACAAAGTCGCCCGCCGCGTCTGTCTGTCTGTCTGGATGTTCGCGATAAACTCAAAAACTACTAAACGGATTGTAATGCGGTGTTTACCAATAGATAGAGTAATTCACGGGGAAGGTTCTGGTATATAATTTGTCAAGGTTTTGAGTAAATTGGTTGAAATCTATATAAATATAAGCGAAATACGACTGACTGACAATTATATATTCTCCTACAGACACCGACAATCCCTGACATTAGGCGACCGTTGTTATAGTAACCAATAATATTATTTCCGTGGCAATAAGTATATTTTTAGGGGTGTGCAATTAATGCTACGATCGAACCGAATCGAATAATGATGTTACATTCGAAGTTTGAGTAGAAAATTCGAACTATTCCTATATTTTTAAAGTAAGGTAGAATTATTGCACTAATAGTTATAGGAAAAATTACAACATTTTACACTAATTTAATAATTCAAATGAAAAAAATGATAATGTCGTAAAAACTATTATTTAAACATCAAGATTGCCTTTGAAAAAGAACTTTAATTTACTACGTAATTCAATTCTACAATAATAAATTTCTATTAGTGAAAATATTTATTAAAAATGTACTTTCTCCCTTAAATCTAAGTAATTTTATAGCATTTCAATTTTAACAAAATATAGTTAAAAATAGCCGAAATATTTCATTTTAAAGAAATTAAAAATATATTATAATTTTATATTTTAACAGGTTTCTAGAATTTTTTGCTCTTATTTTATATTACATACATAAAAATAATGATTTAAAGTTTAGCACCCAAAATTCATTAACAACCAATAATATAGCTTTTACTATATTGGTATATTTTGAGTGGTCTATTATAAATTAAAAAATCGGTTATAGTTTATAAAGAACATAGTCAGTTCCGTTGAAAAAAAAAGGATTTTGATATAAAAATAAATGACATTTAATTTCTTGAATTTCTGATTTTCGTTTTTTCCGCCAGTTTTTGGCTAGAAATAGAGATACAGTAATTTTGAATGCACTGCATGGCTGGTGTCGACTATAATGGCGTTGCTGGTTAGTTCGTAACATTCTATAGTTAATGCTTATTTAACGCATAAATGAAATTATTTGAATAAGCCGAAGAGTTGGAATTATACGTGTGTTCAATTCGGATTTCAAATCGTATAATTCGGTTCGATTTGATATCGATTAATTCGTTAAATCGCATATTCGTACACCCCTATTTATTTTGTGTTCATTGAATTAGTATGTATTCATTTAAAAATGACATTTTAAGTCAATATTATTTCGAATTTTTGATTTGCAACCTATAGATACAATAAAAATAAAAGTGTCTATACATAATAACAAAATACCTCTACTTTGTACTGACTGGATATGAAAGTGTAAAAGCTACTTATTGTCAGTCTATATGTCTGTTTATTCCGATTAATCTCCGAAATGGCTGGACCCACTTTGACGGAAATTTTACTGGCAGAGAGCTTAAATTGCAGGCTATATTTTAGACTAGCTGTTATTCGCAACTTTGCCTACAGTGGAATATCCGAAACGGCAAAACCAATTTTTAAAGGATAATCGCTGGCAGATAGCTGTCCTCATAAGGAGTGATTTAGGTTTGCTTATTTTAGACTAACTGTTACCAGCGATTTTTTCATGAAATATCCGAATAGATTGAACCAATTTTCACGTGATTTTTACAGACATATAGCTGATCTTATTAGTTAGCTATTACCCGTGGCATTGTCCAAAGAGGAATACCTGAAACGGCAATACCGATTATTTCGGGACTTTCACTGGCAGATAGCTGACCCCACAAGAAGTAATTTAGCCTATTTTATTTTAAAGTAGCTGTTACCTACGCCTTCGTCCGCAGTGATATATCCAAAGCGCTTTAATCGATCTTAAAGGGACTTTTACTGGCATATAACTGACTTTATAAGAACTGACTTAGGTTAATTTATTTTAAACTAGCTGTTATCTGTAGCTGTGACCACAAAGTAATCCCCAAAAAAGATAGAACGATGCTTATGTGACTTTTACAGGCACGTAGTTGATCTTATAAAGAGTAACTTAGGCTATTTTATTTTAGACTAACTGTTACTTGCGACTTTTTCCTGTCCAATGTGCAATCTCCAAAACAATTCAACCAATTTTAACGATATTTTCACTGACACACAACTAAAGTAATGATCACTAACTAGAGCTATTTTATTTTCAACTAGCTGTTACTCGCGATTTCATCCGTGTGGAATATATGAAACGATTTGACCGATTTTCACATGACTTTCACGAGCACATAATTGAAGTTATAAGAATTAACTTAGGTTATTTTATTTTAAGCTAGCTGTCACCCACGACTTCTCCCGCGTGAAATTTAGCAAAAATATGTTATTCACTGTAAACATGTGCGTGAGGCATGCACTGTACTGGACTCCAAGAATTAATATATTTGTATGTAATTTGCTTAATGGTGGTCATTTTGTTTTATTTACCGCGTTCGCGTCTACCTAACTCAGTAACCATAGCTTCGGGAAGTTGGACCCCCATCTTTCGCGCAACGATTTGAAAATTCGTAGAGGGTTTAACCTTATCTTTTACCTTTCATCCTATTTTTGCCCACCTTTACATTTTTTTGCCCAGCTATATAAAAAAGATACGAAGATTTAAATTGCGTAGGACAGCATTGAAATAACTTTCAAAAAATTTTTAAATATCAAGGTGGATACTTGAAGTATGTCGTTTACCCACGTTGCCCATCTTCTACTTTTCTGACAATTCAATGTGTAGGGGGGGAGAGGGGGGCGGGGTGGGGTGTCAAAGAAAACTTGATGGTTCAAGAATGTTCGAACAATGCATTTGAATGTATATCTTTTGGCCACGTTTGCCCACCTTTTACTTTTTGGTAAAGTGAAATTCTAAGGGGTAAAAATTGGGGGAAAAGAAAAAGTGAATGGTCGAGAATTTTGTAATGATATATTTGAATCTAATTTATTTGGCAACATTTGCCTATCTTTTACTTTTACTCTTTATATCTTTTACCCATTTTCTACTACTTTTAAAAATCAATTTCTAAGGGATAAAAATTGGGGGGAAAAGTAAAATTGAGGGAGAATTCATAATTGTTCTTCGATCGACCACCTTTAGTTACAGAATTATTTTAATTAGAATATGACGGTCTCCACTCTCGCAATAATCAATTATACTGTGCCTACCTCACGATTGATTTTAGAAAATGAAGACTTAATAAGGTTAATTCCCATACATAAGGACATCTTTTCAATTACCCAAATTTTTTCTTTGATTGTCCCCCTTACTTACAGAGATATTATAAGAAGAATATGACGTTCTACACTCTAGCAATAATAAATTATACTGTGCCTACCTCAAGATTAATTTTGGAAAACTGGGACTTAATAAGGGCTATTCCCATACAGAAGGACATTATAAGTAACTAAGGGTGGGCAATAAAAAAAAAATTTAGGCACTATTTTAATTTGTAATTATAAAAAACTGCTTACAGATAGATATAGAATCTTGAAATCTGGAAGTATATTAATGCAAAATATTAAGACTTCAATTCTTTCTGTATTTTTAATTACAACAATAATCATCAACTCTTTGTTTATAATTCAACATTATAATTAATACGTATTTGAATATAGATGATGTTTTTCAATATTAGACCAGACACGTATTACCTTAACAGTTCCATTATAGGATTTCTTGCCGAATAGAGGAGCAATTACTTTTTGTATAATCGCAAAAACTTATGTTAATATTATATATATAACATCTTTAAGATAAATTGTATAACTTGAAATTTTAATTACTTTCTTACTCAGTGTAAGTGAGCACTGAGGGGATTCTATAGTAAGTTAGTATTTACAAAATGTACGTGATATGTTCAAGTAGATGGCGTGCGTGTCGTACCTACAAATGTTTTTCAAAGAGCATTTCTGTAATTCTACGTCTTCTCACTATTTTATATTGCTTTAATACAATTTAAAAAACGCGTGCGAAGCTGCGGGTATCAGCAAGTCTTCTTAAAAATTACATACTTTTATGTTTTAAATTGAATTATCATCATTGAATTATCGATGGAGTGGAAGTGAGATAGACTTGTCACAAGCCGAACGCTTAGGCTGATCGTGCTTCTCTGTCGCTTGTTCCGCGCTCTTGCTTGCACACTCAGCTCAGGCGGAACGTGACAAAAAGTCATGTTTTTTTATGCGTGTAGCCGGCGTTTATCGATTTATAAGACGTTATCATGTGCAAATGAAAATAATAAAATTACGTGTATGGTATAATACTGTGAAAAATTATATACATGGGTAAATTTCAGCGAGCTATTTAATTTAAAAAATACTAAAAGTTATGAACTGCGTTTTTTCTAATTTATTTCATGCCAAAAAAAAAAACGTGACGTAATATGTTATTCTTAAATAATATAAAAAATTAATATATTAAATTTTGTGTTTTATTTCTCAAGGTAATAGAAGGCATATTCGTGAGCCACCACAAAGTCGTTGTTTGAGATTATATATTTATAAATTTATAAGAACTATTTATATTTATGACAATGTTTAAAATTATTCTATTAAAATGACTTCATATATTTTTAAATTTACTATTAACCAAAATAGCTGTATGTACATAGTGTTTAAAAGGTCTACTTTAGAATATCTTATACACGCAATATTAATGTGTTCACTTCATACGTTATAATAAATCGAATCTATTTGACGTAAAATCTGATAAATCTACGTTCTCATGTTACGCATTACTCGGACTCGCGAGACATGCAAATAGAACATTGAGCAATCATAAAAAATGGATGTAAAACGTTATATTCACCGTTTACATTGAACTCTGCCCTTCTAATACTGTATTTAGGCATGGAGTCTTGTATTATTACTTTATCAGACATCATATACCTGGAGTTAATGAGTTAGATTGCGTTCGTGGTTACCAATGCAATGTCCGGCTTACTGTCGCGAACAGTCGTAACTTACATTCAGAAGCCTTATTCCGTACAAAATTACATTCTATTTTAAAAGCTGTAAGGGTTTACCGAGTGAAGCGTTATTCTAAACAGATACAATGGACATAAATTTGCGGTTAAATAAAAAAAAAACCTGAAGTTACTGCAAATTGATAAATTGCGTGAAAATTTAGTTTTTTGTTTTTTATGCTATGGCGTGCTCATTAAAAAATTTTCTTGGTGTTGTAAGGAAATAAATAAAATTTCATGATTTTTTTGTTCATTTCAATGGTCTTGTATATCTGTATAGCTCTTAATTTTTTTTTTTCTAGAACCTGTTTATAGCCCTCAAAACTTATTTAAAACTTAAATTAATCGGACCAGTTTTTTTCCATATATTGCTTTTTCACGAAAATCAAATTAATAATCTGAAACTTTGAGGATCTTATTGTCTTATTAGTTTCTATAAATCCCTTAAGTAACGTTTTAATAGCTTTTTGGGCCGATTCACTATGCTTATGTCCCATGGCATTTATATGCAAGTCACATATCAGATATATTAATCAATACATTTTATTATATTATGTTAAATAGATTGATACAATAAAATTATACAAAGAAATATTTAAAATTGAGACTTAAGTATATGAAGAATTATGGTCGAGTTTTGACTGACTACTGAACGACCATTATAATACAGAAAATGGTGACGTAAACTTTTTATCAAATAAAACTAATCCCGCAGTGAATTAGCTGTTTTCCACCGTTGGTAAGTATAATAAACACGCGGTTACGTGTCCGCGGAAGTAAAACCCTTTAGTCTCTGACGCACCGACCCATAAACGAAAGCAAACAGAAGCTTTTAGTTGGGACTTTAATATACGATTGATAACGCTTTATTTGCCTATAAATGTTCACGAGATGGCCGACGGAAGTGTTTAATACGAGTATATCGAAATGGTTGTATTTCTTTCCTCTACAATAAAGCTTATAAAACAGTTTACGAGGTAAGAGTAGTAATTAGAAATTATTACTACATAGTTATTGTACATTTGTTTTTGGGAATACAGTTTCACGAATGATAATTTGATTATGGTTTAATGGATAATTCTGATTTCTGATAGTTCAGTGGTAAATGTGATCGAATACCGCGTCGATACAAGTAGGTTCGAATCCTTGCAAATGAGCTGGAGCTTTCGGCGAAACATGGCAAATGAAACCATAGCATGGTAGTAGGGCTTTGCCTAAGCCAGCTAGTTAGGTATATCACCTTCTGTTCGAGCAGTTGCTCTTCACAGGCAGTCCCCTTTAAGGTTTAGCGTGTTTACCGTCTTAGACCTTTAGACCACATCGTCATTTAATTTCACATGATATTGTGGTCAGTTGTACTTGTCAGCTAATTCCCCTGTTGGTTTAGTATGTTTAGACCACATTAGACCTCATTTTAGACCATTTCGCCATTTAACATCAGTTGAGAGACTATCGTCAAAAGATAAAATCTATAAAGCATAAAAAAACACTTACATTATTTTTTATAATTTTGTATAAATCGAAGCGTATAACTGACAACCCTACCTAATGGTTCCTTAATGCATTCGTATAGAGACATACATGGTATAGAGTATTTAAAAGTACTATCTATCTTTTATCACTGAAAGGGCTTATTATAGCTAACAAACATCTGTTCTGACTCACATCTGACGGATCGAGATGGAGACGTCGAGCGCAGAACTCTTCCCACGGCTTTTGAAGTTATCTTTTTCCAACGGCACCCTTTTAGTTTCAATTACGATTACAGTACACGGTTGTGTTGCTTTTTTTTCTAAAATAGGTCGTTACTTATAGAGATATGCCTACATAAAAAAAGCTGGCTTTTAAATCTCCATCCATATTCATATTATAAATACGATATTAATTCTGTTTCTTACTTTTTTACAATTAAACCCCTGAAGCGATCGTAATTAAATTTGGGATGGAGATAACCAGAGACCTGGAGATAGCCATATGTTTTAAATATATTTTGCAATGTGTCGTGGGATATTCCGAAAGATATGGATGAATTAATACCATTACTTCTCTTAATCTACCTTATATTTGAGTACCAATGGCGCGTGACTTCGTTCGAATTAAATTATATTATATAACAAAATATCGATACAACACAGTCTAATAAAATGTATGGCATAACTATCTGCTGTTGGCCTGTCGGATGTTTACAGCTTCACTGCGCTTTTTGGGCGAACGCTTAATCGAACTGGTAATTAGCGCTAGGGTGCCAAACTTGCCCAACATTGCCTTGGACTGTTGCCTTGAACATACTTTAACATGAACTATCTCGAATCAAAGTAAACTATCCACATATATAACATATATGTATATGTTGGTGAAACATATGTGTATTTTAATATGTGCCGAACGAACGTGTCCATGTATTTCGGATTTGTCAATTTTGACTATGTGTAGCTTTCGCACCGTAGCTTGGTGGCCTGGCTACTCTGGGTAAAATGGCGTTGCGATGGTTGTTGTTCAATACTCAATTTGGGCTGTAGCAAATACAATGCACCACGTACCTTGGACTGCTCCAGCACCTGTTGTGATCCACCGATAGAGATTTAGGTTGCCAATTTGAGGAAATAACGCGATGAGATTCGATTCTTGCGTTCTAACGGTTTTTTTTACACACACAAGATGTTGTCGCTTCAATTCTCTTTTTTAGTATGTGACGCATGACAGCTTATGTCAGCTACGTTTCGCTACTGCATTAAGCATTGAACATTGTGGTAATGAAACACTATGATTAATAAATAGTGTGCTCGAGGACTGCATGTACTCCGGAGAATCGAACCTCGGCTTGTTGACCACCCAACCATACTTATTATACTTCTATAGCTTTCAATGAAAGGTGAGCGGAAAATCTCGAAAGTTCATGTCTTTATCTAAGTGATTCAATAAAGTTTGAAACTGGCTATTATGAGAACGAAAATCCCATTTTTCTTAGTTCCCATGATCGACGGGCCATTCGCTGTTTATTTGTAACGAGTTCGCATATAGAGTGTAAAAGTGCTATAAAGATTATATACATGAAATATATACCGGTATATTAACACCTTCAATGACCCTCAAATAGGATAGTCGTTTCATTTCAGCAACACGGAACACTAGTGAGCCTAACCCTATTGAACTGTTTGGAACGCAGAGGTCATCCGTGAACATCGACAGGGGTTCGATATAAACATGATTTACAGGCCACAAAACATGGCTATTATAAGAAAACGCTATATGAGTGGACCGCGTTACTTTGTATAACAACCAGGTCAGCTTCGTTCTAACGCCTTGCAAATAATTTTGGACTTATTCTATTTACTTTATTAGTATTATCAAATATTTGTTCATCGCAGAACGATAACATGACAAACAGAGCAATCCAAAAATATTAGTGACTACCAGACTATTGCCACTCGCAGCTGTCATGCCAGTTTGCATGCCTCTTGGTAGTTGGATATACACTAAATGATCCAGAAACATGACAAAGCAAAAAAGAGTCAGTGAGAGGAATTCATCAACATGTGCACGGTAGCTACAACACAGTCGGATCAAATGTGCCACGAATAAGAGTATCGCTATAGAGGCTGTTAAACATAGTGTAAGGTGTTCGCGATTCTATTAAATATAATTTTCGTATTCTCTATTATGCAGCGAATGAAATGTTTACCAAATTGACTCTTTTTTTTCTACTCAAGATGAAATTAATTAATATGTCACCTGTATATTCATGTTTATAGGCACATAAATAAAATGTTAAAGGTCTGCCATTGTGCGCATATCATGTAAAAACTATTGGATGGATTTTGATCTAAGCAACAGCCCAAGCCGAGGTTCGGCCACTTTGGCATTCTTAAGCTTATTGCCAATCAGCGAAGTGCCTTAAACGCTCGCCTTAGTAGTCCGGTGAAGATGTGAATGCCGGTCAAGCTAATAGCGTAGTCAGTTAAAATAAAAGGATTTCGATCAAATTTTTTTTATTTTACTCCTTAGAGAATTAGTCGTTACTTAAAAGAAATACAACGATATCTTCATTTGACGTAAAAGTTTAAAGAAACTACACTTTTTGTAAGCATTATACATTCAGCGATATAATTCCTTGCTGTGAAGAAGTGTTGCAAGCGTTATGGTGAGCATGGAAGTAAAAAAACTTTACAAAGAAATGTTGTAAGCAAAGCATATTTTTTGTTTTCAATTTTTAATGTTTTTTCTGTGTTCATAAAATACCTTGTCAATATAATAAATAACGTAGGCGAAGTCATGGGTATCATCAGCTAGTTGGAAATAAACAATTTAATTTTTAATCATTTCGGATTCATTTCTTTTTTTTACTTTTATTTCAAAAACATCAACGATTACTAATTGCAGCTAAAGAAACATCTGCGTTCGCGGTGCATCGGCATGCAGACAGGTGGGACGCGTAAAGTGAGCCGCACTGTGTAACCTACACTTCAGAACTGCTGTGTCTTTGAGTTCAGTTATGCATACATACATGCATACGTTCGCGGCAAGTATAAGGGACGCATCTAAAGAGGGCACAAATCGGAGAAAAATCGAAATATCTGTACATCTAATTCGTATTTTGATTAAGTGTGATTTGAGAACAGAAGCTATTAAACTCAATACGGCGGTATAGGTGATCCCTTGGGCGTTCGGTAGATTGTATGCTTGTAAGTTACCTATAGAAATTACGAATATTACAACTAAAGTATCCAAAAGGAAACGGTGCTTCTTCAATGAATTGTTAATTTAAAATTGAATGAATTTTTAAAAGTAATAATTACAAAGAACTTAACCGGTTGATCGTTGATCCCTTCGGTGACGCCTGAGGGCGAGCAAGCTTTTAACTAATTGAACAAGATTTTATTCTGCTACTCGCATCTAAATTACTTAGTAGCTACTTATATAGCTATTAAATGCGATATTAATCAAAATGAGACTTGGAATTTACAATATAAGGAAATGTTTTTTTTTAGTAATCATAAATTAGAAAAAAGTTCAATAATAAGAGCGCCATAGGTCGCTGGTTCATATCCGGCTCGAAGGACCATGAAGAAAGAGATGTATAATTGGTATTGGTTGTTTTTATTTATGGCTATGTATGGTTATAATTAGCCGCTAATGGTATATAGCGAGCAGAAGTGTGTTGAGTCGCTTGTGGTCGAATGCGAACTCGTTATACAAAATAAATTATCTATATAATGAAATGTAAAAGTGTACGCAGTGCACTAATTATATAACAATTAAAGAGCCGTTCGGTTGTGCAACTCCGAACACCTATAATTAGTAATTGATAAACTCCTTTTATTCCAGAGTATTCCAAGATATAAATGACTTCTATGATAAAAAAAATAAGATTTGGACCGGCCGCGGCCGGACTGTTCAAGAGCGATTGAAGCACAAATATTCAAACATGCTCTCAGAACTATGGCAATATTTTGAAATTAAAAGTTTTGTTTTTGTTTAATTACGCTTCACCCTCGTAACTACAAAAAAAAATATTGTAATAACCATATTGCATTTTATTTTTTGCTTTGTCGAGGATAATTTTAAGTCTATACTATGTCAGGCTACGATGCTGAGGAGCGGCATAATTGTCATACAAAGTTTAGTTGCGAAAGTACGTTCTGAAGTGACAGTGCGAATGCGGGTAGGCAAATTGCCCAACTAAAACCAAATCATTACCGTGAAGGATCGAACTGTGAATGCCTATGTTAAATTGTCAACATATTACACAACAATCGTACTTGGACGTTTCTTAAGCATATCTTATGACGTCAACAGTAATTGAAAATTTGAAAAAGTAAGCACGCGAAAAATGGCGGGGCACAGCTTAGTTTATTATAATACTAGCGGCCGCTCGCAAATGCGATTGCGTAATCATACATCGGGATAGTTCGTTAATGGCAGGTTTTTTCTAACTTATTTGATATTTATATTTATACTAGCAGGCACAGCGTACTTTATCCTGCCAAATTATATACCTAAACCTTCCTCATGTGGAACTCTATCTATTGGTGAAGACGGCATTACAATCAGTCAGTAGTTTTTGATTTTATCGCGAACATACAGACAGACAGATAGACGCGGCGGACGACTTTGTTTTATAATATGTAGTGATCTAGGAAATTTCAACAATATTTGAATAAACAATGTTATTCTGATGTATAACCTATATTACTGAAAGTTTCCATTACAATTCGCTCAGTAATTTTTGCGTCAAAATTTCTCATTTATCATATTTATATAATGTATTAAAATAAACAGCACAAGTTGTATGAAAACAATATTATGTTACTTAGAAGTTGTGTTATTAAATTCATTTCATTTATGGCACGCGTAGTATGTCTAGGCCACGTTGTCGATTGTGTTCTTTTTATGTTCAACGCTCGAACGATTTCTTATTAGATAGTATTTCTGGATCGCGACCGGTGGTTCAGGTTTCTTTATATGACGATTCGTAGACATACGTATTTATACCTTATATAGTAATGTACGTTTAAAAGTAGACTTGACAGAATTTTAAATACTTTATCGGAATTGTAGATGGTTCACGTAAAAACTATGGAATTTAGTTTTTATATGCTTTCAAGGTATTTTTCTGTATTAGTAAATGTTTTAATTATATATATCAGTTGTGACGATAATATGGGTTCGCCTTTAAATTTTGTCTATATTATCCTAGATAAAGATTATAATAATTTTTTTAAACTTTTAATATTTTATTTTGTTATTTTTTTTTTTATGATTGCTTAGCATATAATAAAGCCAATCTATACATATAATAAAAATAAAGTGTCTGCATGTAATATCAAAATAACAACTTTTTGCTGATTGGATATGAACGTATACACGATACTGATAACAAAAATACAATTTTTAAAATTTTTGTCTGTCCGTCTGTCTGTCTGTTTGTTCCGGGTAACCTCCGAAACGGCTGGACCGATTTTGACAAAAATTTCACTGACGGATAGTTAAAATTACAGAGGGTGATATAGGTTATTTTATTTTAGACTATCTGCCATTCGTGGCTTCGTCTGTAGTACTATCTCCAAAACGATTGGACCTATTTTCATAGGACTTTCACCGACAGATAGCTAATGTTATAAAAAGTAAACCTTTTTCATTTTGGACTAGCTTTTACCCATGGCTTCATTTGCAGTATTATCTCCAAAACGTTTCTACTATTTTTCACGGAACTTTTACTAACAGATAGCCGATCTTATGAGAAGTAATTTACAATTATATAAAAAAAAACACATTTAAATAATATTTGATTTGATTAACTAAGAGGTGCCTACGACTTCGTTCTTGTCACAGTTTTTTGTTTTTAGTTTGTACGACAAACAACTTGTTCCGTCTGAATTAATTACGGGCTGTTATACAGTTAATTAATTGTACTTTTATCATGAATAAATAATCCTTATAAGATATTTATCGATTTTAAGTAACATCCGTTACGTTCTATCATCACTGATTGGTCTTTATTGAAAAGCGAAATAATATGTAGCTTAGAAAATCCTCTCAAACGACCTCTGTCTGTCATTTAAAGTTTCATCAATATCGGTATAGCTGTTTGCAAGTATAGCGGAGACAAACACCTCCATTTTATTCGATCCTATCGATACCCTAATCGATTTTTATGTAGTTACCTGACTCTGGATATATGTAATACTAGGTTTTTCCCGCGGCTTCGATCCCCTTAAACGTAGATTTGACCTACTCCTGGCGAACGGTAATTTTTTTTCTGAGTGAAAGGTACCCTGTGTCCTTTTTTGTACCCTTGCCTATGTTTGCATGATGGTCGTTTGAGTACCTACTTAAAGCGCGAAAGCATACCAAAGCAAATAAACAAAATCACTTTGGCATTTATTATATTAGTTAGAATAATAAAGATAGGTCCGATAAAAGTTATCCTGAGAAAACCGATCTTTCGTATCTTATCGAATTATTTTAATTGACCAGTTTGTTTTCGAATTTCATTAAAATTCCATTCACAGTCCTCCGAGGACCTTAAAATAAAACGAGTAAATTGAGAAACATTCGAAGTATGTTTCAGTAGGTATCCGGTATCTATGGATGCGTCGAAAAGTATGCCTTAATTAAATTGATTGTCTGGTGATTATGAAAACGAAAAAAAAAAAAAAATAGCACCCAGATATCTCTGACGCTAATGAGAATATATTGCATGCGGGGAAGACCTCGAAATTTGTCACGATATAAATCTTAGTTATATGGAAAGCGGGCGATTTATTAAACGGGTTGGTTTTTAGAATACCGTTGTCTGTCTTAACAACGTTAGAAGTCAAGTTTAAAAATCTTCCGACTTCAACTATGCATTCCTTGTCAGACGGTCAATGTGGTTGCTGAGGACTAGAGCTAAGTATACACGATTCAGCGTCACCGATACGAACGTGACGGTTAACTTTTGTTTACTGTTCAGTGCGCATAACGAATTTTGCAATTCAAACACCCTTATTAGAGTTTATGAATCCTCTAAACACGCTACTAACTGGTTCTCAAATGCAGTTATCTGAACATATGTTTGGCAGTTGCATTTTAACTTAGATTGGTAGTCAACCAGGCATATTTAAAAAGACTCCAACCAACATACCAGACATAGCATTCAGTCTATCTATTTTTATATTTGAACAAAAGCCAACATTGTCATTGTATACCTGTGGGGATAAAAGGTTAAATTACCTTATTACCGTCATTTCGAATGCATAAGACGAGCCTTTTAAAGAAACGTGAGACGCAAATTCGTGGGCGAGGTTTATTCTTACAAAATTGTCTCAAAGGTGGTCTGCAACTGTTTTTATAACGCCTTGAAATTTTATTTCTATCATTATTACTATAGACAAGGCCGATAAATTATCTATCGAGTTTCCTGTATGTCTTTTGGGGTTCATTTAATTGATTTAGGTGTAGAATGATTTATTTCTGTTATATGAAACGTACACACAATAGTATAAATCCCAAAACAATCCTACTTTATCCTATAAAATGCAATGTTTTATCATCTCTTTATTTGAGAAAGAGGAGTCTCGTTTGAGCAGCGGCCGAGTGCGCACGCGCCCGCTCGCAGCTCTGACGGTCCGTTAGTTCGGCAACTCGCGCGCAGTTGTCGGATATTTTCGTGTGTGTCCGGAAGTTTAGTGTGTTCGAGCGGCTACTGTCGATCGTACGCTCTTTTCAGAGCGACGGTGCACCTCCATTAGTGCACCATTTAAACCGCACTTTTCGGTGCGAAGCCGTGCACACTGTTTGCAGTGCGTCGAGTCGCCGTGCTACGCGTCGTGCCTCGTGCTGCGCTTCGAGAGTCGTGCAGCGCGTCGTGTGCCGTGCAGAGCGTCGTTCTTCGCGCCGCGCCGTGTGCAGTTTTGAAGAGAAGATTCGCGTTCGCGTCGCGTCGCGTTTTCCCTTTGGCCCGGACACGGATTGTCCGTTAGATTTGAATTAGGCGCACCCCCCTGCCCCTCAGGCAGGGAGGTTAGTCATGTCTACCCCCGCGACCCCGCGTGCCCATCCGGCCCTTCCGGCCGTTGATGATACCGTCCACCTCGAAGAACTGTTGCGCTTCCACATGTTCGTCGAAAAGGAAGACCCGAATCTCGTCACGGAATACCGGAAAGTCTATGCGCGCAACCCTCCCGGTAAGATACCGCGTTGTTTCTCCGCGAACCCTTTCGCGAATCTCCCGGACGACCCGTTCACGAGGCTCTCGGAATTCGATTCCGATGACGACTCTGACATGGACTACGATACAGTCCCCGCGACCGCACCCGCGACCGTGCCTGCGCCCGCGACCGTGCCTGCGCCCGCGACCGTGCCTGCGCCCGCGATCGTGCCTGCGCCCGCGACCACGCCCGCCGATGACGACGGTTTCACAACCGTCACGCGCCGCGGTAAACGCCCACGCGCCGCGATTCAGACCGATAGCGACTCTGCTGCGGGACGTCCGACCCCAAAGCAGCCCAATATAGGTGGCGCTCGGGTGCCCCGAGCCTCTCCCACGCCCTCTGCCGCGAATTCGGCTCGAGCCTCGGCTGCGGAACCCGCGGTCGCGGCTAAGAAGCCACGCCTACCGCCTCCCGTCACCTTCCGTGACAAAGCTCGATGGGTAGAGATTTCTGAAGACCTTAAGTCGAAGGAAATCGTCTACAAGTCTGCCGTCAACACTGTTGCCGGCATTTCTATTCGTGTCTCAACCCCCGATGAGCATCGCGAGCTCACCAAATACTTCAGGGAGCGTAAGCTCCCTTTCTTCACCCACGCGCTCGAGGAAGAGCGCCGCCTCCGTGTCGTCATTCGGGGAGTTCCCTCTGAGCTCACCGAATACGACATCTGCGATTGCCTGAACGGTCAGGACTTCCCAGTCCGGAGCGTGCAGCGCATGCGCCACCCCCGTACGAAGGCCCCCTTCAACTTGGTGTTGGTCACTCTGGACCGCTCCTTGGAAGGCAAGGCTATTTTCAGCCTCAACTCAGTTTGCGGCCTGTCCCCTGTCTACGTCGAGCTTCCTCGCAAGTCCCAGGTACCCTCGCAGTGTCACAACTGCCAGGTGTACGGTCATTCCGCCCGACACTGCCACCTGCGTCCCAGGTGTGTCAAGTGTCTTGGGGATCATTCCACTAAGGAGTGCCCCCGCACTCCCGAATCCGTCGAGCCTCCGAGCTGCGTCCTCTGCGAGCAAACGGGTCATACCGCGAACTATCGCGGGTGTCCCCGTGCGCCTCGCTCGACCTATCACCGTCGCGGCGGTCGTGCGACCCGGTCCAGGGCGCACGGCCCGCCGACTCGGACGAATCGGCCTCCGCCTCCGCCCATACAAAGCCAGAAGGCTTTCCCCGAACTGCCGGGCACCTCCAGTGCGCCGGCAGCATCCGCTACTCCGCCGAGCGCGCTCTCCTGGCGCGTAAGGCCTTCCCCGCCAGCTCCCTCGGCTCCTAAAGCCAAGCCCCAGCCCCCAAAGGCTCTGTCCACTCCTGCGCCACCTATCGCGGTTTCAGCATCGACCTCCGGTATAGACTGGATAGCTCGCTTACTCTTGGTACACGATGTACAAGAGATAATCGCATTTAACGCGTTAGTTAATAGTACGTCTGAGCTCGGGCTCTTAAACGCTATCTCCGCTTTCCCGGCCGTCGCGACCACGGTACAGCAATTAACCCGCGCCGCGCATAAATAAATTCGCGTAAATCAAAATATCAGATCGAACCCGCGTGTTCATACATAATAGACCGATATATTAGGATTTGTTACGTAATTATTTAGTTAAATCGGCACCGTGCCGTTGTACTTTATTTTTTAGCTCGATTCCCTCTCAAAAGATGCGTGTTTGCGCCCACGCCCGCGACTCTCTCTGCTCACGCCTCCGTGAGCGGGGGGTGAAGATTCGATCCCGCACACTCGTCGCGATTTTTCTTGTAACAGCTCGAGCCTAGGTAGTCCCTCGGTGTGGAGCCCTCGAGTATGTTACTCGCGCGAATACAGTGTTTTACACATGTTCTACACTTACACGATCACCCCACACTCTTGCACATCTAGGCACTCAGTGGTGGGCTGTTTTTTTGCCCTTTTCGGACTGAAATAGGTCACGTAACACAGTAGTCAGATACCAAATACACATATACATTCGTGAAACATGCATGGTCACACATGCATTTTTCACGAATTCATATATGAGTATTGTATGGATAGATAGCTTAGCTAGCTTAGTTAGTTCGGGAATCCGGCGACAGCTCAAGCCGAGGTGCACCGAGTGCCCTTGAGATGTTTCGCCTAAAAACAATCGGGTGAGTGCCCTAAGCGCTCCCCTTAGTAGTCCGGTGGAACTGTGAAGGCGGAATAAGCCGGCAGTGTAGGTCAGTTCGAAAAAAAAAAAAAAAAAAATCTCTTTATTTGATGTCCGCTAGAGTCCGTTAGTGTGCTTATAACTCGTGAACCAGTTATCCGATTTATATTGTCTTTTTTTTTTAATCAGAGCTGTATTCTCTGGCCAGCGTTCAGTATATTTTTATTATACGTATGCGCACTAAAATTATCTACTATGAATAAAAAAAAATACCAAATCTGGTTAAACTTTTTTACGTAAAAAAAATATTCCATCTCAAAATAATCTTTAGCTTCAGTACACTTTATTGTAGGCAAAAAAAGCAATTATGCCACCACACCTCCGTGGTGATCTTGGAAACATGTTTCTTATACTCTTCAATAGTATCTTCTGGTGTTGAAAACCGTTGACCATGTTAATAATTCTTGATTTATGAAAAGTCGCATGGTGCCAAGTCGGGACTGCAAGCAGCTTGACCCATTGAAGCGATGATGGCTCAGTTGGTAGTGTGTTCGGACACAGTGTCGAAGGACGTAGGTTCGAATCCAAGCAACTGAGTCGGAGCTTTAGGTGAAGGAAAACACCTCGATGAAACCATACTATGGTGATAGGGCTTTTTCTAAGTCCGTCTGGCTAGCTACCACCCTCGAGTTGAAAATCTGCCGCCAAGCACCTGTTGGTGTGTTCCGGCAGCTGCACTTGAGAGCCAGTCTCCCTCTAGGTTAAGCGTGACTTACAAAGTTAAAAAAAAAAAAATGGAATATCAACGTTTTTCATTTCAAAAATTCGTTTCTTTCTTTCAACGTCGTATTTTAAGAAACATTGTTCGAATATTTCAATGAGGAACCCAATTAATAACGTACATCGCCCCCACACTCGGTTTCTGAAGAGAGTGAGAGCAATTAAAAATTTTCGCATCGTATTTCGGCCATGAGCAATCCGTGTATTAGGAGCAATTGAGCTGATGGGCTCAATTGGATACGTTTTATTAGTTAAGACGTTGTCAATGGGACAGAAGGGATCACGTAACTGAGATAAGTCATGTATCTATCTAGGTTATTTTAGTTCAGTTTAACGCGATTTCACATGCTTATAATTGTACAGTTAAATGAAATTGTATTCGTTCTTGACAACGCATTTGCAACTAACTGATACCCGGGACTTCGTCTGCGTCGTTTATCATTTTAAGAATATACTCTACGCAAAGAGGAAAAAAATGTAAGAATCACACCGCTTGCCCTACTTCGTTATGGTATGAAAATTCATCATTAAACGCGTAGTGCTTATAAAAATTGTAGTATCTTAAAACTAGAGTAACTTTATATGATATAAAACTATCGTGATAATCTATTTTTAGATAAGGGCTATATGTGTATGAGAAGTAAAACAAAAAAATTATTCGAAGTCTATTTGAACTACACGCACCCGCGCTAACACCCGTCACCCGCCAGAACTCTGAAACATGCCTTAGCTTATTATAAACCTAATATCTCAATTCCTACTCGATTTTGAGTATTTTTTCTGGTGCATCATAGAAATCCAAGGTTCTATACTAATAATGTTAATATAGAAATTTTAAACCTTGAAAATACCCCGTTTCCAATAAATAAATGTTTTTTCAAATCATTTTGTAATTAACCATACTACGAGGTAAAAAACATAAAAAAAAGTACAACCAAATTGAAAAATCCTCCTTTTAAGTCCGTTAATAAATGAAAGATCGAGAAGGTAGGTACTCGGGGACACAGTATTAACATGGATGGTAAATATGTACAACAAAATAGGTACCTGTATTGTATAGATATGTATACGCATTCGCTTCAATCAAACAATACTCCACGGGGAAATTACCAGTTATATTGGACCTATGATTCAGGCGTTTCCCTGACTGGGGTTGCGAATCAATCACACTTTAATAGACAATACCAGCATAATGAAGCTATTTATACATAGCAAATTAGCTATTTCTGGCGATTTCGTCTGTATCTTTTCGTTATATTCAGGATAAGTTGAATTTATGCCTAATTTCATTAAGATAGGTTTAGTGATGAAAGGTACTAAACAGACAAAGTTATTTTCGTATTTATAATAGTAGTGTTGTTTAAAGGGGTTCAGTATTTTACATTTCAAAAAAATATCTCTCATAAAATACACAATCAACTATTTGCATTTATAAGCATAAAAGAAAAATCAAATTGGAGGTAAAAAACTGACGTATACCAACGTAATGCATTCAGTAAGCTGAAAAATCAACTGCATTCGTTTTGTACCAGAATGCGCAGAAGGACAGTAATGTTTAAATGTGTATATATAATACTAGCAGGCCCGGCGGTCGTTGTCCTGTCCTGATAATAAAAAATATATACTTGTGTGCATGAAATGCTTAAGGTAACTGTATCCGTCTAAATAGCCTTCCAATTATCTCATTGTATGTGACACTTTTGTAGATGGTTATAGTAAGCTATCCTTAAAAGTTAGGTATATGCCATAGCAGCCTTTTTTTTGTAGATTTATAAACGAGGAATATCTCACTATGCATTGTTTTGTTATATCTCAAAAGAATAAGGTAGCGTTTTCAATGAAGGCTCTCAGGTGGCTTGATATTCCAACACTTCCAACAATTATCGTTATATTTCAACCAATTTACACAAGTCCTTGATCTAATTATATACTTAAACCTTCCTCATGTATTACTCTATCTATTGGTGAAGACCGCGTTACAATTCGTACAGTAGTTTTTGCGTTTATCGCGAACAGACAGACAGACAGACGCGGCGGACGACTTTGTTTTATAATATATAGTGATGTATTACATTTATGAGTAATAAGTCTCGATATTTTTGTTTCTATGGCATGTTATGCAGCCTAAACTGCTTAATGGGTACTAATATGTTACGTTTCGTTAGATTGGTTTTAATTGTCGAAGTGATATAATTTTTAAGTATGAACTTCGGAGAAGAGTAACAATAAGTTTTTCAATTACCTATATTTATATATTATAATTAATATAAAAAATAACTATAAAAAAATGGGTGTGTGCTTATGAACATACGATAGAAGTAAAAAATTATAATTAGATACATGCATTACATAACAAGTAGTCTATTGATGATGAGCATGATGATTTCTGCAAGAAAATTAATACCATTAATAACTTGTGCCAACTGATATCTAAGTACTTATTGTTAAAGAAATGTGCTACTCTTATATAACGCACAATATGTAAAATAAATACATGATATACTACACTGATTACATACAAAACACACATAACATTATTTTAATATTGTATTAACAAAACTGTAATTATTAGAACGATACATTCTTTATCTGACAATAAACGTGGCTGATTACGACTGGAGCCGAGTATGCACGATTCAGTGCGTCACGCGTCACCGACCCGAGCTCATTTAATGTCGAGCCGAACAGAGTAAAATAGACTATGCTAGAGCGTGACGGTTTCTGCTCAAAATTAACTTAGGTTTTTTGTATAGATAGATGTTTTTGTGTAAATAATTATAGTTGTTAAATTATATGAATATCTATACATCGAGATTATAATAAAACTTCAAAGTGATTAAGATACACGCTCGTAAAGTTCTGTCCCGTCAGCGCCTTAAGCCCGTGCCACCGAATTGATTGATGACGATGACTTAAATAATTTTATCTCAACAGTGACTCAAGTTTAATGCTTAAGATTCACTGAGCATTTTGTGTCATCACGTTTTTAAATTTAAAATTCGAATTGATTGCTTATTTTATCCATCGTATGATTTATTGAAAATTTTATTTCACTTTTGAAAAAATGTTGTTAACGAGTTTATTATACGCATATGAAATAAGTTGATTTTTTATAGAGACCGGTTAAAACGGGCGATGAATATCTTATCAAGTAGTTGATACTATTCAAAGGCAAGTATAAAAATATGCGTGTTGTTCGGTATTCGATTTTACTTTTACCGGGTTTTATATCAAACGTTTGAGTGAGCAGCAACCTGATTTTATATTCTCCACGCGTTCTGATACAATGCCGGCTCGAGCGGTTCGTTAACTAGTCATTCGCCGAGTGTTGGACACTAACTCAATATCAGAAAACCGATCTCACTCATAACGTACGTAACTGATACCTTTGCGTGCTTATTTGTAGTTATTATTATTAGTGCTTATTTATCTGTAGTCCGGTCCGGCGGTTGCCAGGCTAACAGTGTAGGTCAGTTCGAAAATCAAAAAAGCGTGCTTATTTGAAATTTTTAAACAACTATCTCTCCCCGCGCCCCCGCTCGTTTTTATTAAGGTGTTCTATTTTAATAGAATATTTTAAATATTACAAGCTTTACCTTTTATTTGAATATTTATTTAAGGCCCATTTTGTACATTATATTTATTAGTTAAAAACGGTACAATTAATTGATACTATAAAGATTAATGGTCACTGCATTTTAAATATAAATGTTAGTTTTATGGTACTACCTATATTTTAGTGAATTGTGTTATAAATATTACATCGATTAATATTTGATAGTTTTTATCCGTGTAAAGCACAATAAAAAATTTCCGAAACGAATAAAAAAACCTATGACCGGTCAAAAATGAATTTAGTTTTTCTAAAAATATTCTTACTTAGCTTCAATGGGCTTTTTCATATGAATAAACCAATTCAAAAATATGGTGACCACGGAAACATGCTTTTAATATTTTTCAACGGCTTATTCTGGTGTTGGAAATCGTTGACCGCATAAATCATTTTTCATTTTTTGAAAATAGTAATAAGTCGAACGGTATCAGGTCGGGACTGTATGCGGGATGACGCGTAAAATTTACCTTTAACTTTTTCAAAAATTCGTTTGTCTGGTTATGTAGCGATGATAGACGGGCAACCATTATGAAATTCGTCACTGAGATTAATGTTATTAATACCGTTCTAAAGTATAAAAAACCCCAAATTATGCCGCAGAAAAAAAAAACAACATATATAATAACGCAACGAATTCCTTATTTATGAGGTGTTTAAAGTTACCTATACAATTTTGTCTGTCAAATATTTTTAACGTAATTATTGTGAAGGTACTCGTTATTATTCCGACTTGTTTATTACAGTGTGACACTTCTACGTTCCGTTGTCGAAGTTTCAATAAATTTTATCCTTTAAATTATTATAAGTTAAATAGGTGTGTGATTCGGATAGTGAAAATATTAAAATGTAAATTCGAGCGATACAAAATCTCATCAGGGCATAATCTAGAAATTTAATACGAATTTACGACTTCTAAATATATATTTTATAGGGGCCGATCGAGGGATAGCTGGCTTATGGGTTTTGTTGAAGTATATATTGGAACTGATCGTTGCTCACGGTGCTTAGTTATGTTTGACAGTCGAAAGTGTTAGTTTCGCGTGTGGGCGGTTACTTACTTTATAGTATACAATGACATATATATTTATCACAGTTTCAATCTTTTAAACCTGCGTTAAAAATTGAGTTTTCTTTTTTATAATTCATAACAACTTACGTATATTAAAGACAAAGATTCCAGTAGCGTGCATGTACAGTTTGTACACAGCGTATATCAATATGGTGTCTCCAATGAGCCTGCGCTTTCTAGGAAGAAAACCTGAATAAAGCAGGACATGATGGTGTGGTATTTTTTTAATTCCCGCATAGTTAGCTACCGTTATTCTATAAAAACTATGCCGCCAAGCGTCTGAGGTAGTTTTGTAAGTCAGTACCTTTAGTTTTAGCGTTCTAACATATCTTGTCACGTGTTCACTGAAAACTGTTGAGATCGCTGTCAGGTGCTATACCTTCTAAGTATAATAACGTATGATTTAACATAATATTTTATATTTGTTTAGCTAATCAAAAATTAAATGTCCATCACAACGATATAGACCTGTTTATGATTTCATTTACCATAATGTAAACATAAAAAAAATAATAAATAAAATAATTTTTTATTTCAATCTTAGCAATAGGTACTCGAATATTCGGGAAATATAAATGCGCGATTAAATTTGTCGCATCGAAACGTTCTTGACCTTATTTACGAAGCAGTAAAATATAACCATGTGGACGCAATTACATTTGGGTAACATGACAATGACCTAAAATCGTTTAGTTAGGTACCTATGTAATTTTGATCGTAGTCGAACGCCATTTGATTGTTTGTATTTAAGATATATAATATAATTGAATAAAGTCGTTTTGTAAATTGTTCTATTATTGTACGTGGCATAAGAGAATGATTATTTCCCAATCTATAATACATCTATACATATAAATAAAATTGGAGTGTCTGTTTGTAATATCAAAATAACGACTTTTTACTGATTGGATATGAACGTATACACGATACTGATAACGAAAATACAATTTAAAAAATTTTTGTCTGTCTGTCTCTATGTTCCGGGTAATCTCCGAAACGGCTGGACCAATTTTGACAGAAATTTTACTGACAGATAGTTAAAATTACAGCGGGTGACATAGGCTACTTTATTTTAGACTAGCTGTCAACCGTGGCTTCGTCTGTAGTACTATCTCCAAAACGATTGGACCTATTTTCATGGGACTTTCACTGACAGATAGCTAACGTTATGAAAAGTAATTAAAGCTTTTTTATTTTGGACTAGCTTTTACCCATGGCTTTGTTTGCAGTACTATCTCCAAAACGTTTGAACCATTTTTCATGGAACTTTCACTAACAGATAGCTGATCTTATAAGAAGTAATTCACAATTATAAAAAAAAAACGCATGCAGAGCTGCGGGCAACAGCTAGTATGATATAAATTTATGTAACAATCTGTAGCTTATACATCTCTCAAAGAATAATAGGAATGTGTTATTTGTGTCTGATTAGAAGTTTTCAATTGAAACTAGAATTAGTAAATATATATATATATTATTATATCTTATTGTTATTGACAATGATCGGCCGGTATAATTGCAACAAATAAGCATTATACAATGAGCATGAGCCGTGGAAGAGACTTGTTCAAACTCGTCAGTTACGATACGAAGGCAGAGTATATTCATTTAATTACCGCGTTATTGTTACGAATTGCAATACAACGCAAAACAATTCTCCGACAACGGAATAACAGACAACAGTTTGTGACAACATCTCTTGTACTAAACACATCTAGCGTCTATTACAATGGATTAAAAAGTTATTTCGCCTTTCATTTGTTAACAATTGTAGCAAATTCAAGTTCCGTGAAACATTAGTTCTATGTTATGTAATATACACTTATCATTAAACTTTCTCATTAATATTATTTTCGTGGTATCAAAAATTATTCGGGAAACGTATTATTTATGTCACAAGAGCGAAGCGATAGCATAAATGGCTATATATATTGGTTTAAAAGTAGCAGATTTCGATTCTCTACCGGCGATAATGTAAACCAAAATGTGCACTGTTCCCTGTATGCAAATTTACTTGTAGTTATACTTTACTACTCTTACGTATACCTTTTTTTATTAACGTGGAGAAATCCTTTATGGATACCCACCCTCTTGGGGGAGAGAGTGGGTTATGTCCGACTCGCACGTACTAAAACCCCACTGTGTACCGGCCGCCGGTTTTGGTTGGGACGACATGGGATCGTACTGAGGCTATCACCATGTCGCCCCATCGGTCAGCCCGGCGAAAGGTGGCCGTCGGGCTCCGTCCTTATAGAGAGGTAGACTGGGTACACAACCAGCTACCTCCCCTCGTCAGCTGGACCTGTGCAACGAGTAGATGGACAAAGCGCCGTCTCCTTTCGCCGACCCTCCTTTGGCGGAGAGGGACGCTAAGAGGGTCCAGCTCTCGGACCCTCTCCGCCGCCTCCTTCTGCGAGATAACTTCCTCGCAGAAGGAACTCTTACGTATACCTAATTAAGCATAGTTGTCGCATTGCTAAGGCTTGGTAATGGTTTTTATACTGCTTAAATTTAACAATTTGAAACCGGCATTAAGTCATTTCTATTATTGCTTCGGTCTTGCGAAACATGTGTATAACAATATTTATTCTTACTACTGTATACTTCATTAATCAAACAATATATATATATATATATATATATATTTATTTATGGGCTTTGATATCATGACCTATTTACATTTAAATGAGCTATTAATTTTTAATTATATTCGTATTGATTAAAAAACTTGAACAGGAATTATTTGAACTTCATTCTATATTATGCGAAATTCTTACACGTATTCGTAAGCGCTCTTGAGTCTCTATACGTGATGTTTTTGTTTGGGGTTTTTTTTTCTTACATCATTAAATGTTCTAGACCAGTTTTGTATATTAATAAGCACAATTACATTATACAATTTACGTTTCGTCGTCATAGAGTCGACATTGCGCAATCAATTCAAGTCGCAATTCCGTCGAGTCGATAAGAAAGCTGGTGTTTCCGCGTTCCCGTCAATCTTGGTTGATAAGCAGAACGGCGCAAACAAGCTTACAATTGCTATAGACGCCGTATCGGACATCGACCCTTACATCGAAGTTTAGGTGTTGTAAAAGTTTACCAGACGTTCGTTCAAATTTGTTCCTTATTGTGGCACCGAATAATGAAATCCTTGTAGGTAATGTTATATGTTTGGAATTTTAACATCGTTATCATCAATGTTTACTTTTAACTTTGTAGTGATAACAATATTCATCACAGCAAATATTATTGGCATAAGCACCTACGGTAAAATTTATATCAAACATTAGCTGTTTGTCTGACTTTAATCTATACATATAATAAATAAAAGGGTAACGAGACGAAATCTGTACATTGAATATATTTAAGAACAAATACTCTGGGGGCGGTTGAGAATCAATGACACAACGCATTTGTATTGTTTTTAAAAAAAAATTCTGTCTGTCTATTGTTTGTACGCGCATCACGCTAAAACTACTAGGCGGATTTTCACGAAATTTGGTATGGTGGTAGATTATACACCGGCATAACACAGGTCATGTTCTACATATATATCTCATTCGTATTATGTTTATCTTACCTATAAGAAAACACAGAAGAGAAGCAATTTACGCGATAGCTACTGGACAGAGTTTGGCATTGCTGAATGTTGTTTTGAGTGCCGCCACACCGTGTATTGAAAGTCAGAATTATACATTCACAGTATGCGCAACTACTAGACATTGTAGTGGCACGCCACAACTCGAAGAACGAAATCGTTCACATAGGGTCGATATCGAGTTTTGATACGCCTTTTTATCTATGATTTTATTAACCACTGATACTATACTTCTATGTCTTAACTGCTCAACCGATTATAACGAGACTTTGCATACCCGTTATTCAGGGTACAGAAAAGAAAAAAAGAAGTAATGTGTGTAGTGAAGCTGCGAGCAAAAGCTAGTTATTAATAAAGTTATTATTACACTACGGAGTCATACAAAAGAAATCTCGCAATCAGAATATTGACAGACAATAGTACCGGGAAAATTGTATTTGTAGCTATTTAGCTTGCTTTTTATCGTCTTCTAGATGCTATCTATCTTTAATTCGCAGTGTAATCATGCTCGAATAAAGCAACAGTGTTTCGTAAGCGAGTGCCAAAACTACAAGGCTATTCATCGCGATCGCGAACGCTTGTAAACCTTTTGTTCTATTACGGGCTTGCGCCAAAAGCATTTGTTTTTTATGCGACCGCCATTGAATGGTAATAATAACTGTTATTTTAATATTATAGCCGCTCTGAATACTTCGTTGATATTCGATTACAGTATATTATGTCTATAAAATATAATATCTCGCAAGCTGCTCACACAATTTGGCGGTGTTTTTAAAGACGGAAGTTATTTTTCTGTTGATGGATCGTATATCTTTTTGTTAATCATGTATCAGTCTAAGTTATCAGACTTCAGTGAGACTCGTTTACATCAAGTTATTATCAGATTTTGAAAAATCAGAATTTAGGGGATGGAAATATCAGGATAGCTCGTTTTAAAACAGCATGCGACATAAGCGCAGCTGTTTATAGCTATATGTAATATAAATTAAACATATTCCTTTTCTGAAGAAAGTATAGTTTTAGTGGTCCGCGGTGTCGATTTATACAATGCAAGGTTAAAGACAGTATTGGCAGTAAAACACAAGGAGTTAGTAATAGAGTAATAAAGCTGCGAGAGTGTAAGCCATTTCATAATTCTATGGAGTTAGTTGATAAAAATTCAGGATACCGCGGAACATCCCACTTCGTAGGACTATTCCGTTAGCTGCACCAGAAATCCAGTTTCTTTAGGCGTAATATGTCACCATATCTGACTATATCGAGGATTTGAAATTGTGGTCAAGCGCAAAACTTAATTTTTCTTCATCTGTCTTCTATATAAATTAAATAAAAAAAATTGGGCTTGTGTGTATCATCATTCAATAACTACTGGATAGTTTTCGAGTATTTTTTTTTTAGTTTTATTTCTTATACACTTGGTACTGGTGTAGAACAATAATTATCACACTAGCTTAATTTAATCCCAAGATTTAAGAAACTAAGAATTTTATAAACACTACGCGTTCAGCTATGAAAGTTTTCTTGCCGTGGAGAAGTGAGGCAAGTGGTGTGGTGCTTATGTTTTTCCTTTGAATATTACATATATATAGTTTAAATAATAAAGAATGCAGATGGAGTAGCGGATACGTGCTAGTCCTAACTAATGTATAGCCGTGGAGAAGTGAGGCAAGCGGTATGGTGCTTATGTTTTTCCTTTGAATATTATATATATATTGTTTAAATAATAAAGGATCCTGATGAAGTAGCGGATACGTGCTGGTCCTAATTAATGTAATAATAGGCGAATAGTGAGTTTGTTTGGTTGTTGTTACGCTTACATGCTTTGACTATTTAAACGAATACGTTGTCAGGAGTATATAAAAGGACATGGAGTACCACCTTTCATTTAATAAAAATTAATTCCTGAGGAACAATTCAAATGCATATTAATGCAAACGAAGCCGCAGGCAACAGCTAGTAGTATATAAGAGATAGCTTAAAACATCGATTAAATGTTTTTTTATGAAGATGGTTTCCATGCTCTAATAAATTACGCCAATAGATGGCGGTGCAGCGAATTAACTTTTATGTCGTTCAATAGATTGCTATGAAAATTTTTGTACGTAGATATTCGAACACAATATATATAGTAAAAACTCATGCGGAATCACCGGCAAAGCTAGTATATATAAAAAGACAAAGAAAAATAGACGTACGTGTACTAGGAAGTAATAGCCGATTATGTAATGTATAGTAATTACGGAATCTGTATCAGATATCTCTTATAAATTCTGGTTTACAGTTTCACAGATTATAATCTGATTTTGTAACATTTCTATTATGTATGCACTTTTTTAAATAATAATATACTGTAACATGTAGTTATACAATACAGTTATTGACTTTATATTTTCTGAGTTCAGATAGTTTTTTATTTGCAACAACATTCATTTAAGAATACTGGCGCTCGAACTTCATTTCGTTCGATATTCAAATTGTGTGATATTCCGACAGCTGCATTTTAAATTCGATTATCGGACCCGGTAGTCATACGTTGTTCTGCTTTATTTAGTTAAAAAATATTAAGCA
Source organism: Antheraea assamensis (assembly GCA_035772565.1). NCBI lineage: Eukaryota > Metazoa > Arthropoda > Insecta > Lepidoptera > Saturniidae > Antheraea > Antheraea assamensis. The sequence goes on from JAQQSE010000257.1 coordinate 134,917, forward strand.
GTATCCAAAAAGTTGTCAAATTTGGAATTGTACGAGTTCATTTAAGAACTGGCAACTAAGAGACATCCTGGCCTTATAATTTAGAAAAAAAACAATAAAATTTGCCAAGCCGTTTAAGTGAAGTTTGACTATTTTATTTTTTATACATACATGTAACATATTAATGAATGAGAAATTAAATATTGTCATTCCAAACAAAGGTACAATGTTTCTAATCTGTAATTGAATATTGATTTATACTGTACGTAAGATAAGCTGTAATCCCCCCTTTAATATCCCTTAAATCTTTTTGATTTGTAGGTGTCGTACATAAATGTTTTATAACATGACTATTCCTAACACCAAGGCGAATATTACGACATGTCATATGTTAAAATCCGTTAAGCTGTTTAAGTTAAACTGCGTGCCAAAGACACACAGTACCTGTCATTTAATTTGGTACGTCGCGAAGCGGAATGAGACACCCCACTTAGATCGGCTTACTTCGGTTTCATAAAGCGTATTTTTTATCTGACAGCGTAATGACTGCGATAGACAAAGACGACGCTATACCAAACCGAACATAACCGACTACCTCAGTCTTAATCGTAATGTGCCAAAGCAGAGGTTACTGTACGTGGTACATATTTACAATCGTAACATATTACCTTCATTTGCGCAGTAGAGTAAAAAGCCTTTTGTCACATCTAAACCACCTTGCATATTATTTATTACCTCATGTGTATTACCCCAGTAGGAGAAATTATCTAGCATGTAATTTTAATTATAGACACGTACGAGTATATTGTAAATGTCAAAGTATGTTTGTACTTCATTCAAGCTTAAACGGTTGCGTTAAATTGTAGTACAATTTGACTTAGAAGCTCGTATCGTAAAATAGAACATAGGACACGTTTGTCAATTTCTAAGCTTAAAGTAGATAAACAATAGTGACGGAATCTTTGTGTAGCGGCGTTAGCGATACCACAAACTCATTAATGTGGACTTAACAAAAGGAATTTTACGATGTGTTACAATTCAATTCCATTTAACAATTTAACGTTTGCACGCAATTCGAATCTTGTCCTTGAGTGACGTTTTTGAGAGTGCAATCATTTCAGATCACTTGTCATTATACGTTTCGTTCCGAAACAGGTTGGTTTTTACTGTGTTATTTCAACCAAACCAAACCAACCTTCAATCCGGTTAAATTTATATAACACTAGCTGCCAGGTCCGGCTTTGCACGGACGTCAATCTAGTCAACGAATTACTTTATACCGCCATCTGTTAGAATCTTATCGAACTAACTGAGATAATCATGACTCTTTGTTAATAAACAAATAATTCGCAATAAAATAATATTTCGATTATAAATTGAGGTATAAACTATCCTATCTTTCAAGTTGGATCAAACTGCACACAGTGTGCAAAATTTTATTAAAATCGGTTCAGTGGTTTAGGTGTCCATCGCGGACAAACATCGTGACAGGAGATTTATATATATTAAGATTAATCTTAACATAAATATTCGATAATAATTAATTATGAAAGTTATTAAAAGTTGTTTTAGTATATGACTAAAACGTTTACACCCTTTTGCTTATTGTTAACTTGACAACAACGAGGAACCCATCTTACACTAAACAATGTCCAAGTTTAAACAATACGAGTACATTCGTCTTCCTGCGTTCAGTTCACACGAGGGTAGTGGAGAACACGTGTCGATAGTTCCCACAAATATTATGCATGGCGTCTCTGCGCCCGTTATGCGGGTGTATTCACTCCCTCCTATCTCTTGAGCATGTATACTTGGTATATTTTGTTCCAATATGTATAGATGGAACAACTCTTTATTTCGGTTTTGTTTTTTGTATCCCATTCATTTCATTTTTTATTGTGTTCTAGACGACTATTAGCTGCATGAATGTAGGTACATAGAACTGGTTATTAAGAGAGGTTTCCAAGTAAAGTGACACTAGAAATGTATAAATATTGGCTTCGAAATGGAATACTCAGATTACGTATTGGTGATACTCAAGCCTGGGTAAAACAACGACAATACCGCCTTTGTATATGTATCACTATAATATTCCTAGAATTTTATAGACAACTAACTTTTGCTCGCGGGTTTGCTCACTTTAATGTACATTTAATCTATCTTTCGGTAACATTACTCTTTTATCGATAAAATGTACACATTATACTTTTCTGTGCCTCTGACAACGTGTACGCAAAATCTGACGATGATTAGTTTGTAGGTAAGGCGTGAAAACGTAACAAGCATACGGACAAACTTACATATTCAATTATAATATTAGTACGGATAGCGCAAATTGCATCTAATTTTATTTTTATTATTTATTTAGCTTTAGTTCAATAGACAATTGTTAGACGAATCACAGTGAAAAATGTTTTTTATGGTTGATTTTCAACGTTCCATATGGCTTTTTTTTTCGAACTAACCTACACTGTTAGCCTGGCGGGGCGTTTACAGTTTTACTGGACTAATTTCCATATGGCTCCAAATGCAAATTATTTACACTTTCATTATATTGGTTTTCTTCATCCAAATCAACAGGATCAGTTTATAATTCAAAATCGCGTTTTTCTTTCACAACTATTGAACGATATGTCATTTATTCACCCGAAACTTCGTCTATATATAGACTACTAGCGGCCCGCTCCGGCTTCGCACGGGTATAAAATATATAGCCTATGTCATTCACTGAAAAAATGATTAAAATCGATCCAGTAGTTTTGATTTACTCATTACCAGCCGTGGGCCGCACGCTTTAAAATTGGAGTAACCTCAAAAATAACAGTATTTCTCCACTATTTAATTTATGTTATTATACATATAAACCTTGCTCTTCAATCACTCTATCTATTTAAAAAAACCGCATCAAAATCCGTTGCGTAGTTTTAAAGATTTAAGCATACATAGGGATATAGGGACAGAGAAAGCGACTTTGTTTTATACTATGTAGTGATGCTTCTCTCAAAACAAATTGTTTATAAACAGTTGCGCGTGTTATCTTATCTAGAATTAATTCGACATCTTATCAAGAACGTATGTGCTAAAATCTTTTTACCTGTAAATGTGTTACTTCTTTACAATTGGTTTTTAACTCTTGTCTCCGGATAGAAATCGAGATGGTCGGGTAATAAAATACTATGGCGATTAGTAGCTCATAAATTAAGTAATAAATTAAAGGTGTGAAATGGACTGATAATAATCAAGAAATTTATGATTTTAAATATGGAACAGAATATTTTAAATATTGTATACATAAATTATAATACCTTTAAAGGTAACTGACGTGAGATATTACATTGTATAAAAATTAATGTATCGTGTTAAGCTTCTGCGTAGTTATTTATGCCGTTTGCGAAAGTCTCGTTGTATGGAATTTATTCTACGCTTTTATTTAATTCATTTGCGTAAGTCTCGTTGTATGGAATTTATTCTACGCTTTTATTTAATTCATTTGCGTAAGTCTCGTTGTATGGAATTTATTCTACGCTTTTATTTAATTCATTTGCGTAAGTCTCGTTGTATGGAATTTATTCTACGCTTTTATTTAATTCATTTGCGTAAGTCTCGTTATATGGAATTTATTCTACGTTTTTATTTAATTCATTTGCGTAAGTCTCGTTGTATGGAATTTATTCTACGCTTTTATTTAATTCATAATAGTTTATATAATACATTACATATCTTATCCATAACAATATAGATTCACGTTGTTGCATTCAAGGTAACAACCCTAATCGTGGTTTGACCACTTTAGCACTCTTGAACTTGTTACGAAGCAGCCGAGCGCCATAAGCGCTCGCCCTATGAGTCCGGTGAAGCTCTAAAGGCCCACCAGGCTAACAGCGTGCAGTCAGTTCGAAATATAAAAACTTATTCATAAGTTGTACTTTAGAAAGAAAAGCATATTTTCGTATGTTATATTCATTACTAGCCATCGCGGTTTTTTAATATAAATAATAAAAAAAATAGGTAAGTTTAGAATTTTTGGCTTAAACTTTCATATTTATAATTTGATGTCATCAAGCTATAAACATTAATAAGTATGGTATGCACTAGTTTAAGGCAACAACCCAAGCCGTGGTTCGGCCACTTTGGCACCCTTGAGCTTGTTGTTAATCTGCTGAACGCCTAAGCGCTCGTCTTAGTAGTCTAATCTACCTATGAAGGCCCGTCAGACCCATTACTCAGTTCGAAACAAACATGCACTAGTTCAATACGTAATTTTCATCAGTGACAAGACTTGAAAATATGGAAATATAAGGCTAAATTATAATATCGATTCCTGCAAAGTGTGCTTGAATTGTTGTAAATGCTATTGAAATCTATAAGAGATGTTTAATAAATCTAAATTTCATTGGTTATTTATTGTTTTATTTTATATTAAAATGCAATGCTAAGGCTAAAATAAAAGGCAAACGAAACGATAATATGATAAAATATGTGGAGAGACATTCGTTAGCGCTTGTTACCTGGAAAGGTACTTGTTATCTGTTCAGATACTGAATGTACTTTCAACTTTAAAGTTAAGGACTAGAGGTTTATAAAAAAAAATCATCAACTTTGTGATGCTATCTATATGTATAAAAAAATAATTAAATTACTATTTCAATTAAGATTCCTTCCTAAATTAAAAGATTCGTTCCCAAATGAAGACTATAAAGGTTTAAATTCCCAAATAAAGACTTTAAAGGTTTAAAACTGTGGTGTGTGGTATATATAAGATAAGATATGTTTAGTATTAATTCTGGCAGGTCGTTGTGAAATATTATTGATTCTCGCTGAATACATACACTCACTCATTTTCAATCATCATCGTACCTCCTTATTTATATTATTTGAGAATTTGCATTAATTTGAGTTGATGCGCAATGGCATATGGAAACTATTACTTAAATGCAGCTGAGGTAATATATTCACGTTTCTTTATAATTGGGAACAAGTTTCTTTCAACTTGGGCGTGGTTGCTATCAGTGAGCTGTCATACTGGATCCTTTATCATAACCGTTTAAAATTTGCAGCGAATTACATTTGCTTGTTTAAGGTTTAATTCTAAATTCAAGATAGAGGTAAAGAGCTTTCCGTAGAGTTAATAAAAAGTTACAGAAGTTAAAAGTTTCTTTGTACGGTACAAAAATTCGGAAAGAAGTCAACGAACGAAACACGATAGTTGCTTAACTCAACTTATGGGAGTTATTTCGGCTGAAGTGGACTTTACCTAGTGCAGCCTACTGGACGCTGGTAAAGGAGAGTCCGGAGAGGATAAGTTGAAATTTCAAGTTACTTCTTGAGACAAACTTTACAAAATCATATAAAGCGATGTAAAGTTTTTTTTTTAAACTAAGTGCCCGAAACATTTCAACACCTTTCTAGTGTCCCTTTGTACCAGATGAATCCTTTGATACGGCGGCTTCATCTTCAGATCGGGGTCCAGTGATAAGTGAAATACGAACAGACGTTAAATCTTTTACCCTTTCTGAGCCCTGTTTTCCATCTGCTTTCGGTTTTACTATAGTCTGTTTAGTGCGATTACAATGTTTTATGTTATTTTTAAATTAGCTCGTGCCCACGACATTGTTCTTGACAAAATGGTGTAATCGATTTACGGGAACTAAGTATTTATCTATATCAATAGTGGGCAATATAATTATAATAAATCTGTTTATTTCAGAAATAGTGGAAAAAATACAAAAGTCTCATGATAATAACCTTATCCTTAAAAAATTATGATGTTTTAAATTAGCAATATCACCTAAGTAAATATATAAGTAAGTAGGATTCGGTAGTCTATTCAGTATTTTAGGAAGAATGCACATCCAAACCTTCCACCCGTACTCGTTATCACATTTAGCTATTTCAATGTTGCAAGACACGCAAGATTATGTAAGGTGTTTTATTTTTTTAATTTACTAATTACTTCTTAAACTTCACCGGACTCAGTGTGTTTACAAGTAGTGTATTTGATTGATATCAAGGTAGAAATTTCGGGTATTTTAGATATTAAGTCACTGTTCACATGCTGGTGTTTTTTTAATATTTATTACGTTAAAGGAGGTTTTCACCTGAAGCGAATTTAAAACATTAAAACTGATTGTTCTGTATGACTTAAATTAAAACTTTTGGCTAAAATTAGGTTTATTTTCTTGAGACAAGTGGCTTTTGAGACATAATAACAGAAATGTTTCTGAAATACGGTGTACAGAGACCCTTACCGGTGTGTTTATCTGACATAACAACCAATTATCGTGGTCTCCCATATTTGTTAACGAACTAAATATTATTGTTATACGAAAATAGAACGAAGTAGGTGTGTTTGCCACAAATAACGGTAATTGCCGAGTATTAGCGACTGGTGTTCGATTTCTATCGTTATCTGATATAAAGTCTGAGACAGATCATAACAGGTCTTTTTTGTATAATAGAACATTTAATTCTCTGCAAAAATATGACAAGAACTTTACAGTGCCGACCTATCGTCATTCGTTAGTTACAAAAGTCAGAAGGAATAAAAATAATTTTTCCTATGTTATTCTTATGGAAAATCGAAAAGTGCCATACGGGGCATCTTAATATAGTAATTAAGAGCTAGTCTCTTCAAAAGCTAATTGTTATACCTAAAGAAAACTTAAGCTAAATGTATTTTTTTTTCTCTCAACTACACTCAAAAGTTTCTCTTTATTTTTTCTATATACGATACATACACACATTGTATATTTCGAACTGTGATAGAACTAATCTGTATGAATTAAGGTAACACGAATAATATTAGTGAATTTGTGATATATCAAATGAGTCATGTGTTTACTGGTAGTAATAATTTCTCATTCGTTTTGCCAGTTTTATCTGTTATATTTACCTCTAAAGTCTGAGACAGATCGAATATGCAAATACGATAAACTACGACATAATACGATCACATATTGTGGATACCATTTTTACGATATTCCCGTATATATAGTTAGAATCATAATATTTACATTAATGTTTTAAATTCGTAGGTTCTAGATAATTCCTCATTATTCAAATGTAGCTATGACAGGAATCGTACAAAAAAATTTGTGAATCGAAAAATCAAGATTCGATTGGCATTAGAACAGTCTATGTTATATAAAATCACAACAACAGCAAATTTCAATATTTGTTAATATAAATCAGGAGAGTTATAATAATGTTTAAGATTTCTTGAAAGTGATGTCGATATTTTGATATCATTCGCTCAGTGAAATTTCTGTCAAAATCGGTCCAGCCGTTTCGGAGATTACCCGGAACAAACAGACAGACAGGCAGACAGACAGACAAAATTTTATTAAATTGTGTTTTTGTTAACAGTATCGTGTATACGTTCATATCCAATCAGTAAAAAGTAGTTATTTTTATATTACATACAGACACTTCATTTTTATTATATGTATAGATAAAATGCTTCATAAATCTGTAGACGTTTATGACGTCTGTATAGCATTCTGTATTTTATATACGGCAATCAATTTCACAGAACCACATGTGCTCGAATTGAGATGCTAGACGTTGTCGCCGAGTAATAACCAGACGAGCCTCAGTTCGCTGGATTAAGTTCTGACGTTTTAAGATGGCACAAACGCATTTCAACGTACTCTACGTTAGACATTATTAAGATTCTTCATGCGTGCCGTATTCTCCTCTGTATTTTATATACTTATGACATAATACTTTAAACGTGAGAGATAAAGTCTATTTTCGCTTGCAAGGTAAGGTATCGTTATAACGCGGCAAGCCTTTCAATTTTCAACAATGCTCAGTATGCGAAAATTGTTGTCGACCTTTGGACGTGTTTGACTTCAGTGATGCGTACATTAATATACAAACCTATGTTTCGAGTGCTCCGAGCTATAGAATTAATTTATGTCTCGCTGTTCGCGAATTTAATGACAGCCGACGTTCGCTGATATAGAATTCCATATATAACTCATTTGAAAGCATTTCATCTAAAGAAGAATCTTATAAGAATATCACTACATAGTATAAAACAAAGTCGCTTTCTCTGTCCCTATATCCCTATGTATGCTTAAATCTTTAAAATTACACAACAGATTTTGATGCGGTTTTTTTTAATAGATAGAGTGGTTGAAGAGGAAGGTTTATATGTATAATAACATCCATTAATTGAGGTTTCTAATGTGATGTCGTAAGTAATTACATTTTTTCCGCTTACATTGCAACAAACGCAGGCTGAACCGTAAAAATATTGTGTATGAAATTAGATATTCCAAAGATAACAGGAAATCTTCATGGTATAGGGAAAGGGAATTGTTTGACTCCAAATTTAAAGTGTGCGGGCCACGGGCAGTAATGAATAAATCAGAAATACTGGATCGATTTTAATCATTTTTTCAGTGAATGACATAGGCTATATATTTTGTGCCCGTGCGATGCCGGAGCGGGCCGCTAGTTACATATATTATAGAGTTCATTGGTATATTAGAAATGGAGTTGTTTGAATTGTTATGATATCTCGCCATAATTTACAAACGGGTCAGTTTTCAGCGCGCTAACTCTAGCTCATTATGATCATCATAAGCCTGTAAGAGACAGACTGCAGGGCCATAGGCCTTTTCCCTAAGGAAAGTTTTGGCATAATTACCACATATTGCACCGGTCAAACCACTAAAACACCACGCCTTATATTAATTCTAAACACTCATTTATGCTATACGTCATTTTTTATATATATTTTTTATAACATCACACGTGATGTTAAATCATGTGGTGCAAGATGGTAAAGACACTCCACGTAGAAGGACTGGCTCTCGAGTGCAACTTCGGGAACATACCTATAGATGCTTGACGACAGATGTTGAATTTGAAGGTGTAGCTGGCTATGCGAAATTAGACAAACCTGTACCAGTATCCTATAGCTATTTTTGCCAGACCAACTGCTGGGGCGGCACGATGAGTGCTCAGGAGAATTCTTGCAGCTCCAACAAAAGCGGTGGATGTACACCGTGGAGTATTAGTAGGAGTAGGAGTCTCACGCTACCTACCCTCTCCCCGGGAGGGTGGCGTATCCATGATGGATTTCCCCACGGAAAATAAAAGTATCCTATAGTTTTATCACGATGTTTTCCTTCACCAAAAACTCCAGCTCATTAGTATGTATTCGAACCAACGTCGAACACAGTCACAGACACAGTAGGACGCAGTGTCAATACGGAATTATTTGCTAATGTTGTTTTTTTTTTATATTATAGGGGGCAAACGAACAGGTGGGTCACCTGATGGTAAGTGACACCGCCGTCCATAGACACTGGCAACAAGAGGGGAGTCGCAAGTGCGTTGCCGGCCTTTTAAATATGTGGGCCTCCGGCGCTCTCACTGACCGAACGAAACGCAACAGTGCAAGCACTGTTACTTCACGTCGGCTTTCTGTGAGAGGATGGTACTACCCCGGGCGAGCTGACCCATTCATGCTGAAACCAGTAATAGCTTCAGCGTAGCTCTACCACCTACAGCTACTACTGTTATTGTATAATTAAATAATACTTTTAAAATATTCATCATAAAAGTATAATTCCCCTGGAAATAGAATACGGAGTCATCGTCTCTTCCGCTCTCGTTCAAAGTTTTGAAAAAAACTAGACGGAGGAAAGTATTCTATAAAAGTATCCGGATGATAAACTTTTATTTACGCTTAGTTTCATATCCTCTCGGTATCTGAAGCAAAATAGATTAATAACGTTATTGTTACTCACCGTCATCAATCTTTCACCCATTAGGATGATTAGATAGAATGGTTTTATTAAATAAATCGATATCGCCGCCACCCACTCGAGAGTTTTTATCGATTTATGGTTACATTAATCCAATATATTCTATCACAAAAATAATAGCTTTTCGAGATAATAAATAAATGAAACACATTGATTTTGTGAGTATTTCTCTTGTGTAGAAGTTCGTTAAGAGATACTTAAATCAATAAAATATTAATACATCTCGTGACTGCGGGTCCAGTTACGATAGCTAATTGGTTATACAATTTAAGAAGATTTAAAAGTTGCTGGAAAAATTTCATTTTCAAATTCACTACTCATGAAACAACTTTACAATACATTTGTACGTCTTAATAGCCTTGTTGATTTTATTTAGGAAGGGATATAAAAAGTTATCAATGTATAAATGTGCAAAAGTTAAATATAACAAATAAAATTAACAAAATGAATGAGAAATTATTAATACCAGTAAATACGTGACTCATTTGATATATCACAAATTCCCAAATATTATTCGTGTTACCTTAATTCATTCAGATTAGTTCTGTCACAGTTTGAAATATACACATGTGTATATATATAAGAAAAAATAAAGAGAAACTTTTAAGTGTAGTTCAGAGAAAAAAAAAATACTTTTAGCTTAAGTTTTCTTTAGGTATAACAATTAGCTTGTGCAAGAAACTAGCTCTTAATTACAATATTAATATGCCCAATATGGCACTTTTCGATTTTCCATAAGAATAACATAAGAAAAATATTTTTATTCCTTCTGACTTTTGTAACTAACGAATGACGATAGGTCGGCACTGTAAAGTTCTTGTCATATTTTTGCAGAGAATTAAATAGTTCTATTATACAAAAAGGGCCTCTTATGACTTTTTGATAAATTGGATCCTTCAAAAGTAATTTAAGGTCAAAGTGGAAATAATACGAAGTTTTAGGGTTTCTTTAATTTTTTTTGGCGAATTCTACTAAAATATGAACATTTTTCGAAAGAATTACTTCGGAACTTTTTAATATTGCGTAAATAGAGACATCCCTATAATTATTCTGTTAAAGCTTAGTTCCTAGAGCGGATTTATAGCGCAATGTTTAAAGGAATAAAAAAAAATCCCAGTGAAATTGGATATCCATATCAACGCTTCCAACATCGTTATCGATAAACGAACCGTCATTTTAATTCGGTTTTGTTAGATAGAACGCGTCAGAATCGATCATTTCGGACGTTAACTGTTCCCGGCTTTGATGTTTCGTTACCGATATTAATTGGTGAGCTCTATTTTTTTTTCATTCAACTGGCAACATCGACTATCGTTTTCTGTATAGTGTTTTTTAATTCATTTGAAATATAACATAGGTTTTTTGGTGTCTATTGTTTATCTAACGTTGATTTTATATGTTCATACATTTCGTCGTTTTTCCATACAAATAAATGGTAGGTACTTGTATTTTCATATCAATGAATTGTGGTTAATAATTACTTAGAATATAATCTATACATATAACTAAACTGTAACTGCCTGTTGTTCATCGAGGATAATCTTCAAAATGGCTGAATTGATTTTCATGAGATTTTTATTGACCAATATAAGAATTTGCAGAGTATTTTTTAAGACTACATATTGATACATTAATACAAAATAAAAGATTAACAAAGATAACTCAGTAAAAATCTTCACAAATTTACGATTAAAAGAATGAAATGAAGCATATACTAATCCAATCGGATAAAACAACTAGAAACAATTACAAATTCTTACGAGAAAGAAATCCTAGGTGTCTACTAGTACTCATATATTTAAGCCAAATATGATGATAACAATTTAGATAATATCCTTTTACTTTCATACATTAAAAAGGTTATGTATGTTAGTTAGTTAAACGATTTAAGTTCAAAATCTTTCGTTCAATATATATCTCAAATAAATTAACCTCGGTTAAACAGCTACCATAGGAATACCTTCCGTTATGTTGACTGAAGAAATATTGGCTCTTAATTTAAATTATACACTTATAAAATGGCCCGTGTACGTAATAAATACATATTATGCAACACGAAGTATAAACTCGTTTTTCGAACGAAAACCCGTCTTCAATTATATTTAACGCATGCAAATCAAACGTATATTATTACGTTATCTGATTCGATTGCTACATATATATATGTCTATACATACCTATACATCGAAAATAAAGTGTACTGATAAAAAACGAATAACAAACAATTCACTCTATTTTTTGTTTTTCAAACTGACAATACGTTGAGACAATAATTAACTTTGATTCTACTATAATTGACAAAATAATAAATATTCTTTATTGTTTTTTTGTGTAACGTATTATTTTTGTATGATTTTTTTATATTTAAAGAGTATTGCGTTTGACAATAATCTCAACTGATGTTAAGTATACCACATCGCGTCTAAGACGTTAACACTAACTAAACTAAACTAACTAAACTCCTAAAAAACTATGCCTATCTGTAGTCCGGTAGAATTCTAGCTAACAGCCAAGCTAACAGTGTAGGCCAGTTCGAAAAAAAAAAAAAACTATGCCTATCTTGCTAGATTTTGCTAGCGGCTTCAATCATGTGAATTTTGATTTTCAAAATAAAATACAGCACATGTGTCTCGCTGAGAATGTAGCTTTCTATGTAGGAAACAATTTTTAAAATTGCTTAAGCAATCAAACTGTAGTCCGGTGAAACTGTAGAGTCCTTGCCAGGTTAACAAGGTAGTCAGTTCGAAAAAAAAAATTACAATGAAATAATTTCTCATATGTTATAGGTATATTCCAATAAAAGATTCATAAGCGTTAATATAGATTAACAATAAGTATCTATTAAAATAATCCTACAACTTAACTAACAATGCTAAAAAATCGGAAAAGTATTCGATTTTGTTTTATCTCGTAAATTTCTTTTCGGTATGCAATAGACATTATTAAGTTTATATAATTTTGTTGCAGTAGGTATAAATTCTTATATCTCCAGAATAAGTAAGTCCCACAATATATACAAACACCCCAGAGAGAGTTATTTGTATAAAAGTAAAACTTTTAACCGAGTCACTGTTAAATTGAAATTTATATCTGTTTATTTTTTAATCTTAATCTTTAACTTAAGTTATATCTTATTTTTAAATGTCTTCTCTATTAATTAACGTTCACTTGATGTAGACATTTATAGTTCAAGTTATGTAAAGCTGTTTTTTCTTAATATATTGTGCATCGTAAGTAACAATATTTATGTAGCTTGATACCCATTCGCTTTTTATGTAGAGATTTTTGGCTCGAAACATTTTTAAATTTACTTCATGATTTTTTAAACATTTGCTTTCATGCAAACCTTGTTCTGACAATTATACATATCATAACAAAGGTGGTAGAGCTACGCTGAAGCTATTACTGGTTTCAGCATGAATGGGTCGGCTCGCCCGGGGTAGTACCACCCTCTCACAGAAAACCGACGTGAAGTAACAGTGCTTGCACTGTTACGTTTCGTTCGGTCAGTGAGAGCGCCGGAGGCCCACATATTTAAAAGGCCGGCAACGCACTTGCGACTCTCCTGGTGTTGCTAGTGTCTATGGACGGCGGTGATCACTTACCATCAGGTGACACACCTGCTCGTTTGCCCCCTATAACATAAAAAAAAAAAAAAAAAATAACAAAAGAATTAGTCAAATAGGTGAAAAACTAAAATTAATCGATTGTGACGATGCTTCCACAGACAGATAGAGGACTATTCAGGGTGTTATCTCCGCTATATATCATAACGCTTTATCATAGGAACTCGATAATATTGGATAAAACTAATCAGAGTAATTTAAATTATGTAAAATGCTTTTAAAGGTTAATTAGTAACGATAAAATACAGATGAAATAGAAAAATCCTATGGAACAACAAAACTAGTTTCGTGGGAGAAGGGGCAATTAATTAATTTATAAATAAAAAAAAAAAACTGTGTCGTTTCAAGTGTTATAAATATGCGTTCTATTAGTTTATCTGCTTATACCAACGTAAGATAAGATGGTAAGACTAGTTTACAAGATTCTCTATAGTATTGTCTATCGATACGAACCAATTTAATACACTCGGTTATCTCAAGGAAACCCATAACTTAGGTAAACTGTTCGCGCAGCTGCGCGAGCGGTCGCTGTCGGCGCGCGCTCCTACGCTCATACATTTAAGACGGTGACACATTCAGAGCATTCATTTAAATTTACCCCAAAAGGAATGAAGAAAACAAATATTTCAAGAGTTATGGGTTATTGGAACGATTACTGTTATTCTTTGAGGAAAATTACTTTTGTTGATAGTTTTTACCTGAGTTCGAAGAGGAAAAGGTTTTGAGAATCGATTGAATTTATAATTTTTGAAACCTCAGAACTTTATCATTTATAAACTGATTAGGAAAGTTCTTTTCTAATTGGAAAGACGATATTTTGAAGGTGAGCCCATTTATTATTGTATTGGACTCTGAATTTTGAAGATACATCAGAAAACTACTCAAAATCAATAATCCTAGTATAGGTAGGTCACTTTATTAGGTAGCTATGATTAACACGACTGATCTTATTATAGTTTTATACACTCTTGAGTTTCAACGGTATTCTCGGATCACAAACTACCCCAGACTCTTTTCGCTAATTCATTCACCTTGTATTCATTCTATTCCTCACATCCTTGTCTATGCCACCATCGTTTTCGATCAATGAACCGAAGTACAGAAAATTGGAGCAAGCTGATTAACGATTCATTGTCAATTAATTAATAAGAGAAACTGGATAATGTTGGTTTAAAATTAGTGGGATGAAAACTGAACATTTGTTGTGTGACTTCGCAGGTCCATCCAGTTTTTGTCATATTACCTTAAACGGTGTATTCTTACCAGCCTGCTCCAATTTTCGGTACCTCAGCTTATTAATCCAAAACGACGGTGGAATAGACAGGGACGTGAGGAATAGGATAAATGCAGTGTGGATGAATTGGCAAAAGGTATCTAGGGTGGTTTGTGATCCACGAATGCCGTTGAAACTCAAGGGAAAGGTATATAAAACTATAATAAGACCAGCCGTGTTATATGGATCCGAGTGCTGGGCTACGAAAGAGACGGATGAGAAAAGATTACATGTGGCAGAAATGCGAATGTTAAGATCGATGTGTGGTGTAACCAGAATGGATAAGATTAAGAATGAGTATATCAGAGGAAGTTTGAAAATAGCACCAGTAACAGAGAATTTGAGGAGTAATAGGTTAACATGGTACGGGCATATTATGAGAAGAGATGAAAGTCATGTAACAAGAAAAGTTTTGAGTTTGAAAGTGGATGAATATAGGAGTAGAGGAATACCGAAAAAGATGTGGATGGTTTGTGTGAAAAATGATATGTGTATAAAAGGTGTGAATACTGAGATGACATCTAACAGAAGAGAGTGGAAAAGGAAAACATGTTGTGACGACCCTACTTAGGTGGGATAAGGGTAAGATTATGATGTCAGTTAATTAATAAAATAAAAAGTCTTTATTTAACTTAAATAAAGACTTTTTATTTATTTATTTATTTTTATTACGAAACATAGAGTCAAATAACATAAGATTACACTGGAAACCACTACATGACAGACTAAGATGCTGACAAAAACTCCAATTAATATTTTTATAACTTTTTTCCTAATCTTCTGTTATAACGTTTTAAAAAACTTGTTTGTCCTAAAGTGAATCATTATTTGGGTAACCGCACAATTTTAAAATATTTACGACAATAGAATGTTTTATAATGAGTATAAACCTAAATATCTGTTTATAATATTTAGCCATATTATTTTATTATTGAAATACATCGATTTTGTATGTTTCGGACCTAAAGGTCAGTTGTTTATTTTATGCTCCCGCGTCACGGGCGTGGTCGCTCACGATGTTCCCTGCAGCGCGGCAGCGGACCTAGATGCTACTTACATACAGACAACCCTAATTGCACATTGGACTTCACCCATACGTTATAATATTAGAGTTGAACTAGTCAGGTTAGATTGATGTGCATAATATGAGCATTGTAAGTTAATTTACGCTTAATTTAGAGAAAAAAAAAATGAATTATTGTCAACGCAGTTAGGTGAGCTTTAACAAAATTCGTATAAAATATCAAAGTTGCGAAAACCGCACGAGTTGTTATCTAGTTGACATAGTCATTTAAATTTCGGGTCTTCTCGGTAATGTTCGGTTTTAGCGGGAGGTCAATCTGCACTTTTTGTTTTTTTTTTTACTACTACATTACACTACTACACTGCCCCTCTATACTATTACTTTGTTCTTACTTAATGCCAAATCTGTATTATAATTGCTTTGCTCCCAAGGATTTTAGCGTGATTTTAGATAGCCTATAACTTTTTTTAATACCTAGACTATGAAATGAAAAAATAATATTTCAAATTTTAGTGATAGTTCCAGAAATTAGCACGTTCAAACAAACTATAAAAAAATATTTTCTTTAATTTTATAAGATTCTAATAATTAATTAAAACTTTAGTCTTTTCAGAAGAATTAATTTATCCATTTTTTAGATTTATTATAACATCGGTAATTTTTAGACAGTTCGTGGTATAATTTTTTGTACACATTTCTCATTATTCTTTTATAATTTGTGAATTTTCATTCATAAATACACATTGGCAAGTTATTCGACACTCAAACATTGAATAAAGTAATGTAATTACTTTATATAACATTCCAAATTTAATTATATTTACAGTAAACTATCTAAACTAACAGTCAAGATGCTTCAAAGTAATTTGCCAAATCCATGTGAAAAAATCAGAGGCGAAATGACGAACGAACGGCGAAAATCAGGTGGAATTGGTCCAATCATCGACGTACGGGGGAAGTGATATCAATTGGAACACAAAGTGTGCTTGTCACCTTTTTACACAAACGATACGAGTGTAAATACGACCAAAAAAAATGAAACTGCCATCGTGTAAAATTCGCTTTATTGGGTCAAATGTGTTTCGAATTCGGTGTATGTTTTGCGTTTGGGAATGTGGAATTATTGTGAAACTGGTTATTTTGTATCGCGTGTGTCTAATTGTATAGGTTTACAGCATTGATACCACCCTTTCATAATTTTACTAGCCGATACTCACCGGTTTCGCTGTATCCGTCTTTTGTTTTTATTGGTGTTGAAATATATGTAGTAAAGGAAAATAAGAAAAAAAACCCATTGTACAGTCATAGTACCAATTCGTTCAATATTTTAACGCGATTGCGTCTTTATTTTCATTACATATATACACTCTAGAAGATAATTTAATATTATATAGTGATTTTAAATAGTAGAATACAAAAAAAAGACATGTTTGTTGTTCGTGGGGACGATTCTTTGAAACGAATGAGCATTTATTTTTTCTCGCAGGGGAATCTTCTTAGATCCCCACCTCGCCGGGTTGCACAGATTGGAATCCCAGAATCGTACTGACTAAGCCCCCTCGGTGTTCTTCTCGCACCTTTTAGCCGGGTGGGTAGGAACTGCCTCTGCAATACTTCAACCCGACCCGGCAGGTATTGGTCTCTCAACAGATCCTCCACTTAAAATGGAATGCCTAATATTAGACCCTCCCCTGACGAATTGGTGGGAGGTGCAACGAACACTAAACGGATGAACCTAGTTTGACGAGAATTTTATTGCCAGATAGAAGACTTTTCAAAAAACCATCTAGGGTAAAGTTAAAACATTATTATAGAAATCTAAAGTAGGCTACTATTTATCTCTACCTTTCTTTACTTATATTTTTGTTTGTTACGCTTTCACATCATAACTACGCAAATGAACATTATGAAATTTGTCATACACGTTGTCAGAAGTACAGAAAAGAATATAGGGGAATTTTAATCGAAAAAAAAAATCTGTCAAATTGATATTTTTGTGAGCGAAGTCCCTAGTAAAACCTAGTTGATTAAAATCTGAAAAAGATTTTTGACGTCGTAAGCAACGAAACATCCTCATTATATAGATAGATTTTAAATTATCTGTTCAAAAATGTATGTGTTAGACATAATAACATTTAGAATTAGTAGAAGCGACGATACCCAAATAATCACATTACCCGTGTAACGTCACATATAAAAGAGTCGTACGTCGTAAGGCGCATACGTCGTAATTGCGTTTGACCGGTCATTCGGACAGGGAAACTCGTCAAATGGTCTGTAATAACGTGTCATTTTCAATATAATTTTCACTTAAATTGTTGAATTATACACGTCTTCGGTTTGATTGCGTTTCGATGTAATGTTATGGCCGTGGGCGACGCAACGTGGTTCGGTTCTGTGTAGGAATTAACGATTTGTTTATTAACATCTCAACAAGTCGGCCCGTAGTTGAGTGTTAGGTAAACTCACTATAATTTAAATGTCTCGCTTTAAACTCAAGTATGATACAATCATCTTGTGTGTTATTATAAATTACTAGTGATTCGTCGATTTTATTTTTGTATCTTCATAAATAGTTAGTGGCTTGTGGTTATACTCGCGTTAATTTCATCTATCCTCAGGAACGGTATTTCTTTTCAGAGCAAAAAAAATACCTTATGTTCTTTTCTCTACTCCTGGCTAAGTGTGCACAAAATGTCATGATAATTGGTTGAGTAATTAAGGCGTGAAAATGCAGCAAAAACAGACAAACTAACATGCGTATTTTTGGTATCAGTTAGGACTAGTTAAGATTAGCATGATATATTTGACGCTGAGTGTTTAGTGAATGATTTTTTTTTTTCGAATTGACATACCCTGTTGGCTCTTTTGGCCTCTACAGATTCACCGGACTACTTTAGTCGAATGAATACTTTAGTGCACTTTTTAGTTTGGTCAATGGAGAGCTTAATGCCACAAGGCATTTTCTTTCGGCTATCCAGCGGTATTATGCAGGAAAAGAATATAATGAGTAGTATATACATCCTTTTTTCTTTAACCTTATCCCACCTAGGTAAGGTCAGCATAACACGTTTGTCATATTTGGCTTATTATTACGATCGGCCGCCTGCTTGACGTCAACCCTCCTAGGGTTTATTTTTTAGTATGTACCACTATATACTTCAATTTCCGTGGATATTGGACTCTTCGATAACAGGTGGTAAGTGAATTACACCTCCACAGGCGCCAGTTCCAGATCTGTCGTAATCATGAAGATTTCTTCCTGCAAATCTGATTCAGGAGGTTCACTGGCGTATTTTTTCCTTTTCTTGTCACTAATGACAGATTTTGGTTATTCGGTATTTTCTTTGGGATTATTGCACACACAGTAATTTTCAGGATAGTGTCTTGTTCCCTGTGTTGTGGTGCACCTCTGCATATATAAAAAAAAAAAACAATTTATCATCTTCGATTTTCTAATGCGTCTCACAAACCTATTTGAATCATATACGTTTATCAGAATAATGTTATTAACGACTAAATGATATTGACCAAATATTTAATATTTACTCACATGTTTTAACTAAACATAGCACCTACTATTTACAAATAATTGTAAGCTCCGGTTGTAGGAGGCAAATACGGGTTCACCTATGGGGGCGTTACACATTTTGAGACGACTGGTTTGTAGATCTGTAGGCGGATAATGCCCATCGAGTTGTTACACCCTGTATTTATAAATGGTAAAGTATTTTATTACTTCATTTTATTTTATATATATATGTAAAATTATAGAGGTCTGCTGTTGTGCGCGCAACACGTAACAACTACTGGACAGATTTGGAGGGTTTCTGTAATATTACAAATTTCTTAGAAATCACCTTCACCCATTCATGTCACCATGTAAGACTTAGTTCCCCCTAGTGTATTAGTATATGTTACAAATTGCATCCAACGAATAGAAAAATAGCAGTACGAGAACTGCTACTTTCAGACAGATATAGATGTGGCGGTGGAGTTCCCTCATAGAATACATAGCGTCTAATACTAAAAGTCTTATTTTAAAAAACGTTATCATAGAATGGCGTAACCGACCAAGATATAAAAGATCTTCAATTAAACTTAAATACAGACTAATAATACCCTGAGGGTGCGCATTGGGCTCGTAGCGTTACAATTACGCGGTATTCAAGTGTCGCTGAACTTGTAGTATCTCGAAAAGGCTGAGATTAAGATAGCTTAATAGATTTAATTAGTTTTTTTTTAAAGATCGAATTATTCATGATTTTTATATATTTCAGTTATCGATAGTCAATACGAATACATATATAAAGAGTATGGTCATATGCATGGTGCATGGTGGTAGGGATTTTTCTAAGTCCATCTGACTAGCTACCACCCTCAAGTTGAAAATCTGTCGCCAAGCACCTGTTGGTGTGTTCCGGCAGCTACACTTGAGAGCCAGTCTCCCTCTAGGTTAAGCATGACTTACCATCTTAGACCACAACATCATTTAATATCAGATCAGATTGTGGTTAAAACGTTTTCCTATAAAGTACAAAAAAAAAAAATCGTGGCTAATCACCGAAACGGCTACCCCGATTTTGACGAAGCTTTTACAGGTAGATACAGAACTTTTCATAACATTATCATTACATATCATTACTCTTTTGGCAGGCCCAAAAAACGTTGGCTGAACGTTGCGATGGCGGACATGAAGGAGAATGACCTCACAGAAAAGGATGCCAAAGACCGGGCAAAGTGGAGAAAGCTGCGTTGGAAAGCGGACCCTGGCACCAAGCCGGGAGAACGCTAGGGCAGAAGAAGAAGAAGATCGTTATTCTTTCGTACAGGGGACTAAGAGCTGTAACCGTATAATTTGTAAGACATAACGTAAATCATCAAACTGGTTATAAGGATTAAGTAATAGTGAGAAAGAACAAGGCAAATTAACCCAAAAATAATGTGAATAAAATACACAGTTCTTATGAAATAACAAAACTATTTTAACAAGAACTAAATTACGTATAGTTTTTGTACATAAATCCAGAATAGATATGGTACCTATAGATTACTTTCTCTACTTTAATATAGTCATTAAAGCTTAGGTAATCAGACGACCGTTTTATTATCATGTTCTAATTAATTATTTTAGGTCATCATCATCATCATCATCTTACCCTTATCCCACCTAAGTAGGGTCGGTACAACATGTTCTTCCTTTTCCAATCACCCCTATCAGATGTCATCTCAGTATTCACACCTTTTATACACATATCATTTTCAATTAATCAAATCAATACATATTATAAAACAAAGTCGTCCGTCGCGTCTGTCTGCCTGTCTGTCTGTTTGGATGTTCGCCATAACCTCGAAAACTACTGAACAAATCGTAATGCGGTCTTCAATAATAGATAGATTAATTCACGGGGAAGGTTTGGGTTGAAATATAATAATTATTGTTGAGAGAATCGGAAAAAGTCAAGCCGCCTTAAGCGTTTCATGCACATAAGTATATATTTGTTTTATTATCAGGGCAGGACAACGTCCGCCAGGCTCGCTAGTTAGGTATAAGTGTAAATTCATTTCTCTATAGTATTAACTATTTAAATCATTGTACTAAAGTAACACGAAAAAATAGTTATATAATGTTCTACGTAGTAAATATTTATTCTCACATCAGAATATCTTAATAGGTTTTCTTTAAATATACATACTAAGCATGTATTTTATGTTTACAGTACACTCTCATAGTTTTTTAATACGATTTTTTTTCATTTTTTTAAAACGAACAGACTAACGAAGTATGGCCAAGATTTAGATGATGCGTTTTCAAGTGTTCCACAAATATTTTTTCGAGCGTGTATTTGTTTTAGATTCTACCCAACGGATGAGTTTATTGTGACACTTAAAACGGAACTTCATATTTTAAAAACATTTTCAAAAAGTTAATATTATTTTCTTAATGTGATGATGATGCATAAAAATAATCGGTTTTTAAATATTTTTATAAGTATTAAACGAAAATGCGGTCTTAGATTGTAACACGCTGAGCCTAGAAGGGAGCGGCTTTTAAGTGCAGCTGCCGGGCATACCTACAGCTGCTTAGTGACAGACTTCCAACTTTAAGTTGATTGCGAAATAGATGAGTTTTTTTATATATTATAGGAGGCAAACGAATAGGTGGGTCGCCTGATGGTAAGTGATCACCGCCGTCCATAGACACTAGCAACACCAGGGGAGTCGCAAGTGCGTTGCCGGCCTTTTAATATATGCGGGCCTCCGGCGCTCTCACTGACCGAACGAAACGCAACAGTGCAAACACTGTTACTTCACGTCGGCTTTCTGTGAGAGGGTGGTACTACCTCGGGCGAGCCGACCCATTCATTCTGAAACCAGTAATAGTCTCAGCGTAGCTCCACCACCTAGAAATGGTATAGGGTTATGATTTAATTATGTTTTCCTTCACTCGGAGTTCCAACTGATCCGAATTACTCGCGTCCACAGAAAGTTTTGTACCTCACGTTCCCCTGCACGTGCTCCTCGGATGGTGCCAAAGTGAGACAAATTTTATGGTCGCTGCACTGTTCCACATAAATTGAACCTCGCAGCGATAAATGTAGTAATCAATCAATCGACGATAGTAAAAGATGGATACTCTATTTGACCATACGAATAAATAAAGTATAAAACAAGATGCAAAAAACCATATATATATATATATTGTTCACATCTGCTTAAGCATTTATTAACGGAATTTCCTTCCTTGAATTCTAATTTCAAAACACGAAATATCATTAGTTTCAGAATTCATACATGTCTTTAATTTAATGTGTTTTTCTAATCATGTACATTAAAATATATAATTGTATTTATATACTAGAAAGTTATTTTCTTTTTCTTCATATCTACTGAACGAAAGAGTATCTTGAGTATTGAATAAAAAATGAACAAAAAAAGTTTCATCTGATATCTGTTTTTAAAAATAATTCTAATTCATTCATTTTCGTTGTTCTCGATATTAGAAATAAACTTAGGGTCGCAATAAGTACCTTTTTAAAGGGGCTTTGTTTTGTTCGTATTCATGGAGTCATGCTATGACTGTAAACATCGTGTAACATGTCCCTCAGACAGAGTCATACTCGCATAGCGTGTGAGTGATTTCTTTTATATTCCTTTCAAATTTGCTGACATTGTTTACTGTATATAATTTGCAAATTCTTCATTCATTACTCCATTTCATCGCTAACAGTATAATTAGTTTTACATAAACGCAGCAGTGTATAATATTGTAATGTTTTGATGTACAAGCAAAGTGGATTATAGTCACCAGTTCCAAATATGGTTGGGTTGGCGTTGGCCAGTAGCGGAACCCTCCTACACGGTTCCGCATTCGTGGTCACTTGGTTCGAAGCAAAGCCCTGTTTGATTTATTATTTATGAGGTAAGTTAATAATGCACTTCGTCGTAAAATACATGTGTAGGTTGAAAGACTTACATTGTGATTTTCCCACGAGTTGAGTAGACTGTGACAAAATATTCTTAGGGCATTGAAGTTAGCTACTATTATTTTTTTAATGTAATTTATAGATTAGTATGTATCCACAGTCATGTCTGGTTATATAAAGTTGAAGACACTAAATCAAAAAAGGTAACAAGGGAACATAGGAAACGTCTATGTCCCGTTATTTTTTTTATATTACTAATACTCTTACTATGGTATTTATGTTATAAACACATAAGTTTTGACGCATACCTATTTACAATAGAGTAAAACAAAAGAAGTAAGTGGAAACGTATATGCAAAAAGTGTGGAAACTGAATACATAGTCGTTCTGTATTTCTATTATTTGATAAGATATAGAGTTTTTGGCGGGATCTTAGTGTGTCATGTAGTGGCTTTTATATTTATTCATAATCTTGTGTTATTAGACTCTATATTTTGTAATACTGGTAGTGTTTTACGTAATATAGTTCGGTTATTATGCACAAGTGAAGTGGATGGGAAATAATACCACGGAGCATG
This sequence comes from Antheraea assamensis, assembly GCA_035772565.1. Lineage (NCBI taxonomy): Eukaryota > Metazoa > Arthropoda > Insecta > Lepidoptera > Saturniidae > Antheraea > Antheraea assamensis. The sequence continues at coordinate 158,606 of JAQQSE010000257.1, forward strand.
CATTCTGAGATGCCACCAAAACTCCATGGAAAGTTCTAACAAGGAAACCACCATCTTGTTAGAACGTTATAATTATCACAAGGACACTTACTTGGAACTTTCTACGTTTTAATAAACTTACATTATTTGTAAACATTCTGCTATAATCCGTCTTGAAATAAAACATTAACACTGGCGAATGCTTCTGCGGCGCCAAAACAAGAAGAAGAAGAAGATTAGATATACACCAGAATAATACACACTCAATGACAAATTTAATTATTTACCTATCACGTTTTAATAGATATAGCTAGATGAAAATACAATTGACAGGATAAGCTTAACATAGAACCTTCTCTGGAAACAGAGACTCGCAATAAAATGTGTTTTATTAAAGGCATTACTTCAGTCAAACCCTTCGGATTCGTGACAGAGTTTTTCTTACAAATAGTAAAAGTATTCTTATATAAGACACTGTCTGTATATTTTATAGGTATACTGTATTTTACAAAATGTGTCTTCAAAGTTCTTCAAACATATTATTACCAACTAGCGATCCTCCTTGGTTTCGTGTGGGCTCGATTTAGATCAATTTTTGCCACTGTGCAGTTAATGAAAAGTCATAGAAGTTACTTAAGAATCTTCACATAAATAACTTATATTTTGTTGTATATAATATTAAGTCCTTGATATCTTTTAAGATATTCATTGAAATAATATACAACTTTAGGACAGTATTAATCTATATTGAATTACCAAAGAAGTATTTAATTGAATTCTTTTTTTTTTTTATATTATAGGGGGCAAACGCACAGGTGGGTCACCTGATGGTAAGTGATCACCACCGTCCATAGACACTAGCAACACCAGGCGAGTCGCAAGTGCGTTGCCGGCCTTTTAATATATGTGGCCTCCGGCGCTCTCATGACTTTTATTAACAATATATTTGTCAAAATAGTGTCGGAAAACAACAATTATTTTATTATAATATGTAAAAAATAAAAATTCTTACTACGGGTAATCATTTGAAGATAAACATATACTATTGCAAACTGTTTTGTAATCATTTTTAAGGTGTACTTTTTTTTTCGATCTGACTACACTGTTGACCTAGCAAGGCCTCTACAGTTTCACCGGACTACAAGGTATTTAAGATGTACAGTTCTGCTTCTATAGTACATGATTTTTAAGTACCTCATAAGCTTGAGGCAGTGTTATCAATATAAAGCTCTCGAAAACTCTTTCTTACAGTTCTTTCAATTGTATTAACGCCTCGGCTGATTTTTTAAGACCCAGATCTCAAAATGGTAGGTTATGTTTTTAATTTCATAACATCGTACACTCCTAATTTCATGGCTTAGTAAAAAAAAGGTCGTATAAATGAAAAAATAATTTACAAAAATATATTTTACATACAAATTATAATTTTAAATTTAAGTTGCCAACATCTGTTGACCTGTGCCTCATGTGGTCTACATTTTGTAGGTGGTAGAGCTACGCTGAAGCTATTACAGGTTTCAGCATGAATGGGTCGGCTCGCCCGGGGTAGTACCACCCTCTCACAGAAAACCGACGTGAAGTGACAGTGCTTGCACTGTTGCGTTTCGTTCGGTCAGTGAGAGCGCCGGAGGCCCACATATTTAAAAGGCCGGCAACGCACTTGCGACTCCCCTGGTGTTGCTAGTGTCTATGGACGGCGGTGATCACTTATCATCAGGGTACCCACCTGTTCGGTTGCCTCCTATAATATAAAAAAAAATTAATTTGTATGGAACTCAAACTTTTATAATTTTAGACAATCCAAACGTTAAAATACATCCGACCTTTCTCTACTTTGTGTAAATGCTCTTTTCTATTTGTATATCTTTATGTATGTAGGATACATATATTTTACATTAAAATCTTTCGGGAAAATTTTGCTAAATCTATAGTACAAAAACCCGTATGAAAAATAGTCGCGTAGTATCGAAAATCTAAGTGAGCAAGCATACAGACAGACACGAAAAGCCACTTTGTTGTATAATATTTATCGATGCGGTGATAAGATTATTGGTTTTATTTTTAATAGCAAAGCGGCGTGGCTTGTCTGTCTGTAGAAGGGTACTTAATAGCCACTTGTCCGCTGTGGTCTCGCATCAGCGATCGCTGCCACATTTTCATTAAAAGCCTTTCTACATGCAATTTTGTTTCGTTCGAGCGCTCGTTTTATACGATATTTGAAATGCGGTGTAATAATTGAGTTAAACTGTAAAATGTGTACTAGTTTATTCACTTGAATGTTTATCTGTATATATAAAAATGAATTGCTGTTCGTTTGTCTCGCTAAAACTCGAGAATGGCTGTACCGATTTGGCTAATTTTGATCTTGAAATATTTGTGGCAGTTTAGGGAAGGTTTAAGCGTTGAGAAACATAAATAATTAAGTAAAGGAAAATACTAAAGAAATACAATTTATTTTCAAATACAAAACGGTTGCTAGCTATGACACATTTGATATCGTTTGTCATTTTAGAAATAAAAAAGTTTCATTCGTTTGTCAAATATTTATAGGTGCGTTCAGAAATTTGTCTGTTTGATAGCTGTAGTATGAGGTTCGCGATCTCTTTGGTCTGTTTTGTTGGAATACGAAACAGTTATGTTTCAGAAATAAAAATAGTACATGAGAAAGCTTTGAATAGTATAAGCGCATAGCTGTGTTGCATTTATAATGTAAACAAGAATTCTGTTTTAAGTTTTGACCAATATATTTTACATAAATACATTTAAATGACACGAAGTGCACTGAGTCATCTAGTTTACAATAAATTTATGTCACCCTATTTGATTATTATTGGAGCAAACTATGGTTGGAATATAATAGCCACTGTGTGAAATTGTTTGAAAAGACACACGCAGGTTCGAATAATGCAATGAGCAGGATCTTTTTGTGAAGGGAAATATTGTGATAAAATTTTATCATAATGGTAGGAACCTTCTCTAATACCTAACTTGATAGGTACGGCCCTTTATTAAAGACTAGCTGTTGCTCGCAGCTCCGCATGCGTTTTTTTATAATTGTAAATTACTTCTTATAAGATCAGCTATCTGTTAGTGAAAGTTCTGTGAAAATAGGTCCAATCGTTTTGGAGATAGTACTATAGACGAAGCTACGGATGGCAGCTAGTCTAAAATAAAGTAGCCTATGTCACCCGTTGTAATTTTAACTATCCGTCAGTGAAATTTCTATCAAAATCGATATAGCCGTTTCGGAGATTACCCGGAACAAACAGACAGACAGACAGACAAAAATTTTAGAAATTGTATTATTGTTATCAGTATCGTGTATACGTTCATATTCAATCAGTAAAAAGTCGTTATTTTGATATTACATACAGACACTTCATTTTTATTATATGTATAGATGAGAATGATTACGGTTTTTATTTAGCACGCTAATTGCGAAATGCTAATATTATTTCGTGCGTGATAAATGTTGCTATAATTATAATGATCAAAGAAACGTACTGTACTGAATAAATGCGATATATCGTGTTTTGCCGTTAAGCGAAATATAACAAGCAATAATTGTTACAGCAAAAATAGCATTGCGCAATAGTCGATGACACCTACGAATAGAGCCATAAAAAGCAAGCGTTTAACCCATGAAATACATTTCAATTTAGTTCGTTTTCGTTTACGAAATTTACATATGATTATATTCGACCAAATACCGTTAGCTCATTTGTTTAATCGATTAAAATCGATATTCTTAGTGCTTACTTTTTAACACGTTATAATTATCGTTTATAAAATTATAACGAATAATAATATTTTTAAAAATCACGTTATAATAATTGCTATATAATTTATTATGATTTTGTATCTTTGTGTTTCTTGTTCCTGATATTTTATGATAATTCTTTATATACGGTTCTTTTTAATATTTTTGGCTTATGATGGTCTGTATTTAGTTTAGTATTCTTTTATAAATAACTAATTTAAAATTGGCTACAAAATAGCGCATGCTGTGGCAACTTTTAAAAGCCGATATGCCTATAAATTGTTTGTATATGATAGTAATTGATGTTTGGTGTATTTGGTCACTAGTTGTCCTAAATAAATAAATACTAATCACCATTATCCTCAACATTCATAGGTGTATTGCAGTTGCGTTTGAGATCCAACCTTTCTCTAGGTTTGGCGTATTATTATATGAAGCTGCGTCAGGTGCGCACAAAACCTTTAAAGAATTAAAAAAACAAGCGTTACTGTTATTCTAATAAGGTCTAAATTAATGTATTGTACAGACACATTGAATCAAATGACTTGTGTAATCTCTTTCGCAGCGCTCCTCTTGAACTAATTTGATGAAATGCGTTTTTTGTGAGACTATCATATGCATTTGGTTTTGTCTACACACGTTATTATATTGGTTATGTGTTGTTAATTTAATCATGTAACGTTCTTGGTTCCTATGATTAAATTAAGTGTAGATATACATTTTTAATTATACTATATTCTTTTATTAGTTTCGTTACTCTATAGCATACGGCTAGGTATATATTATTTATAACTAGTTAATAGCCGCGACTTCGTATATGTCGTTTATAGTGTTAACAATATATTTTATGTACTGAGCAAAAACCATAAGCACCACACCGCTTGCCCCAATTCTCTACGCCAAGAAAACAGGCATTACTGAACGTGTAGTAAAAAATCCAAGTCTCTTAAAACTGTATTAATGAACTGAATGTCATTTGAATTAGTATTTATTACCAATAATACCTTTCAAATCAGAATATAATTGTGCGAAAGATACTCCTTTACGACGGTAATATGTATGGCGTTGATGCTTCCTTGATCCAAGTAGGTACCTACAGGTTCTCCCACCTCCATATGGGAAAGGGTTATTCAATAAGGCAAAGCATAACGATCTATAATGCAGATTCTCTCTACGGCTTTGTCGTATATTAATCTGAAAACTACATTCAAATTGGTTCACACGTTATCAGTGGAACTTACGATAAAATTAACCAAAGATCTTTTAATACATGCAGATACATCATTCTGTATAAATGTATATTACAGTTGGTCCACGACGGTTTTTTTTTTTACATCAGCAAAAACGTTGACCTGTAAACTGCTTCTAATCACAATGTATTGATGTTGACTCTGTTGGTAACCTAAATAATACCATTGTTATAATATTCCCCTTTTAACTTTCACCCGTTTTAAATAGTATGGGAGACGATATACATTAGTGAAAACACAAGATTCATTTAAAACGGACAACACCACGCGACGTTGTTAAATACTTTAATGGGCCCATTAACTAAACTGAACAGTTTTTTTCGGCTTTGTTATGTTTATAACTATTTCTCGCTCATTATGTTATTGTAATTTATAGTTCTACAGCTTTAGGTAATTAGATATAAATTTGTAACAGGAAACCGGAGAGGTAGATCGGATACCTCTCTATCGTTAAGAATGTTCCGAGTTATTTTATTTAGGTAGATGTTTGTTGAAAACAAAAAGTGTCCAAAATCGTACGTTATATCGATGGATATTTTCAGGGTATTTGTGATATATTTTTGGAGTCTTAATTATTTTTTCGTTCTATTTCTTTATCAAAATTTGATTTCTGTAAGCAAAAATGTAAGTAAATTGTAAGAAAAATATGTAAATGAATACACAACTACCTTCGATTCCATCATGTTACGTCTTCAGTAAATCAAAATATAACACTTTGTAATAATCCTAAATGACATTATAATTATGTACATTAAATTATGATATAATTATAATAATAATAATTATGATGAATCATTATGAAAATAAAACAAAATAAAGGATACTACTGCTACTAGAATTCTCCAAAAAACATTTTCTAAATTGTAAAAAATCTATTTAAGAAAATGATGTTTATCTGCATATATAAATTAAAATTAAGTATATATTATCATTTGAACTAGTCTTCCAAAGAGCTGGACATCATTACGTTTTCCATAGGAGCTAAGCTAAGAGACTTAAAATTCGATAAAAAGGACCATGGCGCTATTTTACTCCTCGGCTGATTTCTGAAGAACCAGATTCCAAAATGACGAATTGTGTTTTCATTTCTTTTTTTTTATTTCACGACACAAATTGTGTATAATTTAAAAATACATTTTACATATTACATTAAAATTATAAATTTACAATATATGATTTGTTATTTTTTTAAGTTTTTTCATAAAATAGGTATTTTAAAAGCTTATGCTGTCAACAGTCTGTTGGCTTGTGCCGCATAAGCTCTACAATCATTTGTATGGTACTTAAACCTTTATGGTTTTGGACTAGTCCAGGGGTTAAAGTATTGATGACACAATGTTACAATTTAAATACCTAACAGACAAAACAACAATGAATCCAGTTTTCGCGAGATCGAAGTCGCTGGCATTAACCAATGTAAAATAGAATCAGGTGAATATACAACAACTAAAAACTATGTAATATGACAGCGATAATAAATCACAAGTAACAGAGTTTTAACATTGTGCTTACACGGTACTACAGTTATTTTATATGTACCCGGGTTGTTTCATCATTATTCAGAGTTAACGATTCGCCCTTTACTATAATGGTCTTAATGATAGCCTGTAATAATGCGTCGGAACGATCATCCGTTATCATTATAATATCGCAGCGTGATACAATCTGTGATAAATCGTCTTTATTGAATATTCAATTAATTGTAAAGAGCTTTATGATCTTTCATATCCGTTGATTAAATTTAATTATTTTAATTCCTTTATTATTCATTCGAAAGTGATTTATTTTTATTCTATAAATAATATTGCCGATGAAATAAAATTAATTGTAGTAATCAAATTATTGTGTATCAAGTTAGTAGTGACCGCGGATTCGTTCATGTGAATATAGTTTCCTTTTTACATTGGAAATCATCATCAGCCTGTAAGAGACCCACTGCAGGGTCACAGGCCTCTTCCCAAAGGAAGGTATAATCACCACGCCGACCCACAACGTATTGGCGATTTCAATCTCTGAGAAATCCACAGTTCTATATTTTTCCCACTTACGGTGGTACTACAAGAACATTTCTCGGGTTCAGGTTTCCTCGCGATGTTTTCCTTCACCATCAGCCGATAGTGCAACCAATTTAAATTAGTAAATGTACGCGAATTCCAAAAAATTCCTTGGTACATGCCGGGGTTGGAAACTGCGGACATCGGATTGATTGATTCCACCGGCCAAACCACTGGACCACCACGACTTTTTTTTTGGAAATAAGTATTCTATATAATTTTTTTAATTGTTTAACCTTAAGTATTAAATGTAATTTACTCTTGTTAACTTTTATCATTACTGCTTAATCCTTATGAAAACGCGTAAAGACATGTATCTCAGATAGAACTGTAGAAAGTTCTCTATCTACATGTGAAAGTGTTGTTAAAATCGATTCAGTCGTTCGTTTCTGAGATTAATTCAAACACACATCAGATACTGAAACTCTGTATATATGTGTATCCTTTGTAATTAATTAAAATGTAGTGTTTTTGTGAAGAAAAAATATTGCGCTAAAATGTAGATATAAGATGGGTAGGTTTTTAAAGCTTTGTTATGGTATACGAGTTCTGCGAAACCAGTAGTAATCTTTTTAACAGATATTTATTGTATGAACATTTTCGCTAGGAATTACGTTCTAAAAGCACTCTCGGAGATTAAAAAAAATATGAGTTATAATTATTCACGAAGAATAATATAGAGTAAAATTTAATTTTTGCTCTAACAATCGTGACTTTACCAACGTTGTAGAAATACACTTTCGTAATAGGTTTGATAAATTAAAATCTGTATACAATTGACGAAGGTAAATAAATTCAGAACATGTTTTTCTCTCAATCTATTTCCTTTATTTTTCTTTATTCAGTATCTATAGACCACCAGCTTTTGTGTTATATTATAGACAAGTCGAAGCATTTATTTATTTATAAGGACCTATTTCCTCATATTTCATACTGTTCATTACATCTACAATATACCAAATACAGTTTTTACCATTTAGAAAATAATAAATCAAAAAGAAATATTATAATAAAAAAATGTTTTTTTTTTGTATATATTTTTTGGTTGAATTTTGACTACTCGACTATCATTAGTTTTTTAAATTCACAACAAAACATATAATATTAAAAAGTACGTATAAAATGTTTGTTTTCGTTGTTTTAATTTTATACAAGAAGTAAAGAAGAAATAAGATCACATTCTACTTACTTCTTATTGAAGCACTATTATGCCTTTAGATATATAATATGAAGATTTATCTAAACGTACATTTACTTAAACGAAATGCATTCAAATGCTATGCATAAAATAGATAGCAAGCGGTCTTTAACTCGGAAAGCGACATCACGAACAAAATGTTTATAGATTTGCACGCTTACCGTTCAGATTTCAACTAAATAGAGATGTATAGTTCAAGTCTTTGTTCTTTTTCAGACTTTATATTAATTGTTAATTTATCTTTACTGTTCTATATATATATATGTATATATATTAGGAACTTTTTGTATAGAATTAAGATGGTAAATATGAGGTCAAATGTCTCAATAAATTTATCATTATTATGGACTAGCTTTTGTTAATGAAGATTTAACACATCCCTCAAAAGCGATAGTTCTTTTTTGGATGTAAATGTACCCTCAGTTCTCTTCTGTGCTCCTGACAACGTATATGCAATATCTTGCAATAGAACCAGAGACAATTGTCCTGGTTTATTAATCAAACACCAACTAACATATGTAAAAATAATCTATATAATTAAACACCATTTGCCCAATGTATATAGCCGCATTGTTTCAAGAATGAGGCCGGCATTTATTTGGGTAATTCTTTTTTGTTGTGTTTTTCAAAAACTAAAAGAAGCGCCAAAGTTTATTTATACGAATATTTATTTTAGATAGACTTTACGGATTATTTTTGCGAAGTTATAATTTCTAAGCATTCAATTTGGCGCGTCATCAAATGAATGATATAACACAACTATTCCGGTAGTAATTTCTACGCGGGTGCATTCACAATCTTTTACCAGTTATATCGATAATAAAATAAATATAGATCAAATATACGCACGGTATGTAGTGCTCGAATATTCTCGCACCTTTATACGAAGTAGCATATTAGAAAATTTTAGAATTTTAGAATTTTAGAATTCGAAGGTGAAATGTTCTTTGCAATATTTCTTTGTCGAGGGTTCCGTATAATGTACATATACTTCAGCTCCGTAGTAAAGATATAGAATGTGACAAATATTCCACAGATAATGAACATAGTATTTCAATTTCTTTGATATCAGGTAAAAGTCGAGGAAGTAAATGGGTATCTTAAAAATCTGTTTAAGTACTAACTTATTAAATACAAATTATTAATCAACAAGAACTATGATGAAACAAAGCCGCTACATATGTTAGGGTGGGCCAAAAAAACTTTAATTTTTTTTTTAGTTACCATGAAATTATAGTCCGAGATGACGGAATTTTTTTTTACTAAGTTTGCAGCTCAAACTAGCATCTAGCGAGCTAATTAAAAAAAATTCTTACTACATTGTTTCTATTCTATTATCCATGTTTCAAAGTATCCTAACTGAATATAAACAATGCGAGAATAGAAAATTCCTAACAGTAAAACTGTATTAACTTTCACCGCAGAACTAACATCTATAAAATCGGAAACCGCTTTAACATTATCCGGGAATGGTGAAGTTTTTAAACCGCACAGCCTATTAGTGGTTTTATAGCGAGTTCCATTGAAGTAGCTAAAGATAAAAAGTTTTAAATGAAAGAGATCGAAGCTTGTACGAGTGCTGTGGTTTTCGAACGTCCCACGGCGACTTTCATTTTAAACTCGAAAGACTTTACATTTTATACGATGCTCTGATTTGGGATACAAATGTAAATTATTCCTCACAAATAATGCTATCAAAGTTTATGAAAGCATTGACTTCAAATTGTGGTTTTACAAAACGACCCCTTCAAACGTTTTGTTTCTTGTAGAAACTCGATCTATCCTTTAGTTTCTTTGTGATGTTCCTTTAAAAACATTATATATACAATTATTACTTAATATAATGGAGCGTGGTATCTAATTACTATTCTTATTATTATACAAAAATGAATGATGAAAATACAATAAAACTCGAGTGAGTGAGAATTTTGAGGAACTGAACTGATTTTATTTTTTTTTTGTCTAAACAGACACACCCTGTTGGCTCTTTTAGCCTCTACATATTCACCGGAGTAATACGGAGAGCGCTTATGGCACTCACTCGATTTGTTCAGGCGATCAGCGCAAGGGCACTCGGTGCGCCTCGGCTTGAACTGTCGCCGAGTTTCCCGATATGATTGTTTTTTTTTTTATTAACGTGGGGATATCCCTTATGGATACCCATCCTCCCGGGGGAGAGAATGGGTTATTTCCGACTCGCACGGACTAAAGCCCCAAGGTGTACCGTACCGGCCACCGCTTTAAGTTGGGGCGCCATGGGACCGTGCTGAGCTATCACCATGCCGGCCCCAGCGGTCAGCCCAGCGAAAGATGGCCGCCGGGCTCTGTCCTTATAGAGAGGTACACTGGGTACACGACCAGCTACCTCCCATCGTCCGCCGAACCTGTGCAATGAAGAGATGGGCCCCTCGGCCCATCTCCTCAGGTCTAGCTACGGAAGTGGAAGGAGGCAGACAAATCGCCGCGCGTTTTCATTTTTTTTATTTTATTTCATCAAAATTACTGCACAATACCAGATGAGAAGAAAGGCAGTCGACGTCATCATGCTGACCTGCACAAGTGCCTCTTCAAGCCTCCTTTGAAAGACCTTATGACAGAGTACCCATAATCCTATAGATTTACATTTGATTATAAGGTTTTTTTGTTTGGCGGTTTGTGAAGAACATAGGTTAAGTTTTCATAAGGGCGTTCTAACGCTAGCAGCTTATTTAATACTAGCTGTTGCTCGCAGCTCCGCATGCGATTTTTTATAATTGTAAATTACTTCTTATATCTGTTAGTCTGTTAGTCAAAGTTCCGTGAAAAATGGTTCAAACGTTTTAGACATAGTACTGCAAACAAAGCCATGGGTAAAAGCTAGTCCGAAATAAAAAAGTTTTAATTATTTTTTATAACGTTAGCTATCTGTCAGTAAAATTCCCATGAAAATAAGTCCAATCATTTTGGAGATAGTACTACGGATGAAGCCAGGGATGACAGCTAGTCTAAAATAAAGTAGCCTATGTCATCCACTGTAGTTTTAACTATCCGTCAGTGAAGTTTTTGTCGAAATCGGTCCAGCCGTTTCGGAGATTACCCGGAACAAACAGACAGACAGACAAAAATTTTAAAAAATTGTGTTTTTGTTATCAGTATCGTGTATACGTTCATATACAATCAGTAAAATGTCGTTATTTTCATATTACATACAGACACTTCATTTTTATTATACCTATGTATAGATTTGAACGGCAAATTGAATAATAAATAAACATCTTTATATTCCTTCCTGAATAAATTAATATTCTCTATTCAACTTAGTTTTATATTTAGCTTTTAATTAAATCGAAGTATAAGACGAGAAAATTTACTTTTGAAACAGAATCCTTTAAAAATCATTTTACAAACACTAATGGACTGAATTAATACTAAGGAGTTTTAAATGTATAACCAACAGAATATGCTTCGTTTAGTATGAAATTAATGTGTACTGTTGGTAGGTACTGGAAAATCGTGTCGCATTAAAACTAACGCGAGTAACATTTAAGCGTACCGTCTGTGCTTAGACATTGCCGTATCGATAGGGTAATGTCGGTAGATGGCTTGCTTTTGACGTCGGGACGCGTTTTAAAGCTGTATTCAGTGAACATTTTCGATTTCATGGAAGTTTAAAGTCATTTTCAGGAGAAATCTTCGATTTTATGTCTCATATTAATGTCTAGTTGATGCCTGCGATTTCGTTTCCGTGAAACTGATTTCGATGTTTCATGGCAACTACGTAATATATATTGATTCATTGTGGGTTGTTGTAATTGTTTATTTGTTCTAGTGTTGTTATTTTTATTAAACAGACTGTATATTTTTTACAGATATACCTATATTAAATTTTATTTTTACTATTTGTGTTTGACAACACTTAAGGATATGTAGTCTAAATATTCTTGTAAAAGTTCTCTGTGTACCAGTTAAAAGTTTGTCAAACTAGATTCACTTATTTCAGAGTAGTTCAGGCTAAAATTTTGTTTATATGCATGTCTGAATTGGTACAACTTTCATATAATAGATGGCGCGGAAGTCGTTTCAACAAAACACAGCTTTGTCATATAGTTAATCGGTAAGCGGCCGTTGGTGTATATTATACTTACTTGTCAACATTATGTCAACTAAACAAATCAATAACTAAGCTCTTTCCATAATATCACTCATATAGATTAAATTTCGCGAACAAAGCCGGGAATAACAGCTAGCTACTAGATAAAATTTCGTAACGTCGTATTGAGAACGGTTCTCATGTTTTGTACGAGAAACTTAATAAATGAACGAGAAAACAACTTCTAATCAACATTCTCTTAATCTAATTATGATTAGAATGTATTCAAGCAAGACAAGTTAGTTGTATAAACATAGAGGTTTTATTACATGCGGTGATTAACATACGCTTAATTGATCCAGTTCGTAGGTAATAGAATTTCAAGAGACATCCTTTCACAAGAATATTAAAATGGAACGTCTGATTGAACCCAGTGAGTGGCTGCGGACTAGTTTGAACGAGCCACGCCTAAAGTACCGCCAACGATTTCTCTCGTATTAAATTTGTTTAGTTTCAACGGCGTGTGCGGTCCAAAGAACGAGCGAGGAGACGTGTGGATCTATTGTTCGGTTATTTTTTAAAGATGCTATTAACATCAAAAGTTGTAACTAAATTACAATGAAATATCACAAATATGTAGTAAAATCACTATTTTTCCTAATTTATGTACTAGCAATTAATGTACTCACATAGTGTAGTCCGGCGAAACTGTAGCGGCCTTAATAAGCCAACAGCGTAGGCGGTTCGAAAAAAAAAGTACTCAGATAGTAAATACGAAGTGAATATTACGAGTATATGTACAGATTAAAACAATATTGATACATTTAATATTCTACAGAAATAAATAAATTGTAGTACCTCTTTCTAATATCAAATAACAGCTTTTTGCTAAATTAATATAAAAGAGTATATATCTGGAACTCTGTTTGTTTCGACTAATCTCCGAAGCCGTTGTACTAATTTTGATGAGAATTTCACTGGCAGATAGATGATAATACAACGAGTAACTTAGGGCTACTTTTATTTAAAAAAAAAAGTTCCTCGCATATATTATCCAGAACCGCACATTTTAACTGAACAAAAATTATTTGCTAAATTGCATGTGAACGAAGTCGCGGTTAACGGATAGTATATATATATAGTTAAATTAAAATAATTTAACTGTAATGAAGCTAAATGCATAAGTTATTTATTGGCAAACGTTGCAATAACAACGTACTGTAATGTTTCCAATCTTGATATAGAGGTAAAGCTTTTTTTTTTTTGAACTGACCTACGCTGTTAGCCTGTATAATAGTATATTATATATCGTGTCATTAATATAAAGAGGTGACGCTTGCTTGCTTGTAGAAGTCAATCTCGTAAACTACATGTCCTAAAAGTTATTTTCTTGATTAGAATCTACATTATTCCTCAGTGATATAGGCTATATTTAATTGTAATTAAGTTTTTTTTATTTTACAGTTAATGTGTACCATTTATAAACATATAGAAAAAACAAAATACGCCGAGCAGAAGTTGGTGAAACTATGAAAGTACTGGGGCTACTTTTAGGCTGCGAAAGTTATTTCTTTTCAAACTGTGTGTTACATAATTGCATATGTGTTTTCTTATAAAAATAGGCGTATGTTATTTTGCTATTCGCTTATAACTTGTGCTGTAACTTCACTTAGCGTGATTTAGCAAAGTATATTAGCACTTTCCAGCGTTAATATAACGGCAGTATGAAGTCCTACTAGACCGGTAAAGATGCAGCTTTATGAAAGAAATTTATGTGTAATATATTATGAAGGAATATTATTTTTTTAAAACTTGCTTGGTTTTACTGGTAAGTAATTATTATATATAATACAGTAGTGTTTACCATCTTGGGTCACATCGCCAGTTAACATCAGATGAGAATAATGCAATAATGCTAAAATTTATAAAGTACTAGGTGATCCAGTGAACTTTATATCACTTACATATATTTGTGTAAAATGTGGACAAAATTTAATACAAAAAATTTATTTGCAATATATATGCAACACGGTTATACACTTAATCAATTTAAAGCTATCTCATGTACTATTTTTATTTCTGGAACAGAACTGTTTTGTATTCCAACAAAACAGACCAAAGAGATCGGACTTCATACTACAGCTATGAAACAGAAAATATTTCTGAACGCAACTATAAATATTTGACAAACGAATGACACTTTTTTATTTCTAAAATGACAAACGATATCAAATGTTTCATAGCTAGCAACCGTTTTGTATTTGAAAATGAAATTGTAATTTTTAGTATTTTCCTTTACTTATTATTTATATTTCTCAACGTTCAAGCCTTCCCTGAACTTCCACAAATATTTCAAGATCAAAGTTAGCCAAATCGGTCCAGCCATTCTCCAGTTTTAGTGAGACAAAGGAATAGCAATTCATTGTTATATATATAAAAGATATATTTGTTTTGAAGCTATCAATAGTTATAAATACATTTATATAATTTTGTTGTTTTGCTGAAATAAAACTAAATAAAGGTTCTGGTAAAAACCATGATGTCGTTGAGAAATTACCGATTTATAATGCATTGTGTGTTTAGTGATTTAATATATCTATTTATCTACATCGACAAAAATCAGTTACATAATGTATCACTTTAGAACAGCTCCATCATCTTACCCTTATCCCACCTAAGTAGGGACGGCAAAACATGTTTTCCTTTTCCACTATCCTCTGTCAAATGTCATCTAAGTATTCACACCTACGTACATTATTTTTCACACAATCCATCCACGCTTTTCTCGGTCTTCCTCTACTCCTATATCCGTCCATTTTCAAACTCAAAACTTTTCTTGTTATATGATTTACATCTTTACTTGTTAGACCAGCTGCATCTACTAATTGAAATTAATAGCTAATTCTTTTTTGTTTTGTTGTGTTTGTAATTGCAAGGACATGAAAAGGTTTGCAAGTCACACAAAAAAGTAAAAGAAAAAGTGGGTTATAAAATCTCCGTATAAAATGAGACCGAATTACTGTAACAGAAGACATTAGGGAGATCTGCAAAAGTATTGACAGATTGATGTTCATTCATCATCATTGCAATTTTATTTCACTGCATGATCGTAATGAAAAAAAAAAGATTTGGTCTATTTTCTACATGCGAAGGGCTGCTAGTTCTTTTTTTTAAATTATCGATATACTCCATCTTTCGTTGACTCCAACGGTTTTTTTTTTATCTTTAAACTCCATTAACTTCGAACAGACTGAGACAAGAGGCAAACGAAGTGTAAATTTCCGTTCGTGTGTAAAGCCTATATTTCACACAACACCTGCCCACTACGATTGCAATAGTAAATTATCGTTTTGCCTGCTTAGATCGTTTCGTGACTCGAATTGCAGTCAATTGCCATCCATTTACCCGATTACGTGTCTACAAGTAAAATAGAAAATGGAAACGATATCGACATTCGTTTTATTTATCTATGAAAGTTCGTGTCAGCTTTGTAGTCATCCTTTTTATGGAAGCAAGGAGATTATTCATAGACCAAATACTTTTTTGTTGAATGCTTTTCTTGTTGAGGAATTCTATTAATAAGAATGTTGTTTTCGAGGTTGGTTAATGGTTATTATGTTTTTAATGAAATGAGTCACGAAAAGGAGTTGTTTATTTATGAAGCTCAATGGAATATATTAATATTACATGTGAATTAACTGACATTAACATATTAAGCTAATTAAATATGTCTTGCGAAAAATTATGTAATTTTGAAGTTATGTATGCTAAAAAATACTGAACGATTATTATTGATAGAATCAATATCTGTTTAAAATAATATATATAATTATTGTAATAATAATTCAGTGTTAATTTAAAGCTATATATCTAAGAATTTTTTTTTTATTTATCCTAGTTAGATATACATTTTTTATGCGATTGGAGACAAACGAACAGACGGGTTACCTGATGGTAAGTAATTACCACCGCCTATAGACACCTGCGACACGAGAAGCATCACAAATACGTTGCCGGCCTTTAAGAAAGGAGTAGACTCATTTCTAGACATTCAATTCAATTCAATTTAGACATTCAATATGGTTGATGTGAAAGTTTTTTTTTAAATTAACGAATCAATTATGATTTAAATTAATTAGTTAAACTATGTGTCATTGTTCTAACGATACGTAATATGATCTTTAGAGGGGACATTCAAGTGTCCATGTCATGAGCACATTTCATAGGTCGTTAGTATTCTGGTTGCGCCGGGCTTGGCCGATACAATGCCTTTAGACAAAGAGTTACGGCGTCTATAAATCATTGCATTATTGAAATGTGTAACAAATCTCGATTTATTTGCACCTACTTGAGTAGCTAAAATCACGTTGTTATAAATATTGTTAACGTTTCGTTTGTATATTTTGATTTATGCTCTTTTTTATAAAGAATATTTTCCAAATATGCCATTAGGGTTCAATTTGTTCTAAATTATGGTGAAATAGTTATAAGTGAAAGTGCGTATGCATTTCTTATTGGAACAAAGTTCCTTAACGCGGCTCGCGGTAGTAGTTCATTGATATACATCGTCACGTAAGGAAAAATCGTTATACTCTCTATTTATTTCTGCGTCTTTCATTTGTATACGACTATGTTGTGCGTGCGAGTATTGAAATTCTAGCAGGCAAGCATCATACGATTCTAGTTTTATAACGTGGAAAATTATTTAAAACTTATTTTTATTTTGTTCTTAGCTTACATAGGAAAGTATTAAAAAAAAAAAACACTTTTTCTGTTTTATTTAAATGGGACCTCTTAAAATTCTAATTTTGAATTCGACGTCTGCCAGGATTTCCTTGTAACGTATATACTAAGATATTTTTATTGAATAGCAAAAAGAAATATCACTTTTTTTGCCACACCCTAGTATTCATATATTAGCATATAATTATTTTTATGGTGATCCGTCTAATAATGTTGGGATTTGTTAATTATAGAATATATATATATATATATATACATAAATACCTTATATCTACATAAATAAATTAAATATAGTGAATACTTAATCGAGTAATTACTATTGTAAATAAAGTATTTAATCGATTTTGTATTTGCTTAATATTGAACGATATCGATATGTTATCAACAATCATTTGTATCCTTTCACTAGTTACCGGACAACGAGGCAGGCTTGCTCGTGCTCAAGGGTGCAGCAGTGAGGAGATAATGTCGTGACTCGTGACCCACCACACCCGTTCCACTGAACTACCGGTACTGATTGTCGATCTGTAGCGCGCCCATTTTGTCATTATGTTATTTGAATTTGACATTTGCCATTTCAATTTGAAATTAGGTTAGCACGTTTCGAATACGTTCTATATTTGAAAACTGGTTTCGTTTTGTTATTCGGTGCCTATTAAAATATAAATTGGTACAAACTAATGCAATTTTTAAAAATTATTGTCTATCTTTAAATATATGACTTGTGACTCTTATAATAAATATTTCTATTTTTTAGTTATAATGTTTAAGTTTTCGTATATATATAGGGATTTTGTAAAATAGAAAAAAATGGCGCGTATGTTGGAAATGAAAAGTATACAATAACAATCATAAAAAAAAAGTAGTCCGGTGAAACTGTAGAGGCCTTGCCAGGTTAACGGTGTAGACAGTTCGGGAAAAAAATAAAGCATTACGAACAAAATCATTTTAAAAATAATTTTGTATTTCGTGGTCCTAGTTAATGTAATATAATATACACTATTAGCACGTAAACAAATTTTTGTATGGTCATCCGTCAGTAAAGTTCAAACAGGGGGCCGGATTCCAATGAAATTTGACATAAAAGTCGATTACGTCAGAGAATACAACGTTGGATACTTTTATAGTTAAAATGTACCCAGCAGATAAATAAATATAGTATAGTAAGTACAGTTTGTTATAATTTTATAATGAAATTTTTTATCGGAATGAGAAAAAACAATTTGTGCAATATAAAAAATGACCGGTATCAGCTGCATTAGTCAAACTGTGTTGCAGCCAATAGCGACCACCTCCAGAGCAACATGTTGCGTTCCTCACAAAATAAAAAAAGTAAATATCTTTAAATTTTTATTTTTTATCAATTGTCTCGTGCGAAAGTGAAAACAGTGTTAAATGATAGTAGTGTTAAGCTAGAGTTGTGTGTGCGTGAGTGTGTGTGTGCTATTTGTTCTTAATATTCAAATTTGACAGGATAATAATTCGTAGAGGGTTCGAAAGATTTCAAATATTATAATAGGGTATGATTATTGTTATATATAATTATACTCATAGAATTATTTCAATGAGGCTGATATGGACCAACGGAACTCTAAACTGAGTCACTTATGTTTTTGTGGAATGTCATTTTCGAACTAATGGGCCGGGGATCGATCCGGCGTCTTTTCCAAGCTTTAATTATGTTTATATTGAACCATTAATCCCTGGACCAGTTTAGTTAATAGATCCATTTGGGAATATAACCTTTGTAGAAAGTTTCAACTGATTAGATATATCAAATTAAATCTGGAGAATTTATATTGACTCGATGAAGTCGCTACCGTCATTGGACAAAGTAATGACACCGTTTCTCGTTTCCTATATCGAGGATATAAACTGTAAGAAATATTTACCTCTTATAAAAGTTGCATGGGAATAACTTAATTAAAGTTATTTATATCGCTTAATGAGATAAGATAATTAATTTATCGTAAAATTTAACTAAGGGCCATCGAAAGGAATCGAATGCTTATAAAAGGGTTCGTAATCGGTTTAAATTCCTCATCGTCCGAGAGTTCGTATCGGCCATAACAAATTAGGAAGGTACCCAATTAATCGAAGTGACTGTGCAACGTAATCGATCAGAATGGAAAGCCGAGGCCAGGTGCTACCGAAAGGAAATTGTCGAGACCCGCCATCGTGGAACGAATAACCATGTCAATCAATTTAATTAATCATTGAAATCGCCACAATGAACATGTTTTTCGTTTAGCTTACTTACGCTTTCTCACGGATGTTGGATAATATAGCTTCATTCACATGTATTTATAGTTTAATTTACTTCTTCTGCTGATAAATGATTACTTCACAGCTATAGATTTCTCGTATGACCTTAATATTGTTTTCCGCTTTAATCTCTTATATTTTTTTATTTTGAAGCATTATAATATTCCTAATTAAAATTCAAAAATAAAACGGCGTTTCAGAAGTTTCCTTATAGTTGAATGAGTCTTTAATAAATATTCGAATTAATCCGAAGCTGTAAACTTTCCCTATATATGGAATATTGAGTGGACGTCACTTGGTACTTCCGCCTGGAATTGATTGGCACCAGTTCCAATTCCAGGCCATTTGGCCGATCAATGCTACGTGAAGTGTAAAGTAACGTCGATTTTCCTATTTAATGATGGATTTTTGTTAGTAACACCTTCTTAAATCAAAAATCTCCTATATAGAATGTAATTTTTTTTTGTACAAAACATAAATTATGTGCGCGTGTAATATTTCATATATCACTAGTGATTCTCATATGAAAGGAAAAATGATTTGTCATATAATAATTGTAAATTTGTATTACTCTTATTTTTATAATATTGGTATGTATTATATAACAAATGGAATAATCAGAGAAGGTCGCTTAGCTGTAGTGTCTTGTGGAATTCTTTTTCCCATTAGAATATAGATATAGCTAGAGTTATTTAAAAAAGTTACCGTCCTCAGAAGGCGCTTTGTTAGTTCTTGTTGCTTGGTTAGGAACATAACACGTTACCAGTGAAATGACGGTGGGAAAAAAATAATTTCACTGCTATACTATTGTATTAAAATAATTATAATTCCCATGAAAATTAATTGTAACAGTAGCAATATTTCAATTCTTGAAACAATTTGTAATTTACAATATCAGGATAACTGGTAAAAATATTTTTAAACAAAATTTAAAATATTTATTTGTTTTAAAATAAATCACTACAGAGTATGCCATTTAATTGCAATAAATATTTAGTACTAATAATTATAGTCACATATAACGTTTTCTTTAACCGTTATAACTAGAAATTCACAAAAATGTATACACTTATGTATACATAAAAATGTCGCCGCCGTTCTTTAATGCTTGTCACCTGGTCTTTGTAGTCTGATAAATTAATACTGACTCTAACTTTTGTAAGACCCTTGTGGGAGGTACAGCTTCTGAACTCGCATATAAAGCTTTAAACAACATTTTATGGTCCCAGAGCCGTGCCCCATAAATATATGAGACCCGTTTAAAACTGTCAACATAACAGAATGCTTCCTTGCACCTGGATACTTATCAATTATAAGTTACAGTATTTTGTTTAATCTTATCCTTTTTTAAGGGCACGGTAATTTACATAATATTGGAAGTATGCCGTGTCGGAGGATAGGGTATTATAAATTTGTAATAAAATACGGTATGGTTGTAGGCCTTTCGTATTGATAGCTATTACCGTGAAGTCGAACATCTGTGTACAAGCGTTTATCAATATCTTTCAACAGTTAAACTTGAGAGTGAGTTTCTACACGACAATAATTTGTTTCATCTGCGACTACTATGTGGTCGAATGTCAGCCTATAAATTTGAGGGAGATATTTCACGGACAGAGTGTATAAAAATTATTGAAAAAAATGTAGGCGATTTGAACAATGCATGCAAACCGTTCTACTCGGGTCGGTGATGCTGCATCGGGTTTACTCGGTTCCAGTTGCATCGAGCCTGCTCGAGTTGGTGATCTTCTGAAGCGTATATACTCACTCGGCTCCAATCTTTTCAACTACGTTTACAATTCAATTCGTTTTTAATACAAATACGTTTTTATAAGTTTCACTTCCATCGTGTGGTCATATGGAGACACTCACTTTTTATTGAATTTTTATAGACGTATTGCAAAGTAATGACACTATGCCTAATGGTAAGCGCAATACACTCGCAAATCAACGACCACCGAGAAATCGATAATCTATCTCTCCCGAGAGGGTGGGTATCCATAAAGGATTTCCCCACGTTAATAAATAAAGAAGTGTGTCGGAATGTTGTATTTAATTGTACCATTAATAATCTCATCCACCATTACTCTTCTTTAAATATGAAGTAGCATAAATCTTGTAATCGTAGCTTGTAAGTTGTTATAGATTACAAGTGCTACTTGTAACAGATTATATTTCTCTTTAAATATGAAATAAATGTTTGGAAAATCAGTTTGTCCGTTCCTATTGATCAGCCTGAACACCCTGGCATACTTGACACCCAATAATAACGTGGCAATTAAATTCAACTTATTATTTTGGACTTTCTCTTTTCTATTGAATACAAGAGAGTACTTTATCTTATATCGCAAAAAAAATCTTTACAATCCTCTATAATGGAACATCAATGAATCTATTGAAAATATATAGCATACTTTTCCCTCGTTTACCATAGGGAAATATAGCGTTATAAATGCAATGGTAGTACTCTATACCTAGGTACAAATTAAAGCCGTTCGGTATTGCTGACTGCATAAATGAATGGCGACTATACGCTTGACAACCGAACACCGAAGACAGTAAAAGTAAACGTGTCTCCACGTAATTAACAGTCCTAAAAATATATGTGGCCATCAGTTTGTTAAATGTTGAAGATTAGTCACGGAGTATTGTAAAATAAACGTCCAATTAAAATGTTAAATTGTTTATTACATAAACAACTTAATTTACAAACAATTATCATAACATTTCTGACTTTATCTATTTAAATACAACAATTTGTAGTACATAATTATGTATATATATAATTACAATTTCTTTTTCAAATAAACTAATATCACAGATGTAATTATACATAATATCTATTATCATATACTTTATAGCCTTTGAATATACATTTGTTAATAGCGTTTATTAGAACAATAATATATTTATATGTTAAAACAATTTTCATTATTACAATTTTTTTTTTTTAATATTTAATATCACAACCTAACACGTCATATTATTCAGCACTTTAATTATTCAAAACGAATATTGTTCTGTCAGAAAATTGTACCAGAACACGAGTTTTTAACACTTGTAAAGAGTTTTTTTACACTCGACACATTAATTGTAACGGTAAACAAGTAACTTTTTATGCACTATTTAACTATCTCGGGCAGAACTTGAAATGTGGAAACAAGAAACAATGAAGCGATAGGAACCTGGAAATAAATAAGAATTATGTTAATTTACAGAATACATTATATTTAATCAGCTACCCTCGCGTTGATTTAGACTTGACATATCCCTCGGGCGAGGTCCCCTCTTCTGGACTAAAGGTACCCTATACCATTTTTTAGTTTTTAGTTCATCAAAATGCACAGACCGCACAGTACCTGATGGAAAGTACGGCATAGTCCAAAAACAACGGCTACTGTCGCCATCATACCGACATGCAAAAGTGCCACTTCACGCTTCGTTTGAAGGACCCGATATCATAAGGAAGAAAACACACTAGCTGGGAGGCGATTCCACAGTTTCACACTACGACAGGGATAAGAATTTTCGAATACTTCTTCGTTCTCGTCGGGATGTTTGCTTCTATGAATCAGTGGATTGCTTTTTACGCCCGACAACGTGTATGGAAAATTTAATGATTGGTGAATTAATTAAGGCGTGAAAAGGTAACAAACAAACTTGTATTTAAATTTATATTAGTTAAGATACTTTAGGGTTATTAATATATAATAGTGCATATCGTTGAAGTAGTTATGCTCTTCAGTTTTAGTAAATGATTCTTTATCTTACCTAGTAGGATCATAAACGGTGTCAAATCCAGGAACATTGACCACGTTCCACTCATCTTTAGCCTTTGCATAACTAAATGATATTTGGTCTCTGAACGTTTCCGGTGGCAAGAGTTTCATTTGTTCTAAATGCGAGTGAAACTCTGGGACGAGTGTCAAATTCTTCTTCATTAGATGTTCTAAAATAATAAATCTCTAATTAACAATTCGATTACGGTGTTATAGCGTCACCTTTATTTTTGTATTGAATTACAAAACAAAAAAAAATAAAGCCGTGAACGCGATCGCGCTGGAATACATACCTATAATAAAACCCATGGAAACATCATCTGGTAACCGTATGCCCTCACAGATACTGATAAATCTTCCGCCGCTGTAATAAAAAACATTTTACAACGACACGAACAAATATGAACACTCCGACGATGCAATAATTGCGTTTAGTTTTTATTTACATTTCAAAGAAGGTCAGTTACTGAATGCATCGCTCGCAACTGTACAATGCAGGTGTTTAATATTAAAAACTCGGTATACGAACCTCGCAACAGGTAGCATTTTTAGAGCTAAACTTCTGCTTATGCAAAATCCAGCGCCGCCGGTCGCAAACCAGAATGAAAACATCAGCTGCAAACAAATTAAAGCTTTAATTATTAAACATTTTGTGAATGAAAATAAGTTTATGATACCGAAAGCTGTATTTTATATTAAAATAATTTATAAGATAAAAGTGTATTTCAACAAAGTTTTTACTGAGTTTTTATGAAACAAAGAAAAGCTTTCGTTAAATTTTAAAGACAAAAAGTTTTATTAAAAATTCAAACGTTTTCGCTTTTCTTCAAATACGTTTTCCATTATTATTTATATATATATATATATATATATATATATTATTAGTATTTTGTAGGTAATATTACATATTTACCTGATTTGTTGGCTTCTTGTATATCTTGACGGGTTCGTAAACGGACGTCCTTCCCAAATACCAGTCTTCCTGGTGATTGTATTTCTTTAAAACGCTGACTAAACGCGGCACATTTACATAGTTGTCATCGTCGAAGTGACAAAACCATCTGTTGTGAGAGAAATTAATAATGATTAAAAATACGCTGCATTAAAGTCATTAGCAGTATTCTTCTGTCTTTAGGTTTAGTGTGTTATTACAATATTTCATAACATCACAATCTAACATGTGGTGGGATTATGGTTGAATATTGCCAATCAATAACAAATGTTTTGTTTTACGATTACGTACCTATTATCGACAATTAATCATATTCTATAGTTTGATTAGTATCTCAAATAAATATTAATAACTAAATAGACAAATATTTTTTATATCAATTACAATGACAATTATACTCCGTTATCGCCATCTCACGAAATTTTGAGATACCAGTACCAAATTATGATCAAATAGCAACAACGTTAGTACCGCAAAAAAATACGAGATGGCGCTAAAGCGTATTGAATAATTACAAATATTTTTTTTTAATATAAAATTACGTTTCTTTTTAGTAAGATAATTAAATTTAGTAAGATATAGACAAACTTATTTAAACACAACGTTTCTGATATAAACGTAATGAATGTGTATACGAATATATATAAAACAATTGCTCATTACGAGTTATAAGATGTGTGTGTTTTATTTACGAAAAATGTAAACTTGCAGTACATTTAATCTGTATTTATTTCAAGTGGAAGTATACAGGGTTTTTCGTACCCGGTCTACTAACTAATGAATAAAACAAGGATGTAAGTACACAAGTAGTCAGTATCCACTCAACACAAAAGAATTAAAATGCACGTACACCGCTTCTTAGGAAGATGATACACCTCTCGTCTCCACTCGGTAGTCAGTGTCGATAATTACTGTTACGGTATAATTTACCGGCATTACAGTCTCGAGAAAATAACAGGAGCTGCGCATGCGCAATGCGTGATCACATACTGCAGTGGCATACGACAAATGGCTCCGAGACGATACGTTGTAATCAAGATCAGGTTTCTGTATATCGAGTTTATATTTGGAAAATATTTACGGTCAGTATATACTTTGTGGCACGACACGTCTATTGGGATATATGTAGAAGAAAATTAAACTAAAATATGTTTTATAAGGTACCTATTATTATTATAGATATTTATATATGATAGGTATTTACGTTTCATTATTAATACATATATCTTAACTGACTATATAAATACGAATATGAATTTCTCTTCTTTGTTTCTTTCGCTTTGGTTTTTAAACCAGACGGTAGTAGACTCAAACATAAACTATAAATAGCCTACCGAAGTTAAATATCGACAGAACAATTGTAGAAGTAAAAGATGCGTTAATCAGACCTCATAATCATATTGATAGGTTAACCGTTACCAGGATTAAACCAAGAGAGATATTTAAACCATCAGGAGAGTTATAATGTTTGATTCTCTCTATAAATTGATATCGACAATTTGATATTATTTGCCCCAAGAAAAACTGATAATATTGGCGGCCTTACCCATTTATATCACATTGAATAGTTTCATAGCTCAGTATATCAAAATATTAAATAATGTCACCCTGTATATGTACCACTGCTGGGTAAAATTTCTGCCTGGGGGAATCAACTAACATAATCCTTTTTTCAACCCATATTATTGTAGTAAATGAAGAGAAATCAACAGTTATATATATTCCCCACGCGTAGTGGTACTACAAAATAATCCCTAGGAGGGTTGATGTCAGGCAGGAGACCGATCGTAAAAATTAAGCCGAATCACAGTACACTTAGGTGGCATAAGGGTATGAAGATGGTGATTATTTTTTTTCGCTTTCATGCCTTGACTACTTATCCGTATATAAGGACATTTTGGCATACACGTTGTCAGGAGTACAGAATATACAAAGAGTACCTTTCATCCAAAAAAAGAAAATTTATATCAAATCCATATTAAAGCGAGCGAACCCTTTATAAAAAACTAGTACACAATTTCTATAATAGATAAACAGGATATATATAGAAGAACATTAATACAATCAATATATTAAAATTATGTAAATGTTAAAGCATTTATTACATAAAAAATAAATGTCATTTCAAGAAAACGTTACGATACTTCTTTTCAATCTTTACTTGCACTATAATATGTATCTACCGTGAAGATAAACTTATCCAGATCCAATAAAACTTTAATTCTCTTTAACCGGACTTACTCTATAATCTTATTAGACTCCATCTGGGACCGATAAAAAACTGTTCGCTTTTTTTTACTGTTAAGCTTTGTGGCAAGAAATCAAGTTTTATAGAAGGCTATATAAGATATTTTAAATTTTATTACTAGTCGTGAAGCGGTTGCGATGTTTTACGAAACCTGGATACTTATATTTATTATTTTGCTTAGTATTAATCTTTGCTCTTCAATTTTAACGATACAATCATTACTAATATATCAAAATGGATAGTTCAATTTTTTGTAAAAAAAATTCATTAATAATAAAAACACTTTTTGTTTACTCTATAAGGTTTATTGTCTGAACACTATCTCACTTCATGTTAAGCGACGATGCGGTCTAAGATAGTAAACATGCCAAGCCTAGAGGAGACTGGTTCTTAAGTGCAGCTGCCAGATCACATCTAGGCTAGACTACAAATTTTGTACTTCAGAGTCGTATCTAACCAGGCAGGTTTAGAAAAAGTTCTACTACCATATTATATGGTTTTATGCTTTATAGGTAAGCGTTTGACCACAATCTCATCTGATGTTAAATGACGATGTGGTCTAAGATGGTAGTCACGCT
Organism: Antheraea assamensis; assembly: GCA_035772565.1. Taxonomy (NCBI): domain Eukaryota; kingdom Metazoa; phylum Arthropoda; class Insecta; order Lepidoptera; family Saturniidae; genus Antheraea; species Antheraea assamensis. The sequence goes on from JAQQSE010000257.1 coordinate 185,481, forward strand.
AAACCTAGAGGAGACTGGCTCTCGAGTGCAGCTGCCGGAACACACCAACAGGTGCTTGGCGACAGATTTTCAACTTGAGGGTGGTAACTAGCGAGACGGACTTAGAAAAATCCCTACCAGCATGCTATGGTTTCATCACGATGTTTTCCTTCACCGAAAGCTCCGACTCAGTTGCTTGGATTCGAACCTATGTCCTTCGATGCTGTGTCCCAACATACTACCAACTGAGCCATCATCGGTATATTACCACGATGTTTTTTTCTTTATCGACATCTTCCGCTCATTCGCATGTATTCGAATCGGTCTACCCGCTGTTCGAACATGCTTATTATAGCGCCATCATCGCTTCAAATCAATGTATGTCTCGCAAGCTGGTATCCGCGGCTTCGTTTGCTTAAAAATAGTTTTGTTGCTTGATGAAAACTGAATGATTTCTTATGTTAAGTGCTGGCTCTCTATTACTTAGTTTATTTAAATCTTATCATGATTACTTAACGTCTCAAACCTTTTTGCGAATTTTAAGTTCACTCAAGTTTATGAAATTCTCCTATAACATATGTTTATATTTATATCTGTCAGTTAAATCCTCATTAAAATCAGTTCAACTGTTTCAGATATTAAACTAGACATATTTAGTTATTTATTATTCATAGACAAATCAAATTTTGTGGTCTCTACTAACTATATATTTGGTTTCACTTCTTCCGTTTCATTTTTTCTGCTCTCGGCCCAATATACCCTACGGTTCGCTCGTACTATCATTTCGTTTTCACTTTATGTATATGATAATTACTCCGCTCCTAACGGTCGTAGCGTAAAGCTATATAATCTATAATATGCCTTAGTAAATAAGTTACAAAATACAACAACGATTTATCCAAATTTCACTGATACTTCTATATGTTAGGACGTTAAAAGTACCACAAGCAAATCAATTTACTGAGCTATATAATAAACAAAGAAACGTTGGATGTTAATTAATTGTGATATTAGTGATATGGCGAATTATATGAAGAATAAAACAACACAAATTGAATTAAGTAATTTGTTCTGTTCAGCAAACAGTGTCATAAAGGGCCCTGATTTGCTGTTAGTGTCCTTACTTCTAACATAAAATCGAACGACTCGTTTGACCCTGACTCGGAACTGATGGGATTTCGTTTCATTCGATCGTTCCATTTGCGAGGACATCCCGGAAGACATGCCTACAAAAGATCAACCGCTAAGTGCCTACGAAGACATTTTATTACGAACGTTTCGGTATCGGGTTTTATGGACGAATTGATGCGTGAGCGAATTAAAAGCGAAGGAAAATTAATGGGCCGAGTAATGAAGCTTCAGCGACACGTACTGAATAAACTGTCCCGTTTAAAACCAGTCTTTCGTACAATGTGGACTGTTTGATTAAAACATTAGTGCTATAGCGAATTGTTAATGTCGCACTCACTGCTTATAATTAATAGCGCGATTTCAAAACGATTGCTCGAAGTCTAGGTTGGGTTTCGGTATTGTTATTCAGCGATGGCGAATTTATGCCGGACCGCACTAATTTTATATTAATCTATACATATAATAAAAATGAAGTGTCTGTTTGTAATACCAAAATAACGACTTTTTACTGATTGGATATGAACGTATACACGATACTGATAACAAAAATACAATTTTTAAAATTTTTGTCTGTCTGTCTGTCTGTATGTTCCAGGTAATCTCCGAAACGGCCGGACCGATTTTGACAGAAATTTCACTGACGGATAGTTAAAATTACAACGGGTGACATAGGCTATTTTGTTTTAGACTAGCTGTCATCCGTGGCTTCGCCTGTAGTACTATCTCCAAAACGTTTGAACCATTTTTCACGGAACTTTCAGTAACAGATAGCTGTTCTTAATAAGAAGTCATTTACAATTATAAAAAAACACATGCGAAGCTGCGGGCAACAGCTAGTATAAATTATAAGCCGTAGAGAAAAGGACACACCTCACAATCAGGAAAAAATACTGTCCCCGAGAGATAGGTCAAGTTTACATTAATGCGAGAGAATCCGCGAGCAAAAGCTAGTATTATACAAGTGTTTATAATTTCAATTATCATTATGTCAATATAAAATGTTGTAAAACTAAATTTCCGAAATGATGTTCTTAACTTTAATAATGAAATCAGTGCTAGTTAAACGAAACAATCAGAGAAAAACAAACGATGTGATGTCTAACAAAAACATTCATCGGCGCTGTGTAAACGCGTGAAAATTATTGTGAGCCCCAAAATAATATTGGAGTTGCTCTTGAAAAACCATTAACGTTTGTTGTGTGTATTTAAACATCGGGCTCGGTCGGTGGACAGAGATTAAAAAGGCTCTCGACATGTTCACAATTTAGCGAAAAACCCCTCGAGATTGGATGACTGAGCATATTCTACAGGTAGCTTTTCGATGCCGCTTTTTTATTGATCACTTTCTTTGTGTGCGGATATATCGCAAACAAATTTCTGTTACACGCATGTAGTAATTCCTGTTACTTTGTCAGACGGGAGTTTAATCAACTTTTAAAAGGAATTCAGTATGAAGGAGTTCTTGTCGTAAGTAATAATCACCATAAGGGGAATCTCGTACGAAGTACGAATGTATTGTATAACATTGTTGAATGGGTACACAATTTTACTAATTTCATCATATACTTTTTAAGAGTCCGAGGGTGCGAAACATTAAATTTGCTTGAAACTACGGGGCATAGGTAGTAAAGGAAAACATCGTGATGTAACCATAGCATGGTGGTTGGTGCTTTTTCTAAGTCCACCTTGGTAGCTACCACCATCAGGTTGCAAATCTGCAGCCAAGCATATGTTGGTGTGTTCCGGCAGCTGCACGTGGGTGCCAGTCTCTCCCTCTAGGTTTAGCGTGACTACCATCTTAGACCACATCATCATTTTATTTAAAAATTAATTAATCTTCTAGTTTCCACATATTAATGTTTGTAGAGTTCTTGCGCATTTCAAGGAAATTTAAATAATATAAACAAAAAATTTTTAAATAAACTTTAGCCCGAGAGAAAAAAAAAAGGTGTTTTAAATAATATGGTATATCTGTGGACAGTCGACAGCGTTCGCTAGAATCGTCAAATAAAAGTCGAAATTCAATATTGACCGGGGGGAGTGATTTCTAAAAAAACAGAAGTTAAGAGCGTCTTGTTTTTACTATAAACAAAAGATCTACTTCGGTTGCAGTTAACCGTGGTAACGTTAAGTTTGGATTACGGGTAATGGGCGCCGGTTAAGTTAGAGAAATAAAATTAACATTACTTAAATATTATGAAAAGATAAGAATTACTCTGGTTCCTTTTATTTTTCGATATGAATTATGATTAAATAAATTTATTTTATTATTATAATTTAATTTCGGGATTCCCTTGCGATTTCTAAATGTTTTATCACACATTAGCCAAATCGGTCCACCGTAGTCCGGTGGAACTGTAGAGGCCTTACGAAGCCAACAGTTCGAAAAAATAAAAAATCGGTCCAGCCATACTCGAGTTTTAGCGAGACAAACGAACAGCAATTCATTTATTTATATTAAAACATTTCTCCGAAACGGTTGGACCGATTCTAATTGGATTTACTATGATGTGTTTTTTTTTAATATTTTTAATAAATGAGATTTTAGTCAAAAACTAAAAGCTATAAGGAATAAGAATATAAACAAACAAATATTGTCATTCCTATTTAGCATATGAGATAGGACTAGTTGTGATTAATTGGCCAAAATCATATCTCTATGGGTTTATAATAACACAATATTTTGAATATTCATCAACGCACCGTATTTAAATAACGAAGTTATTGTTTGACGGCTATTCCGATGTGAAATCAGTATTCAGTTCCTGTTATCCAATTGTTCTTTGTTGTGATTCGGTCTGTCAGTTCATAATTACTAATCTGATACATGGCGTCCATTATTCAAAAGCAGCGTAAAGTTCTTTGATTGCATTATAATTGGTACAATTATTTATCCTTAATTGTTCGTATCTGTCGTTTGATAAATGGAGTAATAATTACCTCATCAATTACTCTTGAATACAACTTTTTGACTAAGATATAAGGAAAGATTTTATTTGTATTATGAAATATACACGGTTCTCGTTGGCTTTCTAAGAAATGAGTTCCGATTCTACACTAAACCTGAGCTCTTTATGAAGTGCTTTAGAATTTTTAATAGTCGCTTGTCAGCTTAAAGAGAAATAACTATTACTATTGGTACATGGAGTTAAATAAACCATAAATATATACAATCTGTTTTACAAACTGTTATAAATTATTTTGTTCTTGGGAAATTTGCTGTTCTGTATCGTACCGAATTTTCTAACAATGACACAATAAAGAATCAAATATCCGTTGTAGCTATCATGACTTTGATTGTTAGCAAGCCTAAAGTTTTCTCTCTTTCCCATTTACTGGTTAATGCATAATGCACGCTTATTTACACGTTACCATAATACCAGCCGATTATTGTCTTTGTGAATAATAATATTAGATAACAGATAACCAACAGCAGAATAACATCTCCAATAATTTGCATAGGAGTAATAGATTACATAATATTAAAAAAAAAATCAGTTTTAGTGTTTGACCAAAATCTCACCTGATGTGAAATGATGATAAGGTCCTAAGATGGTATAAACGCTTAACCTAGAGAAGGACTGGTTCTCAGGTGCAGCTGCTGGAACACACCTATAGGTGCTTAACTACAGATTATCACCATGCTATAGTGTCTGTAGCGGCGTTTGCGATAGCACACTACTTATTATCGTGGACTTAATAAAATAAACTTTGTGATTTGTTGAGGCTTTAATTTCGTTCTACAATTTTAACGTGTGCGCGCGATTCGAATCTAGTTATTAAGTGTGACGTTTGTGCGGATGCAACTTCAGGTCGCTTGTCGTTGAACGTTTCGTTCCGAAATCACATCACAATGTTTTGCTTCACCGAAAGCTTCAGAAGGATTTGATACTAAGTCCTTCGAAGCGCTTTCTCCGCTAACCACTGAGACGGCATAGCTTAAAGAAACTCCACTTTACGAAGTGGCAAACATTGTGTACGAAACGAATTCATCGATAATACTTGTAGACCATAAATCAGAGAAACCTTAACAATGTTAGTACCGGTGTAAACAAACATACGAGTAAATTTTAACACGGAACTAGACAAACATTGTGCTTATCTTGAGCGTACATAGTCGCAGAATATCCGAGTTGAAAAGATATGATAGCATTTATGGCTGTTCGTATTGTCACAAAGTAAACAGTTTCAAATACTTCTAACTAGCTATTGTTCACGGATTCGGTCGAGTTAATATAGTTTAAACTAACTCTCGGGAACAATACGTTTTTTTTCTGGGCAAAAGGTATCCTATATCTTTTACCTTACCCCTTCTTCAAAGATGCTTGAAAGAAGTTGTCTTATCACACAATTTTTTATTTGCTGCATTTAATTTAAAATTTGTGATATCTTGTAATATATTTATTGGAATTAAATACTGTAAATGGTATAAATATAGATCTATATTAAATCTTCAAATTAACTAATATACCTAATTAGATATAAATCATTACTGTATTGGTCAAAATAATTTCGCAAATAATTTATTATTTTTGAATAATATTTAAAACATATAAATGATTCGTGCACCTTATCTTTAGAAGACAGACATACGAGTATACCATCTATATAGACTTTTCTGTAGGTCTTTTTAACATGTACAATACTGTAGTACATCATTATGATGTGTCTCATAAGGTTTAGCCAGAGTCTTCAATGTAAGTGCTCGAAATCTCCTTCTCATGACTTCATTACACCACATCGACATTATATAAATTGATATACGTATAATATTTCCGGAAAAAAGTATCTAAATGATAGTGGAAAGCCTATTACAATCCGATGCGTAGTTTTAAAAAACTAAGGACACAAAGACAGACTTGGATCACGTCTTTTTGTTTTATACTATTTATTGATAATTCTGGATGTATTTATTACGTAGAAACATATTACAAACGACAGAAAGCGTTCATAACGTTGAAAAATATAGACTTACTTATTCCCGCTCTCAAGGAAATGATCGTATTCTACGGACATTTTGCAGCAGAGATGTTTGCGCTGGTGTGACGCGGAACAATTTGTATTTACCATGTGCCCATCTGAGGAACAAAACGAAGTCTTATTACAGTGCTATAAGGTCTTACTTAAAATGAATCGTATTGTAATCGGAAGACTCTTAACAATCATAGTCAATCGCAATTTGCAACTTACTTGTTTGGTTTTGATGTTGCCGGTTTTCCGTGTCGGTAAAAAACCATGTCTGTAACAAATTGGAGAAATGTTAATATTAATTTGGTGTTTTTAAATGGATATATTTATTAATCTGTTGTTATTAACTTAATTAAATGAGAAAGTTCGTGAGGACGGATGGATGTCTGCTCACTCTTTCACGCAAAAACTACTGAATGAATTTTGATGAAATTTTACAGTAATACGGGTTGTATATCAGACTAACCCATAGAGTAAAAATATTTTGTTTAAAGCGGCTAAAATATAATAATAAATGTTAAGTAACATTGTAAGAACCCGGTCATTTGAGAGCTGTCTAGGAGTGCGCTGTATACATTGTAACATGAAGAAAATGTATGCTGTCATTGTTTATGATGCTAGTATGTTGTATTTTTAAACAATGGAGTTTGTGTGCGACTGATAAACTGAAATTGTTTGAAACTGAGGTGTTGTGAAAAATTAAAAGAAATTAAATAAACTAAACTGCAATAATCTTGTAGTCCGATGAAGCTGTGAAGGCCCGTCAGGCCAATAGCGTTAGTCAGTTCGAAGAGAAAAAATAATGTATATGTATAAATAAAATTGGAGTGTCTTTTGTTTTTGCGGGCTTATCTCCGAAACGGCTAAACAGATTTTTACTAGCAGATAGAGGACATTTCGGAGTATCATATAGATATATCGTTACGTATTTTCGTATGAGGTTAAGCAGTAAGAATAAAATCAAGGGCATAAAAGATAAACCACGATCGATGCAGTTGAAACACGTAGAAGCATTTCCTGAGGTGAAATAACAGAACCGTTTACAGGGGGACGAGATAGTTATAAATATTTATGATGGGGTATTTTATAGTCTTTAAAAGTTCTGGTACTTGCTGAAAACTAACAGCGATGTATACTTGTATGTCGTTGCATATGTACGTCTGTTGTATACGTTCAGACTAACGAGAGGTCTTCAATCCCTAATCCGTGGCTATATTGTATTCACAGTCTTTGATTAAAAATTACTATTAATATAGAGACTAACATCTAAATTAGTGTCTAATATTTAATCATAAAAGATTAAGTTCGAAAATAAAACGATCCTATAAAATCCTCTGCAAAAGTAAAAGCAAAATGTTTTTTAAAAAGCCTTCATTTTGTTTAAACCTTTTTTATCCGTCGATTACTTTAGAAATACATTACTCTATATTTTTGTAAAACAAAAGTTTGATGCTACAGTAATATCTTTATATACGTTCATTGACTTTTACATTTTGCCTTTAAAGATAACCTTGGATAAATAATAGACTCTTTATAGACTCTTTAAAATATATTACATTCGATGTGAAGTTACGGTACATATAAAGCAGTTTATTGATTATTTTTCATGCATAGATTTTATAAAATCGAATTTATTTTATATTGCAAATAATTTGATATGTTATAAACACAGCTGCCTCTCCATTGGTTCACGTTAAATCCTTACAAGTATTATAAAAGCGAGTATGAGTTTATTTGTGCAACTACTGAACCGATCATAATTAAATTTTACCATAAACGTTGTAAGGACATAGAGTACCTTTCATCAAGTAAGAAATTGTTCTTGAACTTGGGATCAGGATCGACTGTTCCCAAGAGATAGGTCAAGTCTACTTTAAAGCGAGTAAAGCCGCCAGCAAAAACTAGTTATAGTATAAAACTTAATGACCATAAATTACCGCCTAGCGCTACCTAGTGACTATCATCATCATTCTTACCCTTATCCCGCCTATCTAGGGTCGACGCAGCATGTTTTCCTTTTCCACTCTCCTCTGTCAGATATCATCTCAGTATTTACATATTTCATACACATATAATTTTTGACACAATCTATGCATACCTCCTTCAGTCTTCCTCTGCTCCACCACCTTTATACTTTTCTAGTCATATCGCTCTAATTTCTCCGCATGACATGCCCATACCATTGTAACCTATTAGGTACTCCTCAATTTCTCTATCACTGGTGCTATTTTCAAACTTCCTCTTATATATTCATAATATAGTGACTAGTTATAGTAAAACGCTTAGTCAATTTTATTCCAAAAAAAATTTTGAGGCGCCGATTCTTATGATGACCAGTCACACTGTGTTTCGGAGTTTCACAATCTTAGATATACTAACATCCAGTAGTAATATAATGAATATATACATTACGTAGATAATGTTATACTCACAGGGATTTATTTCTGCTATTATCAGCATTTTTTTTCAATTATCAGACACAGCCTTTGAATTATATAACGTGAAATATAACTGAAATTTGGTATCAATCTGCGGTGGGAAAGCCGCAATCTTATTGCCTGTTGACAGACCACACCCGGCAAGCAATATCTTGCTTTGTAAATATCTTTTACACTGAACTAAAGTCGCTGGAAGCGATATAGACTGAATATATCATTAAAAATTCTCGGTTTAGAATTTCACATTCTAGATAAGCAGTAATTCATTAACATGAAAAACAAAGTTCGAGTGAATAAGCTGCATGTTGATTTTTTAAAGCACAAGCGTAAGATCGTATATAAACGCAAATTAATATTGTTAACACGAAAATAATTCTGTTCATTTGTTTCCTATGCATCTGAAACAATTGAAATTCATTCAGTATACTCAAGAACACGCAGACGAAGATATTTATTTTGCCTGTGATAAACAAGCATGCTTTTCTATGTAATCTTCATAATATACTTTTTCTTTAAAAGATTTAATTCTAGTACCGTTATTTTGTGGTTAACTTATATTTTTATGTTACAACTTAAAGTAAAATGACATTCTTTTTTTTTCATATTTTATGTCTATAATTCAAAATTCATTCTAACTAACGTTATAAATGCTGAAGTGTGTTTGTCTGTTTGTTATACTTTCACGCCTTAACTACTCCACTAAATAATATACTTTTCATCTACTTTCATTTCATCTACTTTTCATCCAAAAAAAGTGTACTCTTCCAGAGAGATAGGTCAAATTTATATTAAAGCGAGCAAAGCCGCGGTCAAAAGCCAGTTCTCTATATTTTTTAGTATATAGTATAATCCACTACGAGGGTTCAGAATGTGGTGAACGTCTTCTTTATATTTGAATGTACGAAGTCGATCAATAAAAAGTTACCCAGACCAGACTTATTACAAAGTAATGTGGATACGTGAGTCAACGCACTACTTAAACGATTCAATTGTTTTTTCTTTTTTACTTGAATAAATAGTTTAAATGACGAAAGTAAATAAACGTGAATATATTATATTAGCTGATACCCACGACTTCGTTTGCGTTGTTTATTATCGCGGCCAATTTATATATAACAAAAGAAATAACATAAAAATCAAGCAAAAATGTACCTAAGTTACAAACTTTAGACCCTTATAAAATCGCTATTTCTAAACACATTATCTTATATTAAATCAAGATATGGTCACTATTATATAGGATAAGGGCCAAGTATTTAAGTAAAAGTAAAAAATAAGAGTGATCAAAATATATCCAGTGGTTTTTGTCTGATGCGCGTACAACGGCATACCTCTAACATTTCATTTACATACAAGATATAAACAAATACTTGGCGTTTAACTTTTGCGTTAAATAATCTATTGAACAAGCTCAACGTGAACGAAATGACTCTATATTCATATAGACTAGTGGTCGGCAAACTAGGGTTCGCAAGTCGCATGTGGATTTTTCACTTTTTCACTCTGACTCTTCTAAAAAATGTTTAGTGCAATTATCACCAGATATTATTTATTAGCTTGCTTTGTAAGAGACAAGTTGTTTTTGAAATGCAAGCCTATAGAAATATACGCACAGTTTGAGAAAGCAACAATAACACGGCTAGTCGCTTGCAAAGAAAGATATACTTAGCCAAGGCAAGCTCGAGAGTGTACGTTTAATCCTAGTGACTTCCATAAATGTATGCTTATTAAACCAAAGATTACCTTTTAAAAGAAATAATCTTTGATTAAACTACAATTTTGTGTTGTTTATATTTGGCTGTTTAGGACGACGAGTTTGCCGACCACTGGTATAGGCGTATCCAGTTGTAATTTAATTCTAGGCGAAAACAGTAAATAGCATTAGATCTCGTTCGCGGTATATTTACTTAAGGTGGTGGAATTCTTGACATATTATAAAGGTGCAGCATTTCTATATCGCGTCGCGTCGTGTTCCGTTTTATAGAAATGTTATAGCATCCATTGTGCTCAAATAATGTTGAACATGTTTTCAATTCGTTCATTCTATTCATTCTAATCATAGCTAAATGCATAAATGTGAATTTGAGTTTGTTAAACCGCCACCACTACCACAACACATAAACCAACCACAGGCAAAAATTTGTAATATTATAAATAAAAAAAATTAGGGGATGGATGATTCTTTCTTAAAATATGTCATATAACAATTTCTAAATGGATTTTGATGAAACTTTATAACAATATCGCGTATACGTCATAATAACACATAGACTGTAATTAATAAAGAAATTGTTTAAATTGTCCAAAATATATCGATAAGTGTCAAGTGAAATAGTTACATAAAGATCATTTAATGTACCATAATAACATGTAATATAATTTATAATGGTACACACGTAGCCGAAGACTGCTGTGTCAATTGATAAATTTCAATCTTTAATCTTCATATCAATATCTCATGTATATCATCATCGTTATATATCATATCAAAATCTTCATGCCAATCTTTAATACGTTCAAATTTATTTTGCAAGTGTTAAATAATCATTATAACGTATATATCCTGTATCACTACATATTATAAAATAAAGTCGTCCGCTGCGTCTGTCTGCCTGTCTGGATGTTCGCGGTAAACTCAAAAACTACTGAACGGATTGTAATGCGGTCTTCACTAGTAGATAGAGTAATTCACGGGGAAGGTGTAGGTATAATTTAACAAGGTTTTTTTTTGTAAATTGGTTGAATATAATGATAATTGTTGAAAGAATCGGACAAAGTCAAGCCGCCTGGATGCTATCGTCCAAAACGCTGCCTAAAGCCTTTGCAATTAGCAAAAAATTCATACGGAGATATTTCTCTTTTATAGATCTACAAAAATGTCTACGACGGCATATACCTATCTTTTTAGGATATCTTACTATATCCATCTATCTTCTAAAATGGTCACATATAATGAAGGCTATTTAGACGGATACAGTATTAATCCTTATCAAATTGAATGCATTAGTTACCTTGAGCATTTCATGCACACAAATATATATTTTTTTATTATCAGGGTGGGACAACGTCCGTCTGGCCTGCTAGTTTATACATAAAAATTAATGTCAGTCACTATCCTCTTACGCTATTAATTAATATTATTGCAATAGCATGTTCTACGAAATACATTTCTCAAGTTCGGTTGGGATTCAATTTCTGTAACATACAGGTGGTACTGATACCCGATACTGCCGTTTATATTGCATTCTCAGAATCATAACGTCTCAACATTATTCATGATAAAAGGCACAGTTGATGAAACGCGATATTCGAAAAAACGTCGACAAACAAGTTTTACAACAAGTTTAAAGGTTTACCATACAATCAGATTACAATACGACACTCGGTTTCCACAGAAATACGAGTAATCTCGTTTTGTGGTATTAGGTGCGAATAGGTTAGTCGAGAACTATTTGCAAATGGAATGGACGCTGAATGTTCGTTATTTTCTCGTAGAATATTTTTTACCCTGGCCGTTAAAGTGTCACGTAAGCAGAATTTTTAACCGCCCCTCAACCTGGCCAACAAAAGTAAGTAATGCTCTCACCCCTTCTTATGTTGACGTAAACATTCATATAATAATTTTTTAATCTATTATGATTTCCTTATTGATTCATGACCTGCAGTTAACAAGTATAGACATAACGAATTTATAGTCTATAGAGAAATTAACTTATAGTGGTTTACTACTACTCGGGCGATCGTAGTCCAGTAGATAAGACCACGCGCCTCACATATCACCCCTACACATCCAGATCCTCCCATTCCTGAGGTCATCAAAAATAAGAAATACAAAGACTCCCTTCAGTGTTTACGTAATACTTGAAGGACCATCTAACGAAAGGTACCCATACTACGTGGACCCATGTTTGACAATTTTTTAGTTCCCTCCCGACCATTGGTGACCATTCATAGTATATAAGAAGACCATCACTCTAGTTTTCATGTAGTAATTCACAACTACGGATTTCCCCATGAATCCTGTGACCAAACGTGGTACTTTGAAGACCTCTCTCTCCCCCTGAACGGGTCACGTAGTATTGGTATGTTCCCTAAGCTACTACAGAGACTTCATTCTCCTGACAATGGTTATGTTGTTTCAGGGGAACTACGTGTTTGATTTGCATTACTGAGGATTGTATTTTTTTTTCCTAATACTCTGTTCACAATAACCCTGTAATAGTTTTACCACTATTAAGTTACTTCTGATAAATTACTGTTTACTGTTTAGTTCTTACGAAAAGGTGTATTAACTAATATAATTTTCTGAAATGTCTCCTATCTGCCAGTAAATTTCATAGAAAATCAGTCAAACCGTTTCTGAGATTAACCAGAACAAAATAATAGATATTTGAACTTTGTTTTTATGGTACGGATTAGGGCTACGTTGTACTTTTAAAGAAATATTTGTTTTTCTTCCTCAACACTTATAAGTTGTTGTTGAGTGAATACGCATGAATAATGAAAAGAGATAAGAGTAGAGATCCGATTAATTAATACTTAGAAAAGTTAATGCTTAACACAAAATCTTCTAGTATTATAACTTTAGTTTACATATAGGGGTTAATTTAACATGCTAAAAAAATAGAACAGAAATTTGTAATGAAATGATCAGTTCAAGATAAAACATACACTGCATTTTTTTATATATTACATAAATATATGTGTGTTATAAATGAATAAAAAATATATTGTGTGAAAAAAAACCAACAATGGTAGCACATTGTAATCTTTACATCTAAAAGTATCCGACATAAAAGAGCAAAAGCAAGACCACAATCTGGTCACGTGGATGGCGCGCGCCATCGTGCCACGCGCTGCGCGAGCGCAGGGTCCGTACCGTACACAATAGTTATGCTGGTCCTTCGAGCCGGATTAACGGTCGATTATGCACGCTCCAGATTCAGGAAATGCGAGTTAAACGGTCGCCGCACGACTCACGGACGGCACCCTATTGTTTGCCATTATGCATAAATAAAACCATCGTAGGTATATATATATTATTGTAGAAATGCCTGTTTCCTGCCATATTTTATTATTAAATCAACTTAATCTTTGTCAAGGAAACTTATGTCATTTCAATTTCCCTAATGGTGATTTCAAAATATATAAACTAATGATGATTAATTAAAATTCATAAGGTAATAAAATTATGTAACAAATCTTGTTTAACGGTCTTCTCCACAGCGATAGACGAGTCTATACTTTGTATGCTAATTAATGTAGGACATTTCATTCAACGAAATAAAATAAAAAGTAATAATACTCGTTAAAATAAAAGCCTGCACTTTCAAATATGAGTTTTTATTACTTTCGGAGTGAAACCAATAAAAAGGGTTACGGCCTTTCCCAAAGATCCGTGGAGTTCATAACGACATTGACCTTAAAAGGTAGGTATTGACGATCGTCCCTAATTTACTTTATTTATTATTGGGTTATTAAAAATTGCTTTTATAACCACAGTAACATTTAATATTCCTAATGGATATCTTCTTTATTGGAATTAAATTATGCCAAAACGAATTTTTCGTTTTCAAGTCCAGAACATTCGATATAAACAAATTTGATTATAAAACATGATTATAAAATATGCACTAATTATATGCAAAAGTGTTTAAAATACATAAAGCATATCTTCCGTCTCATAAAGTTATAATTAGAATAAATACTAATCTTTGTTATTTTCCCATCACATTCCATATCATCTGTTTAGACCACTTTATTATCATTTATAATTCAACAGGTCACAGATGGCGGCTATAGTCCCGAAACCAAAACAAAGCAGAATTTGTACCAAACATAAAAATCAACCAACTGATATGCTATATATGTTATATATAATATTGAATATCCGGAGTGATCTATAAAGGTCAATCCTATAATCTCTAACCCCAATACATGTTTATTCCTTATACAGTTATATACATAAAAATATGTTCTGTGAATGAGAAAATACTTATACACTCTCTATGCATAGGAATGGAACTATTAAGTACTTCTCACTTTATTCGCATTTATTATGAATTAGGTTTATATTATTCACTTGGTAAGTAATTTACACAACGAAAATAATATTTTGTTACAAAATTTTATAGTAACAATTAATTTCTAACAAAGAATATAATATTATTTGAAATTGTGCACTGTGTGTGCACAAAGTGCACTGAAGCAAAAATTGAATTAAAATGTCCGAATATTTACCTGTTGCTTGGCCAACTGATACCATGTTTTCAAGATTATTGGCAGTCTTGTATATTGGTAATGTTTTGTTGTTTTTACACTTATAAAAATATCGTTCAAACTTATATTTTTATTTTGTCCACTATCATCGATACTTGTTTTCGTAACGGGTTCAATTGACAGGTCAGACACTTGCACGGCACCGGGACGGCTTTCTTGGAAGTTGAAATTAACCCCCCCTTGATAAGCCAACAAGCTGCAGTACCCTAGAGTTATCAGCACAGCTGCGGCTTTAATCATCCTGCGGCCACCCATGCCAATGCTGGCTGGCGTTGACACGCCGATAAGCTTGCGAAAACTTCACCACTATTACACTCATCTGTTGTACTATTATCGATACACTATAAAAAGTAACCGAGGATTGTGCTCGGACGCAATCCCTTCGCTCGAAGAACGGTTACAAACTAAATAAAAACGTTGAATGTCGTGTGTAGCACAGGCGGTAAACTGACGCCCGCGCCTCTATAGCCCCACCACGTGGTGCGAAAGAGACGGACGGTATTATCTCTGTTGTTCTTCCAGAAGGGCCTACCTGCGCGGCCTGCGCGTGCTCATGACTGCTGCCTGCACCGCCGCCGGCAGCGACAACTTGTCAATGGTTCAAATTATTACTGACTACAAAATCGTAATGTGTGTTCATATTATTAATTTTTGACCAAGAAATACAAATAACAAAGACTTTTGTAAGGAAACGACTAGATTGAGTATCAATTATTTTATATTGACAAATAATATCCGGGTAATACGGGTCTATTATATTTGCACATATGTCTATACATATAATAAGTATATAAATTTAACGTGTCTGTACTTCTCAGATATTTGCTAAATCAAAAGTACAAGTCACTAACAATAAGCAATTAAATACATTTCAATTTCTTGTAGAAACGTATGTTTGTCTATTGGTTTGTGCACGCATTACTGACAAAATACTAATTTTATAATAAGACATTATCTAGAAAATCGCAAAGTATATCCTCGAGTAATATTTATTCTTTGTTTCATTAAAGTCAATTAAGTCTATCAAAAGTTATTATAATTTGAATGACGAGAACGTCGAGCGAGAATGGCGAGTTACGTACGAAAGAAGAATATGTAAGGAAATACATTTCAGCCTCATGCAAAAACCAGGGTATTTAATAGTATATGGATATATCAATAAAATGATAGAGGTGTGTCTGTAAAACAACTGAGTAGATATCAACCAAACTTTTTACATTTTTGAAGTTATACTTCTTTTGGCGCGTTAGGGAAAAATGATGAGAGTAAATTTTTACAATGTGCGCGAACACCATCACGAAAAACCAACACCCTGAAGCTAGCTATAGTCAACATTTTATTAAAAAAAAAGGATGTATGTATTAATTACCTTTTTTATATAGTTAGTGTAATTTTTTCTACAAACGTAGAATAAGGTGAAAGATAAAATTTTTGAAAAGATTTTTATCTTGATATGCCAAAAAAGTATAACACACACATACTTACGTTACACACTACATTTTTTTTAAGTACTTGGTTGGTATCTAAGTCAAATATCACGATATTTTAAACGACGCAGACGAAGTTGCGGGTATCAGCAAGTTTCTAATACATCTAGAACACGGCCTCTTTTACTTTTTATAGTGTGTATAGAACGTGATAGTTTAAAAAGGGCAAAATATATGTCAATTATCAATAGATTTTTGTTTAGACTTCAAAAAGGACTTCCAATAACTAAATTCATAAGATCCTTCTAATGGAGTTGTCTTTTCATAAGCCTAATATTCATTTGTTTCTTCCTGTACTGTTAAGATATCTCTAACAGATTGATATTAATTACTTGAAAAATAACGATATCCGTATCAAGCTAACGAAACGGACAAAACAATAAAAAGTCCATTGTCATCGTTCTAATTTGTTTCCATTGATGGACAATGGTCTATTGTTGAAACCGAGTAACGGCTCCGTTGCGTCGACTGACCACCACTGTGAAACTTTTCATCTCGTCTGTGGGTGGTAATGAAATTAAGAGCCCAGTCATTATTGCATTAAATTCCACTTAAATTATATAATGATAGAAGAAATTGCTTACCGACCGAGAGATTAATTGCTTGATTTTCGAAAGCCAACGCGTTGTAGAGAGAAAGGTGTTCACGGATGTCATTTGATTGGCTTTGATAGATGGTAATCGATATTCGGGTACCGACAGTGTTGCTTTTAAATGCTGCAATTTTATTTAATTTCATATGGGAATTCGAAAATACTGTTTACCTGAACACCGTCATATTTACTATAAGCTGATATCCACGTCTTAAGTCAGTATTGTTTATTCTCCTAATTATTTATTTTATGTAAAAGGAAAAATACATATGCAAAACATTGCTTGCCTCAATTCTCCATGGCAAGAAAATTGTAATTTCTTAGAATTTCAGTAATAACTCTATATTAAATAAAGTTATCGTGATATATATTTTTCTGTATAAGGACCAAGTAAAACGAATAAATATTTGATTGAAATCTATCCCCTACGTTTCGAGTGATGCACGCACAATTGCAAACAAGAATAGAAAAATATTTGCATTTTAACTATTTCCTTAACAACATTCCTCACACTGCATACATCATTTACTAGGAATCCTTATGCAAATAAATATGTTACTTACATTGGCCGTTTACTGTAGATAAAAATTGTTCTTTACGGCTTATCGCTTCAATGAATATCTTAGGAGAAATACAGGTTTAAAAATAAACATAATAAAAGAAATATATATATACATACAAGTATATATATAACATACTAAGTATATATATAATAATGTGACGAGATTAAGGAAGCTTCTTTAGCTTTGACGCACTGTAAATGTCAAACCAAAAATGGATTAGAATGTATAGTAATTATTATACACCTATATCAATGATACAAGGCCGTGGGCACTGATTTAATATGTTAGCAAAAATTAATATAAAGCTACCCATAACTTTCGAATTCTATTAATAAAGGGCTGAAGTATAATCCACACATATAATAAGAATACTAGTTTAACGTGTCTGCATATATCAAATTTATGGTAAAAAAATTGTAAGTGACTAACAATAGGTAAACAAATATATTTACATCATTTTTATAAATGTCTGTCTGTTTGTGCATACATTATTGCTAAAGTAGTAAATTTTTTGATAAAGCATATCCACGAGTAACATTTAGTCTTTGTTTTATTAAAATCGGTTCACTCTATCGAAAGTAATTGTAATTCGAATGATGAAGCGAGTTAAGTACGAGAAAAAGTAAGTAAATGCGTTTCAGTCTGATTGAAAAATCAGGATATTCTATAATATACGTATACAAATTAAAAGATAGAATTCTGCCACTAACAATATCGGAAAAGTATCGATATATATATAGTATTTAATTACATTTTAAAACACTTGGTTCTTATTAAAAAACTCGCGATATCTTAATTTAAAATGACTTTATTAAAGTTTTAAGAAACTCTCATTTTTATAAGTGCTGCCGGTTCAGTGATGTGTATTTTCTTGACATAGAGAAGTGGGGTAAACGATGTGGTGCGCATGCGCAGGAGAGCGCAGACCAAGTCGCGGGCATCAGTTATAGAAAATATCAAAATAATGATAGTATTCCCAAGTCCGAGTGACTCTTCAAGACACGCGTGGAAAACACGATGTAA
The DNA here is from genome assembly GCA_035772565.1 of Antheraea assamensis. NCBI lineage: Eukaryota > Metazoa > Arthropoda > Insecta > Lepidoptera > Saturniidae > Antheraea > Antheraea assamensis. Next base: position 203,941 of record JAQQSE010000257.1, read on the forward strand.
TTCAGCAGTAAGAACCCTGAAAATATTTCGATATCCGGTCTCTTTGAGACTAGCCGCAGCACTGCTTATGACGCCATCTTAGAATATTGCATCTGTACAAAACAGATGTCGCTCGCAAGTACAAACTAAAGTACTAAATTTACACAACCTTAAAGTAAAGGTTTTACCCGAATTATTTCCGCATTATATTGTTTTGAGTTACATATTTTCGTAAGCCAACAATCCAAGAATGTATAATCTAAGCCTGAACCCGATTTATTGTAGCAGAAAACCAATTAGATTCTATGTATAGTTTGTTGTGTAAATACGTCACCAGCATGTCGAGGTCTTCGGGGACGCGTGCCGCCCATAAGTTTATCCCCTCCAAAAAATCGGTTTGCCAACTTTCACGGTCATACTTCAAACGGTGTTTGTGTTTACTGAACTTAGATATACTAACATTAATTTGTACTGTGTTCTATCACTAAAAATGTTTGAATACAAAGTAAATATAAAAAAATGAAACAAAGGGAAATGTACTAAGTAATGTATTCTCCTATATGTGTATGTGATTTTATCTGTATACGAATAATAAGCAATTTAAACATTGATATAGTGCGACATCGTAACCACAAACACGTAAATTTTAACGCCTCCCGCTGTTCACTCAGCGGTGAATCGTTCATAGCTAATTATAAATAAAGGTGGGATCGAACGATCGTTAACTGACTCAATTTTAATTGGAATTTCTATAAGCCTGATCAAGCTAACTGAACTTGATTCGATTATGACACGTTTTATTGAACGTACGGGATTATTATTCCATATAATATGCTGATAGTTAAAGCGTGCTATGAAAGTGTTAATTAAACATTTATTGGCTTCTACGAGCGGTGTTGCCTGTGATGTTTTAATGCAAAAGTGTTGCCTAATGAAAGAGTTAATTTTCCCAAGATAGAGCTCCTATTTTCCAACTATATTTCCTTATGATTCAATTAATACATAATAAATGAATTATCTACAGATCTTTACAAAAATGGATGTCAATTTTTATTTGTCTTCTTGCATTCTGATACTTTTCATCATGTTTTTAAATAATTGATTTAGATAAAAAATCAGTAACAAGACCCTTATTAATATTATAAGCGAATGTGGGTGTGTTTGTTTGATACGCTTTCACGCCTTAAAAGGCTTGAATACTCAACCGATCATTATGAAATTTTTCAATGCATTCTTGTTTATAAAATACTCCTGAGAGATAGGTCAAATGCGAGCGAAACAAAAGTTGGCAACCAATAAAATCAGTAATCCTATTGCCGTGTTCCATCTCGAAGGGTGTGGTAGGCATACGTACACGAGACCTTCCAACGCAGTGTTCAGGAGTAACGTGATAACGGGCCTCGGGATTGCGTTTCTACTGACTATATATTGTAATGACCACTTAATATCCGGTGGACAGTATGACTGTTTACTTCATAACATAAAAAAGGAATTGTTGATATTTTGACCCAATTTGCTTTCAATATAACACTTTTGGTAATAAGGCAGCCTATGGCCATCAACTTCAATGTCAGCTTGACTAAAGCTTCTAAAGCAATATCGTTAGTTCTGAAGGCTTCTAACTAAATTTAAACTCACAAACTTATGAGTAATTAGACTAGTGGTAGTAGTCCATTGGTCAAAATGTTAGCATAGTCCACTAAATTTTTAAATTTGGTAATTGATGACTTTTTTCTCAAAGAATACATAAAATACTGTGTTTGACCACAGACTAATATGTATTGGGGATTAACAAATTTAAATCACTCACGTTTTCTATTATATTTATATTTAATTATCTCCCTCTTGGAGTGAATTTCACTATAAGCGGATTAAATCACTTACAAATATTTCACTTTTCATTCAATTCCGTTATTTTTTTCAGCATGTGACCGTAAGCAATAAATATTTTATTTCATTTAATATATTTGTAATACCTTCTATGTATTTAATCAAAGTATCTTCTATACATATTATAAAATCATGTCAAAATTACTCAACGTATAGGCATAGGACTATAACCGTTAGATGTGGTATTTTCCATCCGATCCGTTCAGGTGTGCCTCAAGGCTCTGCTTGCCTCAGATCATGTATCCAACGTGCCGTTCGAGTTCTCGGCAAATGGTATCGTAGATGGTGGATTGAAATCAACCCTGATCAGAGTTTCGCGATGCTTTTTTATCCCTTTAGAAACCGTTATAAACTTAAGACCATCAATCTATACGTAGTTCCTATTCCTTAGGTCTCTCAGGTCAAGTAGATACCTGGGTGTCAAGGTTTATACCACACATTGATAGAGTGCGGAACAATACCGCTATGGTCATAAGTCGCTTACATCCACTGGTATGCTCGAAGAGCAAAATGTCCCTCAGATATAAGCTCATGCTTTGTAAGACGTGTGTCCGGCCCATTCTGACATAGTCGTCCCGTCTTCACGCATATGACAGAACTCAGCTCTCGTAAGATGTAGATTTATCTATTTTATATAATCGATTGCAGATTTATATCAACTATGTCAAATATCAGACACCTCCGTGGGCGCAATGTGCTTAGAAACAAGTAGGTACTAACTATTCCTTCGCTCGTGTTTTCATCGTATGCCAATTCCTAATTATTTTACATATTATCTGTGTAAATATATGTAATAAATGTGTCGGTAATCGTATTAAGACTCTCACAAGCTAAACTGTGTGTCATCATTAATCCCGGAAGTATGTAGTAATGAGGATCGCACACGCCAATGCGCCGACCGTGGGAACGGTTACCAACGAATGCGGCTATTTTTGGGATATAACTCACTAGAGTAATGTTAATATATTTATGGGATTTACTGCATCAGAATGTGCTTAGAGCGTAATCTCATGAGAAATTTATTTGTGATAAACAAACTTTCTTTCTTTCTTTCTTGTAAAATTATAAACATTTCTTATACCCATATGCAGCTTTACGACCTACACATATTGTTGGGAAAAGTTGTTGACCGTGAAGCGAATTTTTTTTTTAACCATCCACATACAGATTTAATTGTATCAGTTTCATTTTTCTCATTGATAAGCTATATCATTTTTAGATTTATGCTATTCATTTAACAGTTTAGTGTTTTATTTATTTTTGTTTTCTTTAGCAAATATAACAGTATAAAATAATCCTTACTATCACTACATAGTATAAAACAAAGTCGCTCTCTCTGTCCCTATATCCCTATGTATGCTTAAATCTTTAAAACTACGCAACGGATTTTGATGCGGTTTTTTTAATACATAGAGTGATTGAAGAAGAAGGTTTATATGTATAATAACATAAATTAAATAGTGGAGAAATACTGTTATTTTTGAGGTTACTCCAAATTTAACGCGTGCGGGCCACGGGCAGTAATGAATAAATCAAAACTACTGGATCGATTTTAATCATTTTTTCAGTGAATGACATAGGTTATATATTTTAAACCCGTGCGAAGCCGGAGCGGGCCGCTAGTAATATTATAACTTTGAAAGTAAGTTTATTTGAGTTTTCATTGTTACGTTGTTATTTAACATATACGATGTCAGAGTACGTCAAATGTACGTTAAAGTGGACGAAACTGCCTGTAAAAGTTGGCTAGCTGGTTACCTACCGCTTTCAAGTTGAAAATCTATCCCCAAGCACCTTTTTTTTATATTACAGGGGGCAAACGAACAGGTGGGTCACCTGATGGTAAGTGATCACCGCCGTCCATAGACACTAGCAACACCAGGGGAGTCGCAAGTGCTTTGCCGGCCTTTATATAAGTGGGCCTCCGGCGCTCTCACTGACCGAACGAAACGCAACAGTGCAAGCACTGTTACTTCACGTCGGTTTTCTGTGAGAGGGTGGTACTACCCCGGGCGAGCCGACCCATTCATGCTGAAACCAGTAATAGTTTCAGCGTAGCTCTACCACTACTAACTCGCATGTTCCGGCAGCTGCATTTAAGAGCCAGTCGCCTATAGGTTTAGCGTGGTTACCATTTTAGACCACATCATCATTTGACATTAACATGGAATGAGATCGTGGTCAGAGACTAACTAACCTATAAAGTTACAAATTTACTGTTAGAAACGGAACTTTAGTATATTTTGAATGTACCGACCCAATTATTACTGCTATCATTGTTTTGATACCTGTCTAAACTATTATACATTATATTAAGATTCACCGGACCGTGCGAATGAATTCACTGGTGCGTTATCATTCGATCATAACAGAGTTTTTTTCTAAACCAACAATTTTTGGATTGATCCGATCGAACGACTGAATAACTCTGTCTGTCAGATTGAAAATAATGATATGTTTTAAATTTTATTTTTTATATTATAGGGGGCAAACCAACAGGTGATCACCGCCGTCCATAGACATTAGCAACACCAGGGGAGTCGCAAGTGCGTTGCCGGCCTTTTAAATATGTGGGCCTCCGGCGCTCTCACTGACCGAACGAAACGCAACAGTGCAAGCACTATTACTTCACGTCGGTTTTCTGTGAGAGGGTGTTACTACCCCGGGCGAGCCGACCCATTCATGCTGAAACCAGTAATAGCTTCAGTGTAGCTCTGTCACTACTAATACACCATATATATACCTACTTAATTAGATAAATAATTTAAAACTAAATGAATTAGCTAGAGATGAAAATACTTGATATAAATAATAATAAAAGCCTATATGATATTAATATATTAAAATAATTGATTTTTTTTTCTTCTTGCCCTTATCACACCTAAAAATAAAAATTCAAATCTCTATTAGAGCAAGCGAAGCCAGTATTTATAAGATTTCAGTTGTGGACGAGTTTTTAAATACCGGATATAGAGCGTGCATTAAAGGATAAAGCCAAATATCACAGGAGCCACTTATAGGCACTTGGGCGCAGATTGGCGTCGTCCGGCGCATGCGCAACTGTCGCATCGTCGACCCGCTCCCGGCACATTATTCAATTCATACAATTTATATTGACGTCAATCTACTTGTTCGTATAAAATACAATTTGTCAGCCGGTTACTGACCCTCTTCAATTGCAACAGTGTCCGTAGAACTTAATAATTCAAAATCAGTAGCATCGTTATTGGCGTAGTTTCATATGTTTTTCTAGTCTAAGGATAAATAAAAATGGTAATTCTGTTTAATTTATTTGTTTTAATGTTATAATTTTAGGTTTGAAATTATTATTTTCGCAAATGATTACTTTTTTTAAACTCAAGACCAAAGCCTTTAGTTTGAAACGAAATATAGTTATCTCGATTTTGAAAAAATAACACTTATTGTAATTCGATTCCGTTTGACTAAAAAGCTAGAAGAGTCTGTTTAAGTGAAATTGAATCTTATTTTCATTGATCTTAGTCTCCTTTTATTATTGTTACATAAACTCGGAATATCTGAGATGAGCTGAGCCGGACAAATTATTCGAATTTTAGTCTATCTATCGTTGGCGTAAAATATAACTGGTTTGAAATATCACCCTCTATATAACAGCTCGACAGAATACTTCATTATAGTTATATATAGTTATATGAAAGCTTCTAGAATTTTCGTCTCTAGGTAATATTATTTTATATTCCAACTCGAGTCCGAAACATCGCAGTCTTTTTGAGGTTGATTATAACTTAGGTACAGTCCGCAGAGATTACTTGAAATTAAATTGGTAGCTTGACTATTCGTTACTTTATTTCGAACAATAAAAAAATACTGTACCTACTGTATTTTAAAATGATATATATATTTATTTTTTAATTTCGTGTCCTGTTCTTATTTCAAACCGAATAATAGTATTAATTTATCGTTAAATTCCTATCGTAAGGATTATCTTCAATCGTCCAATCAGATTCCGTATCACCGTTCATGGCGTTAATCTTCCCAATATGACATTAGGCTGACAAATACTGTGACATGATATTGTTGGAATTAAATTAACCGCTCTTAATTCGCTTATTTCGATACGATTGATTGTTTGAAAGTTTGACAACCGTAAGTAATGCTTTTAAAACCAATACACGAACTTGTACTATCCATCGCGTCGAATATATAAGACTTTATAATTGTACTTTTTTATTCTTTAGCATTTGCCCACAATCTAACCTGATGTTAAATGATATTGTGATCCAAGATGGTAAACACGCTAAGCCTAGAGTCTGCAGCTGCTGGAATACACCCATAGGTGATTTACGACAGATCTTTTTTTTTTATATTATAGGCGGCAAACGAACAGGTGGGTCACCTGATGGTAAGTGATCACCGCCATCCATAGACATTAGCAACACCAGGGGAGTCGCAAGTGCGTTGCCGGCCTTTTAAATATATGGGCCTCCGGCGCTCTCACTGGCCGAACGAAACACATCAGTGCAAACACTGTTACTTCACGTTGGTTTTCTGTGAGAGGGTGGTACTACCCCGGGCGAGCCGACCCATTCATGCTGAAACCAGTAATAGCTTCAGCGTAGCTCTATCACCTACAGGATCTTCAACTTGAGCCGTTGGTAAAGCCGTACCAACATAATATGGTTACATCACGATGTTTTCCATCACCAACAGCTTTGGCTCATTCGCAACGTTTTGAACCTACGTCGATCGAGGTGGTTTCCGAACATGCAAACCACTGAGCGTGAGCCATCGTCGCATTAAATAAAAATAAGTGTTACTAAATAATATTGTTTTTTTATATCCAATTTTAATTTATGCTTTAGGACGTCTTCTTATACAAATATTAAGTTGTTCTAAAAACCGAATTCGCATCACGCAAATCGATCACTATTTTGGTGAATATGCAGCGTCTACATAATCAGTTTGTGAAGACTTCATTGAATTTATTTGTTTTACAGGTTTGTCGGTCGATTACAATTTTACCTCATATTAAGGAAGATATAGTCTAAAATGGTAACACGTTGCTTAAAGAGCGCAATGTATCTGAAGTGTGGTCGCCGGAATACACCTTTGTTAATGCCACAACGTTGGCAAACAAGCACCCGGTCCGCTTAATGTCAAAGAGACACAGCAGTTGATGAATGCTAGTAACACTAGAAGCATCACATGCGTATTACTGATCCTTTAGAAATCTGTTAGCGGTATAGAATGTGGTAGAAAAAGTCCCATCACAATTCTATAGTTCCATCTAGATGTTTCTCTTAAATTAAAGCTCCTGCACATGACAATATTTGAACGTACATCGACTACGCTATCCCAAAAAGCTGTCGAAAGAGCCATTGAATTCCATCAAAACGTTATAGGCTAAGAAGCGTATCGATCGAAATATACCTGAATATACGAGTATATACTAGACGTATATTACCTTACTTCTGCACAGTCTTGTAACAATAATAATGGAGCAAAGTTGTTTCATTACCACAATGTTCAATGCTTAATGCAGTAGCGAAACGCAGCTGACATAAGCTGTCATGCGTCATACACTCGAAAAGAATTAGGAGCAACAACATCTTGTGTGTGTAAAAGAACCGTTAAAACGCAAAATCGATTCTAATTGCGTTATTTCCTCAAAGTGGCAACCTGAATCTCTATCGGTGGATCACAGCAGGTGCTGGAGCAGTCCAAGGTACGTGGTGCATTGTATTTGCTACAGCCCAAATTGAGTATTGAACAACAACCATCGCAACGATATTTTACCCAGAGTAGCCAGGTCACCAAGCTACGGTGCGAAAGCTACAAAAGTAATGAATTAACAATAAACGATAGGTACAAAGAATATCAAATCTGTAGTTATATCGTCTGTAATTTTATCCAGCCATGTTTGCCGCTAGATCGAACTTCTTACGTCCATATTAACATAACACAATATTATACAATTATCGTTAAATCAATTTAACAGAGTATGTATGTGTCTGTGATAAATTTTAAATTATCTGTACTATCGTATACTGACTCATTAGTATACATTTAATTTTGTATCTCTATAGATAATACCTACCGACTTTTAACTCTACTTAGGGTATGTAACTGTTGGACATGTAAAGCTTTTTAAGATTAGTAATTTATAGAATATCCGATATCTATAAGTAACTAAAACTTTTATCTTTTTTCAGATAGCCATACATGTCAACTGATAGTGCTCAAGTTCTTGTTTCAAATGAGAAGATAGCCGCGACTGCGTCAACTTCACTCAGCATTTGTCAAAATTGTACTGTCCGTATGAGAAACATAATTTTATTTCTATTTAGAAATACAACATTACTAACTACTTTACCCGATAATGAAAGTCGTAGCCAGATTTGTGTGTATATAATGATTAATTTCGTTACATTAATTTCAAATAAAGACGACAAAAATTCTTCTACGTTCATTGTTCACTGTACCGTTAACAAGCGGTAGCCATTTTGTTGAATTACATATACTATATACACTTATGATTAATAATACAATTTTAATAACAATACAAATGCCCGTATTTTATAAACTTACAGAAGATTTCCTGAGACAAAGTATCATTTGCATATGTTATTCTTTTGAAAATTGTTTATTTTTTTGCTTTTGTTGCAAGTCAACCACGAAGAAAGATGGCGGTTTGACAATTATCTTCATATGTGAATCGCATAGTATTAGTTAGCAATTACATAGTTAAGTCTATAAAGATACAGATATATATATCGTTAAGATTCCGTACGAAGAAATTAACGTTTAAGTTCATTATAACGAATGATTTAGGCTCTCTTCTTCTTCTTCGTCTTTATTTTTTGGCTCCGTTACGGTTTGTGTACTAGCCAGCGTCAGGTAACAAGATTTTGCCAAGTAAGTGCCTTGTGATAATTTTAATGTTTTAACAAGATGGTGGCTCCCTTGGTAGAACTTTCCATGGAGTTTTAGTGGCATCTCAGAATGCATGCTCCGTGGTGTTATTTCCCATCCACTTCACTTGTGCGTAATAACCGAAATTATACGTATAACACCACCAATATTACAATATATACAGTTTAATAACACAAGATTATGAATAAAATATAAAAACCACTACATGACGGACTAAGATCCCGCCAAAACTCATTTAGGCTCTCAAAACTTAATGACTTATAAAATTATTTTGACATTGTCATTTAAATCCTGTGTCTATGAACGTACGAAGTAGAAATTATTAGTTTATTTCACAAGTGGGCTTTAGGAAATAGGACAAAGTTGTAATTTGAGAGTGGTAGCTAGCTAGATGAGCATTATTTTTTATACTTTATAGGTTAGCGTTTGACAAATCGTTATAAGATGTTAAATAATGATATGGTCTAAGATGGTTGTCACGCTAAACCTAGAGGGAGACTGGCACTCAAGTGCAGCTGCCGGAACACACCAACCGGTGATTGGCGACAGATTTTCAACTTGAGAGTGGTAGCTAACCAGGCGGACTTAGAAAAAGCCCTACCGCCATGCTATGGTATTCATCACGATGTTTTCCTTCACCGAAAGCTCCGACTCAGATGCAAGGATTCGAGCCTATGTCGATGCTATGTCCTAACACGCTATCAACTAAGCCATGATAGCTTCAAAATGGTTTGCTAGAGTTTCTTCAAGATATTTTTTTCATATGAATTGAATACGAAATTACGCTATTGGCTTCTAGACCATGGCAATTATGTCAGACTGTATTACGGCCAACATATATCAGATGTGACTGCTACGATAGTGGCTCTTTGGTGTATTTGTACCACGACGTTAAGATTTATGTATGTCAGTCACAATAAACTGTTACACATGAATTATTGTTATATCTTGGAGAAAAGTAATGAGGTATAGTATTTTTTTGCTATCTGTAATCATTTAGCCGTGCATTATAATTTAGACTTATTGTAAAATTCCAATTAGTGGATAGTAAGATTAGCATGAGGAAAACCCCTAAAATATCTATCTAGTTTAAGAATGGTAATCGATTTTACGGCCTTTTTATGGTGATAATTGGTCATATTCTAGGTATCTACAAACAAAAGCAGTTATGGAAGCTTAAAGTAGCAGTATATAAATATTTTATATAAAGTAACAGTATGTAGAAATGAGTATAATATTTTAATAGCTTCGAATTGCGAACCTTGCAAAATGAAATTACCAACCAAGAGTCAAGTTAATTGAAAAATGTATATAGGTTTTTACTTTTTCGATGAGGGGAATTTCATTATCGTAAGCTTATCTCATTAATTGCTTATGACAGGAGTTTTTCTACAATGGAAATAAATTAAAATTTAATAATATTTTGATACATTTTTTGGCAAATATTTTTGGATGAATTAATTATATTAGTTGTCCTACAGTGGCTAAAATCCAAACATAATACTGGGTATATACTTTTTTTATCGCCTGTTATTGTCAATTGTTTATGTCAATATTATTAACTGTATTTATTTTTTGAAGTTATACTTCTTTTGGCGCGTTAGGGAAAAATTATGAGTGTAAATTTTTACGATGCGCGCGCAGACCGTCACAAAAAACCGACACCCTCAAGTTAGCTATAGTCAACATTTTATTCAAAAAAAGTATGTATGTATTAAATACCTTTTTTCTATTGTTAGTATCGTTTTTTCTACAAACGTAGAATAAGGCGAAAGATAAAAATTTTGAAAGGATTTTTATCTTGTTACGCTAAAGAAGTATAACTTCTAACACGTGTACATATGTACACACAATTTTTTTTTATAAATACGAATAGTTTTATCGAGTATTTATTATACGAACATTTTAGACGAAAGGAGCGTGAAGTATGAAGAATAGAGACTTATAAAAAAAGGCTTGGACTCGTTGATGTATCAAAAAAAAACTATTTTCAATTTTTTTATATCAAAAACACTAAAGCTAGTTAATATCTGTTAAAACGAAAACAAAGGAAAGATATGTAATATAGATTTTCTTACTAAGATCGGGCTCATTATTTCAGTAGTCAATGTTTTCATAACCAGTTAAACCGTAACGATAAGCCGTCAATTCTTTTTACCGGTTGCATAATAAATGGATTTATTGTGACAGCTTCCAAAAACATACTACATTCGATACGAGTGGAATATCAATATTAAATTACTGCTTCCAATTAATTTCCAGCGCACGCAAGGTGACTTTGGTGAGTTAAGTTCCGAGTTTCTTGGCCGTATCAATTAGAGATGTACCCCAGCGGGACTCTCCTACCTAAGAACGATTTCGTGGCCGGGCCTTGTTTAAATTAATTTCGTTAACCGGTCCGTTTGTTTATCAGAACTGATATTAATTTAAATACGATTTGTAAATGTTTTGTTGATCTATTATAGATAAATAAAGCTAATGCTCTCTTTAGATATGATTAACTGATGCGGCCATTTGCAATGATCGAAACAGTAATTATTTGTTTATATTGTACTAGTCACGCGCGCCGGTTTCACATGCGTTGAATACATTAATGTGGTTTCATAAGTATCTCTGAACGATTTACATTCATTTTTTGCAGTTCTTCAAATACATAAACAATACGTACGAATCTTCATATGAACTAGATTTTTTTTGTTGCGCATAAAATTACATATGCGATATCTTCTGAGATCATCATAGGCCTTTGCATCTCTAACATATGATTTAAGTAGCGTTTTGCCAGCATTTCCTTTGGCGGCTGACGAGACCGATCCGGGAGAGGATCTCACGGCCGCACTTATGACAAGTGTACATACCCCTAGGTGGACGGGGCTTGGAGGCCTGCTCATGACGCCTCGTGCATTTTTCCTTTAATTGTCGAAACGAGGCGACGTCGTGCTTTGACTGACCTCCGTGAATTAGGCGACACCATTTAGCACGGTCCTCAGCCAGCACCTCCCATCGGCCGCTTGAGATGTTAAATGCATCCATGTCGCGCTTCTGAGATAGCCATTGAAATATGTTGTAAGGGATAACTTTCATCTATATTAAATGCTCAACGTAACAAAAGTATTTAATTGAATTTGAATATTATTACTGTATTTGTCAAAATAGTGTCGTGAATTACAACTGCACAATAAAAATAATTACTGTGGATTATCCATAGGAAATAAATGTTAAGCAACGCAAGCTTTTTGGAGGCATGACAAAATGTACAATTCCGTAGTACATTATTGAAGTTATACCTCTTTAGGAGCGTTAGGGAAAAATGATGAGAGTAAATTTTTAAGATGCGCGCGCACACCGTCACGAAAAACCGACACCCTGAAGTTAGCTATAGTCAATATTTTATTCAAAAAATATATGTATGTGTTAAATACCTTTTTACTATTGTTAGTGTCGTTTTTTCTACAAACGTAGAATAAGATGAGAGATAAAAATTTTGAAAAGATTTTTATCTTGTTACACCAAAGAAGTATAACTTCTAACGCGTGTACATAAGTACACACTACATTGTTACTGAATTCAAATATAATATAGGTGTATTATATATAGAAAAGAATGCCGATGAACCTTCTGAATTAGATTTGCAGGAAGAAATCGTAATGGCTACGATTGACCTGGAACCAGAGTCTGTGGAGGTACAGTACACGGGTACATAGTAAACAAGCGCGTCATTTGAATCCTTACTCATTATATGTATATATATTTGATATCCATATGAGGCTGAAAGTTAAGTAATTGTAGTGGTACTACAAAATAATCCCAAGGAGGGTTGATGTCAACAGGCGGCCGATTGTAAAAGTTAAGCCAAAACATACATCACAACGTGACAAACATGTTGTGCCGACTTAAGTGGGGTAAGGATAATAAGATGATGGTGTTATATTATATATATAACCTTTCTAGAAAAACTGAAAACCATATTAGAATCCATTGCGTATTTTAGAAGAACTAAGCGAACACACAGACAGATGTGAAAAGCTATTATGTTTAATAATATTTATAGACTGATTTAATTATAGATTAACTGTACAAGAAGCGGTTCTGCGTTTGTTACTACTATTTGTTATTTTATTATATCACTACATAGTATAAAACAAAGTCGCTTTCTCTGTCCCTATATCCCTATGTATGCTTAAATCTTTAAAACTACGCAACGGATTTTGATGCGGTTTTTTAATAGATAGAGTAATTGAAGAGGAAGGTTTATGTGTATAATAACATAAATTAAATGGTGGGAAAATACTGCTATTTTTGAGGTTACTCCAAACTTAACGCGTGCGGGCCACGGGCCGTAATGAAAAAATCAAAACTACTGGATCGATTTTAATCATTTTTTCATTGAATGATATAGGCTATATATTTTATACCCGTGCGAAGTCGGAGCGGGCCGCTAGTAATATATAAAATCGAAAGGTTCACCAAATTGTCCTTAACCATATTTAAGGACATACCCGGTTTTGGTCTGTCATAAACCAATTAATACACATTTTCCATACAATTTTGAGGATTTCCCTGGTGTATCTTCGAAATTCTAGGTCTAATTATAATGAAAGTTAAATGCAACATGTTTGAAACATTCTTTTTGTAATAGAAAAATAATTTTCCAAATCTGTTTATCAATAAAATCCAGTGGCAAGTTATAGTGAAATAGGTGTGTACCTATCTATGTTGGAGGAACATCACCCCTATATTTTCCTCCTCATACCTCCCGCTTAGCAGCAGTGCGAAAAATGTGTTTGGTAACTTGAATTCTCGACCACGAGTTTGTTCAAATCAGTCCTCAGGAGTATTAGTAACCTAATACGACTGATCTCAGTTTTGCGGTTATATTAAGGTTGGTTGTTTATAACCTACACACTTGCTGTGAGTATTGTGACCAATTAATATGACATGAGTTATGTAGCCGATTAGCTATTAATTCATAGCATAGTAAAAATACTGGTGAATTCGATGGAAAATTTCTTTTCGGTTGAGTGCAAACATTCTAGTTATTATTTAATATGTATAAGTTAGGTGTTATAGTGCTATACATATTGACATATGTGCTAGCGTTAGACGCCCGCTTCACGTGCGTTAATATATATATATTTAGGGAACGTACCCGTAATATTGTATTGGCAATTTTTTAGCTCCCACCCACCCCTTGGTGACCATCCATAGTATATGAGAATACCCCCCCCCCCATGTAGTGCCCATGTAATAATTCATAAATACGGTTTTCCGCCTCCTCCCTGTTGACCAAGCGTGAGACATTAAAGACCTGTCCTGATCGGGTCATGTAGTATGGGTATGTTCCCTTATATATATTTGTATGTCTATTTGACCTATCCCTCAGGATTTTTCTTGTTTATGGGTACCTTATGACCTATTCTAAACCCCTGACAATCTGTATGCAAAATATCATGACGATCCCCTGAGTAGTTTAAGTGTGACAGTGTAAAAACGGACAAACTCACATTCGCATTTATAATAGTAGAAATAGTAAGGATAGATATAATTTATATCAAAACATGATTCATAGTATTTATGTATATTTTGTGATGTGTCCATTTTTTCAAAATTACACAGTAAGTATCTAAAGGTTGTTATTTATATTAAGTATTATTTGTGTATACCTGTTTTATTCATAGTATATACTCGTATATAATGTTAGGTGGTCATCTATGCACTTTTTGTTCCTAAAGTCGAAGCGAACCGACGTGAATTCCTGAAATTCTAGGTACATACTCGGACCGCTCCGCCTACGGTGCGCGCATCAAATTGTTAACTCGAGAATTTGGGACGAGAACTATGCTTATTGGCTCATTTAATACTCGGGTTAGGGAGTAGTAAAAAATAGTATATAGTAGATATAAAATACCAAACAGTCGAGTTATAGGTAGACAATTAATACAACGATTACAATACGTGCAGCGGTCAAAATTCGATCATAATCTATTATTTCTTTAAGTTCCAATTCTATTGGAATTTCTTTGCAAAAGAATGTATACACACTGTTGATTAGTTGATGTATAAAGATCGTTAAGTATAGAGGCTTATAAATAAAGGTTTTAATTCATCAAAGGTAAGAAAAATTTGTAAGACTAAAGCTTGTCTAATCCTACTACACAAAAAAAAAAAACGTTTGAGAAACATAATAAGAACATGTATTTAACTGTTTTGCCTCTTTCTGTTAAATACAGATAAACACATCTGTACAAGTTCGGTAAGGATTAAATCATACGTAGATATAAGTGAACTGTATTTAATTTATTATACTACCAACTATCCGCGCTTTTCTAAGCGTTAAATTACAAATTTAATAGGAATAAAATAGCGCATAGCGCTATCTAGTGGCAGTTATAGTAAAACTGAGTAAAAACCTTCATCATAAATAAATATTTAAGTTTGTGAACTTTAATGATGACCGATGAAATGGTGATGGGGCTTATCGACGTGAAAAATACCATGGCATGAATAAACTATGACTTAAATAAGGTTCGCATCATCGCCATGAAGTGTGTCATGTTAAGCATCACCTTGAGTGGTAGATTAAAATATACGTTTAAAATACTAAATCGCAGGACATGGGGGTGTGTACTACTCAGCTCAAAAGGCGCTGGGTAGGTTATTTTGTTAGATATTGCGATGCTAAGTGGAGAAAAATCCTTACCGAATGTTGCACTACAAAGGGCAGGCGAAGAGTGAGAAGACCAACGCCAAGATGAGTTGAAAGCATAACAAATCTTTTGAGAAAAGACTGATACAGAACAATAAAACACATTTATCACGAATACTCACAATCTGATATCGTTTACCACCATACATACTTTCAAATCACACACAAATTATATTTACAAATGTATATTTATGTATGAATATATTTTTTTATCTACACTGATATAAAACACGTGCTATAGATACATATAATTTTTTACTAACTACCTTGAATATAGTTATTAATTGTCACAAAAACTTGACAGTCAATTACCAACAAACTTCATGGTGTCGCTTTTAGGTGTCGGTGTGCACGCGTATCGTAAAAAATCACTTTTATCATTTTTCCCAAACGTGCCAAAAGAAGTATTACTTCAAAAAGATGTCGTAAAAAAGAGGCAGGGAGGAGGTTTATGACCTGGAGTGGATTAAAAAGATGATGATACTTTAAAAAACACAGAGTCAGATTGAAAATTATATTTTTTAATTGGAAAGTAAATAAATAGTGTATATTTATTTTTTACCTATATTTTTCTTTTATATTTATAATAAAATATAGTTTTCCGAGGCTCAATCACGCTGGAACTACTAATCATATTAGCATAGGAGTAATGGCCAAAATGATATGGGTTTTTTCGTAGATGGTTCTAAAATACTTATTTTTTTGAACTCCATCGACCCTATGCCATCCTTTTTTAAATAAAATTTATTTAATACAAAGTGAACCGGAGCAGTATCAGCGGGTTTTGCCAAACAAGTAAACACTGTTGAAATAAAACGGTGATTCAAAATATAAATGGTAAACTATAAACTTTATCCGGATCACGGCTCGAGTGAATGTTTTGTTCATTTGATTCCATTCAGTTAAAACGTGGTCCGGCCTGTTGTTTGTACTCCCAATGGATATTTGCCGAACGAAATACGGAACTCCAGCAGAAAGAGATTGATTTATCCATTGTAAACAATCGAGGTGGTGTTTCGCCGAGAAGACAAATATTTGCGAGTAATGTTTTAATAACTTTCAACGTTGAATCGGTGCATTTAATTATCGATTTATGAGTTATTGGGTAAAGTGATGTTATTGGTGATCATAAAAAATTCTGTATATATATATATTTTTTTTATATTATAGGGGGCAAACGAACAGGTGGGTCACCTGATGGTAAGTGATCACCGCCGTCCATAGACACTAGCAACACCAGGGGAGTCGTAAGTGCGTTGCCGGCCTTTTAAATATGTGGGCCTCCAGCGCTCTCACTGGCCGAACGAAAGGCAACAGTGCAGCCACTGTTGCTTCACGTCGGCTTTCTGTGAGAGGGTGGTACTACCCCGGGCGAGCCGACCCATTCATGCTGAAACCAGTAATAGCTTCAGCGTAGCTCTACCACCTACAATAATTTGTTAACAATGCTCAATGATTGCAATATTACTAGTTGCGCAGTACATGGTTTCGCTCACGCGGCGTACGAAATGCTTGTAAAAGGTGTTTTTAATAAAACATTTTAACCATAACGTTATTATTATATCTAAATATATAGGTAGGGTATTTTTGTACATAATATTTGGTATTTAAACAATGGATAAAAAAAAATGTTAGTAGCCAGCAGTTTAAAGTTGAAATATCAATTCGACGTCCACGGGTTGCAACCCCGGCATGTACCAACGAATTTTTCGAATTCGTGTACATTTACTAATTAAAACTTTATCAGCTGAAGTTGAAGGAAAAATCGTGAGGGATCCTAAACCTGAGAAATATTCTTGTAGTACCATAATTATCTTATTACCCTTATTACACCTAAGTAAGGTCGGCACAACATGTTTTCCTTTCCCACTCTCCCCTATCAGATGTCATCTCAGTTTTCACACCTTTTATACATATATCATATTTCACACAATCCATCCACACGAACAAAACAATTTTATTCATTAGAATATCCTTTAAGTTGATACAAATAACATCTAGAGTCTAATTAAAGCGGTATAAAGTGTAAATCATTATTTTTGAAGCGATGATGGCTCAGTTGGTAGCGATGTTAAAAATCTCCTTGTATTTTCTGTTAAAAACTTCTTTATGTTTTTCTGCTTAGAAGTTAATATTTAAAACGGACATATTCTATGTCACAGTTTCGAAAAGAGGCGATGTAAGTAAACGCATGTAAAATCTGCAAATATATTATTATTATATACGTGTATTTCTTCTAGTCGACTGACTACATAAGAAGCTGAAATTAACAAGCGTGTTCGGACACAGCGTCTAAGAGTGCAGTTTCGAATCCTAGCAACTGAGTCAGAGCTTTCGGCGAAGAAAAACGTCGTGATGAAACCATAGCACGGTGGTAGGGTTTGTTCTAAGTCCGCCTGGCTAGCTACCACCCTTAAGTTGAAAGTCTGTCACCCAGCACCTATTGGTGTGTTCCGGTAGCTGCACTTAAAGGCCGGTCTCCCTTTGGATTTAACGTGACTTCCACCTTAGGCCACATCATCATTTAACATCAGATGTGATTGTGGTCAAACGCTAACTTATCACTTATTTTAAAGGTGGTAGAGCTAGGCTGAAGCTATTACTGGTTTCAGCATGAATGGGTCGGCTCGCCCGGGGTAGTAACACCCTCTCACAGAAAACCGACGTGAAGTAACAGTGCTTGCACTGTTGCGTTTCGTTCGGTCAGTGAGAGCGCCGGAGGCCCGCATATATTAAAAGGTCGGCAACGCACTTACGACTCCCCTGGTGTTGCTAGTGTCTATGGACGGCGGTGATCACTTTCCATCAGGTGACCCACCTGTTCGTTTGCCCCATATAATATATATAAAAAAAAATATCAAGTAGAAAAAATATAATAATGTTCCTCTCCACATTTTCTTGTATTTCAGCTTGAAATATTTCATCTTTATTCTAATCTGTTTCAATTTGATTCCTACCAATACTTATAATAAATCCTATATAGCAGCTGATTTGAGATACGACTTGTCGTAGTTACGGAAATTGAGTTAGTTCAATGTCGCTCAATGATAGCGATCAAATGGAATACTAATATCATTAAAGCAGATGTAGCAAGCAGTCGCTTATGTTTTGGCACTTCTAATTGGGAAGTGTATCAATCAAGACTTAATACAGATTACGAGGTGCTCTCGGTTACATACAAGTTGTTCCATTAGGGTGCTTGCTGTGGTTAGTTGAGAATTACTTAATAAGTTATGAACCTCGAGTTCTGATAGGAACTTGTGAGGAAGTCTGAGTATCGAGTGTTTATTGGTTATTCATAAGACTTGGAAACTGTACTTAGGTAAGGTCTTTACTATACGAAGATGTTTACGGACCAAAATCATAATTTTGTTTTTAATTATTGAAATTAAACTTTTTCAATGTATTGTATAATATTATTTTAATATTATTTACTCTTATACCAATATTATGAATGCAAATATGAGGTGTCCGTTGTACTTTCATGCCTAAATAGTTAACCAATAAGCGTGAAATTTTGTATATACTTTATCAGGGGTACAGAAAAGGACATAGGGTAAATTTCATCCTAAAAAAATAATGTTTCCGAGGGCAGCAAAGGCTAGTATATTAATATCATAGAGTTCAAAAAATATTTGAACACGTTAATCTCCGTAATTACTAGTCGGATTTTAACATATTTTTTTGCATTTTGTACTTTATTTATCAATGAAGGTTATATATGCTATCAAATGTTTCTTTGTGACTCGTAAGAGTTGAGCAATTACCATATAAATTGTAGGTCGTGGATTACGATAAGTGAGAACGGAGTAATAAATAACGCGGGTTGTCGGGAGCCTAAACGGGAAATATTTAATCTCGACTGAAACCAGAGGCCATAGCTATTATTATAATAATGTAAGAAAAAGTAGTTATTTGTGATGCCTCTCGTATCGCAGGTGTCTATGGGCGGCGGTGATTACTTACCATCAGGTAACCCGTCTGTTCGTTTGCCACCAAGCGCATAAAAAAAAGTGGCTTTTTAGTGTCGCTCGAAATTTTTATTGTCTTAATTTTTGTTTTAATAGATTATATATAAATCAAAATCAATTGCTGAGTGTAATTACGTGCGCATCACTTTAACATAGTTATTAGGCTAATTCTTTTCTTTATTGTATTTGTAATTGTCAGAACAAGGTTCGTAGGAAAACAAAAGCTTAAAAAAATTTACGGAATTGTGAAAAATTTTGGGTTAAAACATCAGAAGACAGTAGGGAGATTTTTAAATTTATTGACAGTTTGAAGCTTACTTGCTCAATTGCCATTTTATATCATTATATGTTCGTACTGACTGCTGAGACGATAATTTTTAATTTGAAACTAGTAAAAATGAACCCTAGTACAATACTGAAAATACTGTCTTTTAAATACTGTCTTTTACTAATAAAAGCCCTGTGCGTTTATACAAAGCATACAGAGCACGTATACCGGAACTATTCTGATTTTAAGACACTAATCTGCTAATGCTAAGAAATTCAAGCATAAACGTCCCGTTCCCGTGTAATGGGAAGATGTATGGTCTCATTGATTTTACTTAAGCGCAATAAAATTTAATTACCGGACCCCGTATTGCTTTGTCAACTGATCTGTTATTTATCGTGGACCGTTGGGGTTCGTGGGCAGGGTACTAAACCTATCACTATTAAATTATGTTTTTGTTTTGCTGAATACAAACAAAACAGTAGGGGGACCAGCTTCTGCGAGAGAAATATACTTTCGTTGCTATTAGTAGACTGAAATTAGTTTACATTATTACTTAAAAAGTATCGAAAGTACGAGAATAATGAAAAAAAAGATGCGTATAGGTTTTTTTTTAATGCGATTGGAGGCAAATGAACAGACGGGTTACCTGATGGTAAGTAATCACTGCCGCCCATAGACGCCTGCGACACGAGAGGCATCACAAACGCTTTGCCGGCCTTTAAGGAAGGAGTAGTATTTTGCTGTAATAATAAAGCTCTGTATGTATTTTTTGACTACGCAAAAAACATCTCTCTGAGGGAAGTTTTTAAATTGAGACATTTTTTACATCGCCTCAATTTTTTTCCTCCATCTATCGCATGCCGCATTACAGCCGGCCGCGGAGTAGGAGTAAAGTGGAAGGAGCTTGGCAGAGTAGCCAAAACCAATATGGCGGTGCCCATGGCTCAGTTCAAAATGATTCAATGATTTAAATAAATATTGTGTTCAGTTTTTAAAATAACTTTTCTGAAATTTTGTAATTAAATGGTTACGCTTCGAAAAGCGTTTCACGTTCATCGGTATTTTGCATATTTCATAAAACACCCTAAGTTTTTTGCTATTCGAAATGTTGAACTATATATAACTAGCTTTTGCTCATAGCTTCGCTTACATTAATATAGATTGATTTATCCCTCGGGACGAATATATTTCTTCTGGGTGAAAGATACCCTATGTCTTTTTCTGTACTCGTGACAATGTGTATACAAAATTTCAAGACGATAGGTTAAGTGGTTAAGGCGTGAAAGCGAAACAAACTCACTGTCACATTTATAGTAAGAATATGCAGTTGCAAGGCTATTGGTGTAATTAAAATTTGTTTAAATATTGTTATGCCTAGTAACGTAAGGAATAGTGAGTGACAAAATTCGAGCTGACCTTTTATTTTAAGGCCATGTAGTGGAAGTTTTAATGCGTTTATACTTTTTACCAGAGATAAATAGCTAAATAGAAGCTAAAATATAATAATATTTGTTTGGAAATTTATGAATTGAACGATCTGCAATGTGAATCGTGTAGGAAAGTATAGAAGAAATACTTCTGTGACACAATAATTCAACAGGATATACGCCGAAGCTTTAGAAAACGCTAAAGAGGTCGGTATATTCAGTACCTTTGTGAAGTAAATATAGATACCTGTCTCGACAATCCATTGAAAGGTCCTTTATTGTCAAGAAATATCACCAATCCTTTCTTATATGTATATATATTTATAGAAAACATTTAATTATTCAATTTTAATGTAATAAATATTGACGCAATAATAATCTACTCCGATTCTACTTTATCAGATTTCTTGTTTCCACTTTAAGTAATCTATAGAAAGTTTATTTATTTATTTATTATAGTAACACCAACAGACGTTACAAAGTTTATTTGTGGTAATTTAAAAAAATAGAGGATAGGTCACGTGTATTCTACAGTACATCCTGCAAAGCTCAAATGAGGGACAACTCAGTACGTGAATGTGGGTTGGATGAAGGTACTCTCAAACATATTTTGTTCAATTGCCCGCCCCAATTTAGTAAATTCTTGTATGATACTTTACCTAACAATATACCTCGTCCATCTGATTTTAAATCTTTGCTCTTGTACGTGGTTTCTCCTTTTGTCAATACTCTGAGTAATTTTATATGTATCAACAAAATTAAACTTTAACATATCTCAATAACTAACAGTTACCTACTATTATATAAATATTTATTTATTTAAGTCATGGTGTAAGTGTTGTATTTGTCCTTTTGTGTTTCAGTGGCCTAATCTGAAAGAACTAAATTATATTAAAAAAATTAAATACTACCTATTAAAGTGACTTCCCCATGACTGACTTGACACTGGCAGATTTCGTATTTACGAGATGTCATTATTAAAAAGTAGAAGTTGATATTATTTGTCATACAACATTTACTGATAAAGAATAGTAATATGTAGAACTATTAGCAATAGCAGGCCCGGCGGACGTTGTCCTGTCCTGATAATAAAAAAATATACTTATGTGCATGAAATGCTTAAGGTAACTTATGTATTTAATTTGGTAAAGATTAATAATGTATCCGTCTAAATAGCTTTCCAATCACCTCATTTTATGTGACCATTTCTTAGAAAATAAATGTGTGTTGGGTACAGTAAGCTATCCTTAAAAGATAGGTATATGCCATCGCAGACTTTTTTGTAGATATATAAAAGAGAAACTTTGCATTATTTTGTTATATCTCAAAACAATTAGGCAGCGTTCTCAATAAAAGCTCACTGGCAGCTTGACTTTTTCCAACACTTCCAACATTTATTGTTATATTTCAACCAATGTACACAAAACCTTGACGAAATTATATACCTAAACTTCCCTAATGTATTACTCTATCGATTACTGAAGCATTACAATCTGTTCAGTAGTTTTTGAGCTTAACGGGAACAGACAGACAGACAAGACCTGGCGGACGACTTTGTTTTAAAATATGTAGTGATTTTGCCCGCAGCTACGCTCGTGTTAATGTAAATTGGTAAGAATTTATATATTAAAGAAGAGATAATAAGAGAAGTCAAATGGTGAATAGGATTTCTGGATTATGTAAGGTAATATATTAAATCAGAGTGTGGCAAAATTCTAACCAATTGCGTTATAACCAAATAATCTATTGGTAACTTTAAACCTATAAATATTAAGAATACGGTTTCCTTGTGAATTTTCCTTGAGATATTCAAAGGTTTTCCTCTTCATAGGTATTTAATTTAATATGATTCTATTTCAAAGACAATGTCTCTCGCATTTTATAAAGGCTCTTTGTAGATTTATCAGTAAATATCTTCGCTACGTATAAGAACCCTTGTACGTAATTTTCATAGAATTTATTTTCCTTTTCTGGGCTTTGATCTTTTTATAATTACTTTTCCGCTTGAAAAATAATAAAAACATGTATTATATGTAAAATTGACTATTAACCTTTATGGGTGTTTCTCTGGCATCGAAGTGCGCTGTTAGTAAATACAAAATTGAGACCATAGGTTGGATTCTATCTCCAGACAGGACGAAATTTTGTGTGATGAATTTGTTTTTTTTTTTTTATATATTATAGGGGGCAAACGAACAGGTGGGTCACCTGATGGTAAGTGATCACCGCCGTGCATAGACACTAGCAACACCAGGGGAGTCGCAAGTGCGTTGCCGGCCTTCTTAATATGTGGGCCTCCGGCGCTCTCACTGACCGAACGAAAGGCAACAGTGCCAGCACTGTTACTTCACGTCGGTTTTCTGTGAGAGGGTGGTACTACCCCGGGCGAGCCGACCCATTCATTCTGAAACCGGTAATAGTTTCAGCGTAGCTCTACCACCTTAGATTTGGTTCGTAATTGTATGATTCTACTAAAAATATATAACTATACCAAGGGATGGTCATTATAATGCGAGAAATTGTGTATAAGTAAGTGTCTTTTGTAAAATCTTATATTTGTTTTTGTATATTGTTTGTATTATCTTATTAAAGAAGACCGTCTTTACGAGTTTGTCCCAGATTTTTTTTTATGACATTCTTATAACCGTACCTCTATATCATCGAGATATTCAGGTATTTCATCCTTGACTATTGCTGGAGAGAAAAGATACTATGTTACCCTAACAGGAGGATTTTCCTTGAATGTTTAAAAAGTTGGAGATGAAGGTATTTGTTAACCCTTAAATGCGCATGATTTTCGTTTTGAATTTTGAAACGAAAATTTAAAATAACAGTAGAAAAATATATAACTTATTCTCCAATAGTAATGTCTACTGTTTCTTTCACACTTAAGGGTATTTTCCAAGAGATTTAACATGCTCTCGGAAACGCATACACTTAGGTTTTAGTGGAAGTGGAATGTACACAATTGGCAACAATATGCATTCAAGGGTTAAGTCATAGACCGTCGTCGTTGTCGAGTCTGAGTCGTGTTGGTTAAGCTACTTTATTATAAATCGAGCGTAAAAGCGTTTTGCATCTTTTTGCTAAAATTCTAAAAAGCGTTGCTATATTCACTTTGATCTATTTTTATGTGTCGTTAAAAATTCTAGAACGCGAACACTTTTTCATCTCCAAGCGTTCCTGTAAAATATTATGTCCACTATCTGTTACAGTCTCTGTATCTTCAGTAAATAAATGTACCACGACACGATGACCTGTTAAATTCGTTTTTACACTTTTATAATTAAATTCTTCCGTATCTATGGAGGATAATTTTTGATGTATATGCTACTAACCACGTTTAAATTCTTCGCACCAAAAGCGGAATACGACACAGCATTTACCTGTAATGTAATCCGTACATTTTAATTGCGTTGTTTTGTAATACAATTTTTCAAGCACAGATATTTATTTAATAACGGCGCGTAGTTCAGCGTTTTCATTTGCGCCAAAACCCTGGAACAAACAACAATCAAACAAATGCTATTAAAAAAGGTGATCGGTTTATTTTTATTATCTGTATGTAACAAATAATCCAACTTTGCCAGCAAGTATTTACGTTTTTAATTCTAAAAAGTTTGTTACTTCGTACAACGCTTCCACTATTTTAATACCTCTTTTTAAGGTAACTAGCTATTTTATACAATTTTTTATGCTTAGTTGGACAACAAATAACCGTATGTTAGATGGGTAATTTGCGTTAAAAGAAACATAATATGAATTTTCCGATGCGATGCAAAGCATATACTTATACTGAATAATTATTAGATAGATATATATTATATGTAATTTTAAATTACTTAATGTCTTAATTGTATCTTTAAAACTATAATTAAAATAGGAGTTTTTCATTGGATATGTGATTATCAACAAGTTATAACTCAACTAGTTTTTACCCACGGCTTTGTTTGAATTAACACACTTTTTCCTATTAACAATTAAACAGTTAGAAACAGTTTTTTTTTCTGGATGTGCTTTTTGTACCCGTGATAACGGATATACCAAATTATTTTCTGGCGATGGATTAAGTAGTTCAAGCGTGAAAGCGTACCTAACAAACAATTAATCAAACAATAATCCACTTAATTGAAAATGATTTAAATAACAATTGTGCTCAGTTTTTAAAATGCGTCTATCATCTGAATAATTGTATTTATTATGTATTCTAAAATGCAGATTGATAAACGCGATTTTAATACCCTAAATCGAATATTTTTAATTAAATGCCTACGATCCGGAGAAAAGCCCATAAAACCACGCATTTTAAACCACGCAATTTTTAATATTAGTTAGTAGGCTAAAATCTTTCAATATACTTATGGGTAAAGGTGATATATTAGACATGTGATATTTAATTTCCAGTATTTATATTTATAATTTAGATTTCTACAGTTGGTCCTTAATATGTTTGTCTTATTGATGGGACTTTCATATTACATAACATATACTAGATTTCGTCGAGTGGAATAAATGATACTCTTCCTGTAGTTCGGGCGGTAAAAAATCATAGAACATTTTGAACGTGTCAACCAGTTTATGTGTTTAGGAGATCCGAAATGGCCCTTTCAAAATATTTTTTTTATTCTCATAATATCCCGTATCTATATATGGATACTTATAAGTTAGTATAAGTATTCGCATAATTCGAAGTGAATTCTTGCGAATGGATCGGAGCTTTCGGTGAAGTAAAACATCGTGATGAAACCAAAGCATGATGGTAAGGTTTTTTAGCCCACCTAGCTAGTAGCCACCGCTTTTTAGTTGAAAATCTACCGCCAAGCATCTATGGGGTATGTTCCAGCAATTGCACTTGAGAGCCAGTTCTCTCTAGGTTTGGCGTGTTTACCACCTTAGACCACATCATCGTTTATTTATATATATATGCCGTGGTGGTCTAGTGGCTTGACCGCTGGAATATAAATCCGATATCCGCAAGTTCAAACCCCGGTATGTACCAACAATTTTTTCGGAATACACGTACAATTACTAATTCAAATTAGTAACACTATCGGCTGACAATAAACGAAAACATCGTAAGAAAACATTGAAAACGCTGCCTTATTCTTTTGAGATATAACATATCTGCGATGGCATATACCTATCTTTTAAGAACAGCTTACTATACATATCTATCTTCTTAAAATATGGTCACGTAGAATGAGGTAATTGGAAGGCTATTTAGATGAAAACAGTATTAATCCTTATAAAATTGAATACATTAGTTACCTTAAGCATGTCATGCAGATAAGTATATATTTATTATCATCAGCGAAGGACAACGTCCGCCGGGCTTGCTAATATTTAATAATAAAACTACCTTTGAAAAATACTATTTAAATTTAAGAAAATTACAATTACATCAATTTCAGGTAACCAGGGTGTCTACATATAACCAAAGAACACGGAAGTGGTCTACGAGACAATAAAAGTTTGAGGACCTCTGGTTTAGGTCGTAATCTAAACTCACAGTGATAACATTAAGTAATACTTAAATGAGAATTACCAAAATATATAGTAGACGCGTGTCAGATTTCAGTATAGTTTAGTCTAGAAACATGTTTTACTTTAAATGTATCTGATTTTCTCATATATTCAAACTATTTTTAGTCCGGTATAAAAATGACGTCATACTTGCCGAAAGGCCCTCTCTCGCCGATGTGAGATTTTGCTCGACCCCTTCCCCTGATCCTCGTCACGTAATTAATGGACACCTCTTAAGTAGTTAAAGCGTGAAAGCGTAACGATTATATAAACGAACAAACTCACGTTTGTATTTAGAATAATATTTAGGATTATAAGTTTTTTTTTTTTTTTTTCGAACTGTCCTACACTGTTAGCCAATAACGCCTCTACAGTTCCACCGGACTAATAGAATTATAAGACGGAAAGTTTCGTTATACTTAATAAAGTACGAATTATATCAGAATCGTGCGAAATATGTGCCGAATCTATTTTTTTTTATCGGTTATTTTATTTTATAGCATAACAGGAAAAGGAAATAGATAGCGATAAAACCATTTTTACCTAAAATTTATTCGTTGTTTTCGGACCTAATTTATATCGTCATAATAATTGGATAACTAAAATGTTTTTTTTTCCCTTTCATTAAATGACTACTAGCCGGCGAAAGCGGGACTTTCGCGAGATTATCGTTATATGTCGTCAGGTAACCGCACGTGTGCGACTTAGGGTTGTCATCTTTAATTCAAGAAAATAAATTATATTTCTTGATACACGTAGGAAAAAATATTGTTTAGAAATAAAGTATACCTTAAGATATCGAGGCAGACAGCAAAGTAAGTAGAATCTCGCCTTTGTTGTGTTTCCATTAATAAGGCATTTGAAAAAACATTTACATCTATTTCATTATAAAAAATGTCTTTTATTTGATTATACTTATCACTGTCTCATCAAAATACGGTCGGTACAACTAGTTTTTCTTTTCCATTGTCACCTGTCATCTCGGTGTTCATATCTTTTATACATACATTAGTATTATTTCATTACAGTTCAATTAGGATAGACTTTTTTAAATCTTTTAATGAATTCAGTAAATATCCAGCCGTCAGCAATAAAGTATTTTTACTTTCCTAAAAAATGTACAGTACTAGTTTTTACTCGCAGTTTCGCTCGCGTTAATGTAGATTTGACCTATCCCTCAGGAGCAGTATTTTTGTGTATATATTCTTTTCTGTACCCCGTTAACCTGTCAAATTTGTGTAAGTTTCAAAATTACCCGTTAAGTAATTAAAGCGTGAAAGCGTAACAAACATACGAACTCACATTTGCGCTTATAACATTAGTAAGGACTTTTGATCGAAAAAAAATTATAATAGTTTGTTACTTAATGCGAGTGGCAGCCCTAACGCAACTGATCCCGAGTTACGACGCGTCCAGACTAATGACGGTTTTTTTATTGCTGGTCACAATTTAATCGACTCTCGGTGCTAGTGTACCGTAGTTTATTAATAAAAATAACATTTATTTTCAAAACAAGCTTTTTGATGTTTCGAATTTTCCTGACCGTTCTTTTGGGTTTAAATATTTGTGCTGGACTCATTTGTAACAAAATCTGTGACTTAGTAATTCGTAATAATTAAAAAAGTCGCGGTGGTCTAGCGGTTTGACCAGTGCAATATCGACCCGATGTCCGCAGGTTCGTACCCCGGCATGTACCAACGAATTTTTCGGAATTTGCTTACATTTACGTATTTAAATTGGTAACACTATCGGCTGACGGTGAAGGAAAAACATCGTGAGGAAACCTGAAGCTGAGAAATGTCCTTGTAGTTCTACTATATATGGGAAAACGTAGAACTGTGGATTTCTCTAAATTTGAAATCGTCAATGTGTCGTGGGCTGATGTGGTGATTACGCCCATACCTTTCTTCGGGAAGAGGCCTATGGCCCTGCAGTGGATCTGTAACAGATTGATGATGATGAATAAATATATTGGAAGTGTTTAGGTATCAAATATGATTTCTTTTTTTTATATTTTACAATTTCATTGAATTACTATGTATTTCAAAATGGTGATACATTGACTTTAAAATAAGACTATCTCTTAAGTGCTTGGTGTCAGATTTATAGTTAACCAGATAGACATTAAAAATGCCCAACCATCGATATCTTCTTCACCGATATGTTACACACATTTTAGGATTCGAACCTATGACAACTGCCGCAACGTCTTAACACGCAACAACTTAGTATTCTCGCTACTATAAGTATCCGAATTGATTAATGACCGAGCTTCGCGACTATTTGTCATTGACACCAGACAAACAGACTCTCACGAGATGCACGATATAGAGATTAACGAGGATTATTTACCCACTGCGCTAGTCAACAGATCAACACTCTTTGATAACGCAGTTTTGACACAAACCTCTTTGTAATAAATCGAATAGTGTTCATGGAACTGGTTGGAGAGAACTTTATTTTTTAAAAGTTTATGAATACATTAATTGTTCTTTTAAATAGTATTTATTCCTCAGTCCATGTTACCCTTTGCGCTAATTCGATATATTTTTATTCTAATTGCACTATTACATCACTATACACTTATGTTAATGCTCTGAATGTTAATTACTAATTTTTATTTAGTAAAACTATTATTTATAAACCTTTATAGTCTATCAACTTTGAAACAAATTCTTCTTCTTCTTCTTTATTTTTGGCTCCGTCACGGTTTGTGCACTAGCCAGCGTCAAGTAACAAGATTTTGCCAAGTAAGGCGTCTTGTGATAATTATAATGTTCCAACAAGAGGGTGGTTTCCTTGTTAGAACTTTCCATGGAGTTTTGGCGGCATCTCAGAATGCATGCTCCGTGGTATTATTTCCCATCCACTTCACTTGTACATAATAACCGAACTATATTACGTAAAACACCACCAATATTACAAAATATAGAGGTCCAATAACACAAGATTATGAATAAAATATAAAAATCACTACATGACAGACTAAGATCCCGCCAAAAAGTCAATTGAAACAAATTAAACTGCTCTACAGATATTTCATTAAAATCGCTTTTGGGTAAATATTTTTTGTTTGATTATTTATCGAAATATATTAAAAGAATTATCGGTACTTCTTATAACCTATCAAATTCGGAATAGTGTATAACTATCGTTTACGAAATTTCTTTAATGTTGCATGAGATAAAAGAAATATGTTGCCATAATATTTTGTTTTTGGATCGCAAAAAATTTTCTTCCGACTTATCAACTGAAAAATAGTATTTACCTTTAGTGTACCTACAGATCAGTATTTCAGTCAAATTACAATCTTTCGAACAGATAATTTTATTTATATACTTCATATGTACGAATATATAAGCATTTGACCACAATCATATCTGCTGTTAAATGACGATGTGGTCTAAGATGGTAAATATGTTAATACTACTGAGACTGGCTCTCGACTGCAGCTGCCAGAACACTCCAACAGATGATTGGTGACGGATTTTTCGCTTGAAGGTGGTAGCTAGCCAGGCGGGCTTAGAAAAAACCCTATCATTATGCTAATATATGCATTCATGTCATTAATGCCGTGATTAGTTGGGTATATAATATACGTACATCGATTACAAAATTTGGGAAAAAAGTACATCTGCAGAAAACTATAGATTTATTGAAACGGGTAATCTACAATCATGAAAGGAGCCTACTATTTTATTTATTTAATTTTAAACCTAACAATATTGTGTACAAATATTTTGTTGGAACTATTCTGTATGAAATCGGGTTTAACTCTCCCCTTAGTAGTCCGGTGAAACTGTAGCGGCCTTAACAAGCCAACAGTGTAATCAGTTCAAAAAAAAAATAGAAAAAAAGAGAGATATATAAGAGTCTAAACTATTGTTTATTGTAGTTAAAATGTGAAGTTGTTTTTCTTATACTGTTTTCTTATAATCTTTTACTTTTAACTCCTCTCCTTTTTTTTCTTATAAATCCTCGCTTAACCCTAAATTTAACACCATAGACGCGTACGATGAAATTATAAATAAATGATTACAATTATTTTTAATGCTTTTATTATTTGCAATTAGCTTGATAATGCGTCAAAATACGTTTTATTTAAATCGTTTACACTATTATCTCCATGTTTTGATTAATGGTCGTTTGGGGCGTCTATTTGTCACTGACATCGAGCAAACAGATCCACAACCCGATATGCCAGATAAGAGATTAACAGTTACCAGTAACCACTATATTCTATAGATCGACACGGCCTGATAATGTAGTAAATATCGAGAATAAGATAAAATGTATTAATAATCAAGTGAATAAAATAGAATTATTAGTTATGTATTCAATGCATTGTACAGATGAGATCAAGATTGGATCGCGACTACAGAATAGCGCAATGGAAACACCGGATTGAAATCTATTCGTATTATTTATTCTTATTACTGGACATTTGATAGAAATATTAATCTTTACGACTACACTGCAGGAGTATCGCGTGTTTTTTGTTTTTTTTTTTTTTTTAACTGTTATAAACAGTTTAATTGGTTTTTACATTTGAGGTGTCTTTAAATTCGTGTTAGTTATGTGTATATTGGTTTATGACATACTAACTTTTGCTCGTCTGAATGTAGATTTTTTTCGTTTCAGAACGAATGGGTCGGCTCGCCCGGGGACTACCACTGTCTCACAGAAAGCCGACGTGAAGTAACAGTGGTTGCACGCAGTGAGAGCGCCGGAGGCACACATATTTAAAAGGCCGGCAACGCAGTTGCGACTCCCCTGGTGTTGCTAGTGTCTATGGACAGCGGTGATCACTTACCATCAGGTGACCCACCTGTTCGTTTGCCCCCTATAATATAAAAAGAAAAACTTTTCTTGTCTGGACAAAAGTTACTCTATGTTCTTTTCTGTACCTTTGACAACGTCTATGCAAAATTACATTATGATATTTACGGCGTGAAATCGTAACAACTCAACTCGTATTTGAATCAATATATTATTTATAAAGATGATAAGTATGACGTCTGCAAATTGAGAAGTACAAAATGATTTTTATTTAAAAATTCTGAACTGAACAATTCGTAATGTAACTAATAAAAAATTCAGTGCCTTCGCCGTCGGATGTTTTTGTTAGTTGTTATTAATAATTCATTGGTTACTCTGGCTGGTTATGTTTACTCGAAATTGGTTGATATAGCGTTCCTTATCCAATCGTTTTTCTATTATATATTACTACTATGTACTATTAATGTACAGATTGTACAGTGATCCGAATAGTCAGTTTAGTGTTTCTTTTTACCGTGACTGTACTTAATATAAGTTTTTTTTTTAATTTATTGCGGTAGAGTTAAGCGAGGCAGATAACCCCTGAAAATAATTTCCTTCAACACTTCGCGTCGGCGTTATGTATGAGAATTATCTAGTACTTCAGTTGGAAAATATTGTACCCTCTTTTATTTGAAGCTTTCATGTAAGTACATGTTCACTACTAAAGGAAAGCGTTAAATGGAAATTCATTTTTCTTTCTGACAGAAAATTTTATTATTATCCATGAGATTTCATTTTGGTACAAACACTGTATTTAACTTCCAAAATTTAAATAAACTACTCGAAATATTTAACGTGGAAAGTATCTTTAAGCATTGACACTGGCAAATGACTGAGCGGTACCGCTGAAAAAAAAACACAAGTTTGTATAGTAATTGTAAGGTTAAATATATTTTATGATACTCCCATACCTGCGTGTATCGGCATGAAGTATCGTCTATGGTCAGACTAAATGCAGATGTGGGATGATATTATCGTTATGCGTTACGAACTATCGGATTGCGTGACGATACACGCAGCACGATAACTGGATAACTTTCTATACATATCAAAGGAACTTGGAGACGCTGATTTCGAGTTACTATTAAAATTACAATGGTGTATAAACGTTATTCTATAGGAATTAATTTTGAGGTTACATTTTAGCGGCACAAGTGACCGAAGCTTCGTTGCGCAGATATGGGAGTAGCATTATAAACGAGAAAGTTTGTGAGTGATGAGTGTCAAGTTACTTTGAAAGAAGTCTGCTATTTGTATGTTATCTCGGCTGTGCGCGCTGCATAAACTAATGCAGACGTTGTCGCGGATGGCAGCTAGTGATCTATAAATGATTACTGCATTTACATTTACAAATTTAACCGCGGCTAATAGAGATATCTAAACAATATAAGATTATTATAATATATGTAAAACTATAATATTAAATTAATTACCTACTTACTGCGACTTAATTGCGAAACTTACGGCTGCAACAACAATACGAGAACCTAAAGTTGGTAACAAGCAAAGTTCATGCTTATTACAATGTGCAGACTTAATCTCGTCATATCTATGCTAATATAAGTTGTGTCAACAATAATATGGGCTATTGTCTCAACTCCAAGTTGCCAGTTAGCACTATCTTAGAATCGCAGCCGTTTCGGCACCATAAACGAAATTTATGACCGCGTCTTAAGTTTTTATATTCGTCTAAATAAGATCGGAGATAAGTATATTTATTGAAGCAATTTATGCAACGTAGCTTAAAGTTGAAACAAGAGTTGCTTAATTTGTAGATTTTGTAAACTTGTTCGTTATAACTAATTGTTATTGTGATAAATGTAAGTATTGAAATTATAGCGGTCATATTGGTAGAAAACGGATAGTGAATCTGTTTTCTTTTCCTTGTAAGTCGAGATTGATATCGATATGGCACATGAGCCAAAGTAGAAGCCACTTGCGAGTGGAAGATCTTAAAAGATACACTAATAAGTGCGACATAGTCTGAGTAACGTCACAATCGTACAAGTATTATTCACTGTGCGAGTAACCCCATTTACTTAAGTTGCTCTTACGGCAACTCATCCGAGAATGGAAACAGTTTGAAGTTCTTCAAAGTTCAAAGTTGTTCGTGAGTTGCGACAAGTTCTCCTGAGGGTGGAACATAGTTAGCCTTAGGAAGCAACATAGTCCACCATAGTTTATTTCGCTTTTCCCTTGGGTAACCCTATACAGCTAATGTGGATTTTAACCAGAGAAAACAATTTAAGACATCTATAGAATATTGTATTGGCAGGAAACAGATTGGCTTAGTTTACATAGACAAAATAATATATGAAATTATAGATAAGCACTATAACTATACACAGACTAAATAAAAACGCCTACTAATAATAAATATCCTTGGATTATTATATTACAAGACGCTGCTATTTATTTTTATCAGGCGTTAATCTTTTATCATAATATAAATGCATTAATATTCTTTGATTACTTTTAATGTTACTTTCTAAACAAAATGACACACATTTAATGGGGTACAACAAACTAAACAATCTATGCATTGGTTAAAACTTATCTGTTATTAAATATTTATTTTCATGTAAACAACATCGAAACCATCTATTCAGTGGCGAATCTTCTTAGGAGACAAATGGCTTGGGTCAGCTAAAGCCCTTTAAAGGATTAAGGACCTTTTATGCAAAAGGTTCTTAAGTTATTGTGTAGAGCAATGTCACTGATAGGCTGTTGCTATTTATTGTGTAACTACACTAGATCGGCATTAATGGCTTCTTAAAAGCAACCTATTTGCACGCCTTTAGGATATAGGTGTTTGTATTAAAGCAGAATTCCTTAAAAGCAGTTTCAGCTATTCATATAAAATAATTAACGAACTTCCATTTTCATTATCATTTCCCCGACGGTACATTGTTAGCTGGTGTGTTGAAACAAAAGAAAATATATTATGAGGCCCTTTTATTGTGCCTTTGGCCTTGTAATTTATAATTAATGGTGCCGGACGAAATGGCCCGTTTTTGTGAATCGTGCGTATACCCGGATTATTTAAATAAATTGAAGAGCTCAGTTACTTCGTTTGGTGGAAGATCAAGTTTTACCAATAAAGTAGAGACTTTAATCGTAAATATTGTCTAATCGCATAGAAGTGATGAATGAATGTTTCCAGAAGGGTAGTATTATAATTCACGGTATTTAGTTTTATCTTCCATAGACCAAAACTAAAAGTAAAAAGTTTACTAGCTAGCTATGTTACAGGCATGGCATGCCAATGCTATTAATTTTAAATTTATTTAGTTTACTTCTAATCTAATTTGAAATATTATAAGTAAGAGAAAGACTTATGTCTAAATTATTATATACCTTGTGCAATTAAATGCTTTGTAAAATAAATTAGGGAAGCACATATCTATAGCAATGCTTACTAGATCACCTCTCATTAGTTCCGTGAAGCTGTGAACGCCTATCAAGCTAACAATGTATAGTCAGTTCGAAAAAACAAACATCACCTTCCATTTGGAAAATACTTATTCGACGTCATTAGTGAAGAGTTTAATGAAAACAAAGTATGAGTAAAAAAAACGCCTATTACGTTTTAACATTATCGTTACTTATATGACATTGCTATTTATATTAAAAAGGTTCAACATCTTTTGGTACAAACTTACTTATGTCAACGAGGTATGACTGGTAATCGATAAAAATATGAAAATTATCGCTAATAATATATAGCTAAATGCTAATTTTATTTCGCGCGCGATAAATGATAAATGTCGCTGTAATTATAACGGCCTAAAAAGCCATGAATTTCTATTGTTAACACAAAGTCTTCAAAGATATTACACACTATAATTTCAGATAACATTTTCAAAATATAAACATCACAACACTCTGTAAAATTACGTACTGTAAGTACTGAATAAATGCGATTTATCGTATTTAGTAGCTCAAGGAAAAATAACTGCAGTAGATAAAATCATAAATCACAGTAATCGCTGAAGTTCACGAATCTTGTTATAAAAACAAAATTTAACCAATTAAATACATTCAATATAGTAAAACGTGATGATGATCAAGGCACCCAATTTCATAATTTTATAACATAATTGATTACGCATAAATTAATATGCAAAATAAATACTCCAAAATAGCGCAGTTGAGCGACCGTGATCGGATTCTTAATTCTTTACGATATGTATGACTTAAGAATAATTTTGCACAGTTATTATAAAAACAAATGAAAACATAGAACAACATTTAAAAAGGTTTTATAACAACGTAACAAAAACAAATTTAAACCCCACCTAAATCGTTATTTAAAACGTGATCCAGGGTACAAATGAAGCAATAAAATACAAAGATTTTGGTTACGACCTTTATTTATTTATAAAAGTTTGTACACGACAAAAAGTTTCCTGAGAAGTATGAAAATGAAACCGTTACACCGCGAACTTTTCGTTTGAATGAAAAACACACACTTGTAACTCATGTTTCAACGCTTTCGTAATCTTAATATCGGAGACACCTTTTCTAACCCCAGGGCGCCGTTTATAAGAAACAAGAGCGGGCGACGAAATTTCGAATTCTACGTAGGGCCGGATATTCAAAACAATTCCCCGCCACCTCCATGGGGATTAAGAAAAGAGATTCGTATTTTTTTCCCTCGTAAGAATAATGGAAACAGCCAGAGAAAATGATAAGGGTACGCGATGCGGACAGCGAGCTAACGTAAGTAACTTTTCGGGAACAAGCAATTTAATTGCATAAGAATTACGTGGACGTCGCTTGAAAATAACCATTTTAGTGTTTATATAAACACTGAGATCAGAGTTAAGTTTACGAGTTATTTTTGTTACCTACGTTCATTTTACTCATACTGTGTACGAATGTTTGACGTCACGATACGTCCTCGATTTTTCCATCAAGCTGGGGTCTTCGGGTCACATCGGATCCCGCCGGTATGACGATGTATATAGCGCATGCGTGGAAATTGCGCCAATTTCGACGGCAGCGGCCTCTGTCGGCGGAGCCAGTCTGTTCGGAGCACGCTGGGGGGATGTTTCATCGCGCGATCCCACATCCAACGGACGGAGTGTCAAAAAT
The DNA here is from genome assembly GCA_035772565.1 of Antheraea assamensis. NCBI lineage: Eukaryota > Metazoa > Arthropoda > Insecta > Lepidoptera > Saturniidae > Antheraea > Antheraea assamensis. The sequence continues at coordinate 240,538 of JAQQSE010000257.1, forward strand.
TTGAAAATGGAATAACAGTTCGAAAGTGGTGCAACGTGGACGCGACTGTATAATTTTATATATTGGGGGGAATTGACGACAGACTTAAAATCTAATTTAGTGTGTGTGCTAGAATTAATATTAGTGTAGATAATAAGAACTATATTAAGTGAATCGTCGAATGATTTGTAGCGTTTTATAATGTAGCAACTGTTTGTGTTGATGACGTGTAGGTGTTCGTTGTATAGGTTTGATTGCGGTGTCGGTCGCGGTCGTACTGAAGTGTTAGTTGGTATAACCTTGACACGTTTTCCCGCGTATTAGCGTCCGAACCTTGTTTTCAGTTGCTCTCTTTCTTGATATCCGTTGTAATTATAGTAAATACTCATAGTAATTGTTCGGTTAGAGGGGCATTGTTTAAAACTTGTATGATTGCTTCGTGAGTTGTAATGAATTGATATTTTCTCGTGTATCTAAATCACGATGACTGAAGCCGGAAAAGTCGGTAACTATAAAATCGGTTAAAATTTAAAAATAATTATTCAATAATTATTCGTGAGTATGGAGCCCTTGTGACCGCTTCTGTGACGAGTGTGCTGGCGACTTCAAAATGAAACGTTTAAAAGGTGAGATAAAGTAAAAATATAATTAATAGATAATATACCTTCATATATATTTTAAGGAATATTTACCTAGAAATATTTTCATATAGTGTAGATTATTTATAAGTGTTGTATGAGTTAGGAATATTGTTTTTTTTTTGGTAATAATTCAGTTTCAGAATTCAAGAGTGGATAAGTTTAAGCTATTTATTTTTACTGACCGCATCGGTGCTATTACGGGGATTATAGATTTTCAGTGGAATTTCTTTAATCTGCGTTGTTGTGTTGTATACAGAGCTTAGCAACTATATATGTATGTGCATAGCCAACGAAGGCTACCGTATCCGCTAACACGACGTATATACGAATTAAAGAAAAATAAAAAAACAGAGACTGTGTTTCTTTATGAGTTTCTAAAAGTTATTTAATAGCCTGTGTGAAGTTTAATTTAGTTTTATTTAATCATTTTTGCGTCTTATACTGGAATATTTATGAAACAATAAAACAAATAATATTATTGGAAAAATGTACAAAAAGGAAAGTAATTACCATAAGCGCGATACCTTAATACCTTTCATAGATAATTTTCTAGAAAAAAATATAATATATTTTTTAAACTAATATTGCTTATAACAATACCAATAAAATATTTTAAACTAATCATGATTATTTCGGTCTGAAAAATTTACATTAAAATTACAATAGTGACCGTGTTTGTCTGTGTGTTACATTTTGCATGGCTAATGCTCCGTAACAGTCGCAATTAAATATGACGTATACACACAGAAAACCGACGTGAAGTAACAGTGGTTGCACTGTTGCGTTTCGTTCGGCCAGTGAGAGCGCCGGAGGCCCACATATATTAAAAGGCCGGCAACGCACTTGCGACTCCCCTGGTGTTGCTAGTGTCTATGGACGGCGGTGATCACTTACCATCAGGTGACCCACCTGTTCGTTTGCCCCCTATGACATAAAAAAAAAACACGGTAAATGGTGTATACGTTATACGAAAACATTACACCCGGTGCAGCGGCAGGTCTGATATGATCTAAGCAATAGAATAAAAAGTGATGAGAGGTTTCAGATTTCTAGGGTTCTTTTCTAGCTGATAGGTTTTTCATTCGTTTCAAGATTTTTGTCTTTGGTTATTCAGTCTTCTTTTTGTTTAAACATTTGACTGCAGTTTACCAGATGTTAAGTTATGGTGTAAGATAGTAAAAAGGTAAGCTAAGCACATGATGGTCTTGCTTTTAAAGACAGCTGTGGGCATACACCTATAGATGTTTAGAAGAATATTTTCTACTGAAAATGGTAGTTAGCTGGACAGCCACTTAAAAAGAGCCTAATCACTATACTAGGAATATATAACGTCCCACAAAGGGGCGTATTAGGAATTTCACTTGACACGAGCTGATTTGGTGGGTTCAACCCTGACAAATTATATTGTATTTTTTTCGTAGTCCGATAATAAGAGTAAGTATGAGACCAATTCCAGGGTCATAGGCTTCTTCCCTAAACGTATATGGTCATAATCACCACGCCAGCACAAGACGTATTTCGATTTCAAACACCGAAAAAATCTCAGTTTTATAGTTTTCCACATACAGTTGTACTATGAGAATATTTCTCAGCTTCAGGTCTCCTGGTCTCCACAGGCGACGTATTGCGATTTCAAACTCCAAAAAAATCTCAGTTTTATAGTTTTCCACATACAGTTGTACTATGAGAATATTTCTCAGCTTCAGGTCTCCTGGTCTCCACAGGCGACGTATTGCGATTTCAAACTCCAAAAAAATCTCAGTTTTATAGTTTTCCACATACAGTTGTACTATGAGAATATTTCTCAGCTTCAGGTCTCCTGGTCTCCACAGGCGACGTATTGCGATTTCAAACTCCAAAAAAATCTCAGTTTTATAGTTTTCCACATACAGTTGTACTATGAGAATATTTCTCAGCTTCAGGTCTCCTGGTCTCCACAGGCGACGTATTGCGATTTCAAACTCCAAAAAAATCTCAGTTTTATAGTTTTCCACATACAGTTGTACTATGAGAATATTTCTCAGCTTCAGGTCTCCTGGTCTCCACAGACGACGTATTGCGATTTCAAACTCCAAAAAAATCTCAGTTTTATAGTTTTCCACATACAGTTGTACTATGAGAATATTTCTCAGCTTCAGGTCTCCTGGTCTCCACAGGCGACGTATTGCGATTTCAAACTCCAAAAAAATCTCAGTTTTATAGTTTTCCACATACAGTTGTACTATGAGAATATTTCTCAGCTTCAGGTCTCCTGGTCTCCACAGACGACGTATTGCGATTTCAAACTCCAAAAAAATCTCAGTTTTATAGTTTTCCACATACAGTTGTACTATGAGAATATTTCTCAGCTTCAGGTCTCCTGGTCTCCACAGACGACGTATTGCGATTTCAAACTCCAAAAAAATCTCAGTTTTATAGTTTTCCACATACAGTTGTACTATGAGAATATTTCTCAGCTTCAGGTCTCCTGGTCTCCACAGGCGACGTATTGCGATTTCAAACTCCAAAAAAATCTCAGTTTTATAGTTTTCCACATACAGTTGTACTATGAGAATATTTCTCAGCTTCAGGTCTCCTGGTCTCCACAGGCGACGTATTGCGATTTCAAACTCCAAAAAAATCTCAGTTTTATAGTTTTCCACATACAGTTGTACTATGAGAATATTTCTCAGCTTCAGGTCTCCTGGTCTCCACAGGCGACGTATTGCGATTTCAAACTCCAAAAAAATCTCAGTTTTATAGTTTTCCACATACAGTTGTACTATGAGAATATTTCTCAGCTTCAGGTCTCCTGGTCTCCACAGGCGACGTATTGCGATTTCAAACTCCAAAAAAATCTCAGTTTTATAGTTTTCCACATACAGTTGTACTATGAGAATATTTCTCAGCTTCAGGTCTCCTGGTCTCCACAGGCGACGTATTGCGATTTCAAACTCCAAAAAAATCTCAGTTTTATAGTTTTCCACATACAGTTGTACTATGAGAATATTTCTCAGCTTCAGGTCTCCTGGTCTCCACAGGCGACGTATTGCGATTTCAAACTCCAAAAAAATCTCAGTTTTATAGTTTTCCACATACAGTTGTACTATGAGAATATTTCTCAGCTTCAGGTCTCCTGGTCTCCACAGGCGACGTATTGCGATTTCAAACTCCAAAAAAATCTCAGTTTTATAGTTTTCCACATACAGTTGTACTATGAGAATATTTCTCAGCTTCAGGTCTCCTGGTCTCCACAGGCGACGTATTGCGATTTCAAACTCCAAAAAAATCTCAGTTTTATAGTTTTCCACATACAGTTGTACTATGAGAATATTTCTCAGCTTCAGGTCTCCTGGTCTCCACAGGCGACGTATTGCGATTTCAAACTCCAAAAAAATCTCAGTTTTATAGTTTTCCACATACAGTTGTACTATGAGAATATTTCTCAGCTTCAGGTCTCCTGGTCTCCACAGGCGACGTATTGCGATTTCAAACTCCAAAAAAATCTCAGTTTTATAGTTTTCCACATACAGTTGTACTATGAGAATATTTCTCAGCTTCAGGTCTCCTGGTCTCCACAGGCGACGTATTGCGATTTCAAACTCCAAAAAAATCTCAGTTTTATAGTTTTCCACATACAGTTGTACTATGAGAATATTTCTCAGCTTCAGGTCTCCTGGTCTCCACAGGCGACGTATTGCGATTTCAAACTCCAAAAAAATCTCAGTTTTATAGTTTTCCACATACAGTTGTACTATGAGAATATTTCTCAGCTTCAGGTCTCCTGGTCTCCACAGGCGACGTATTGCGATTTCAAACTCCAAAAAAATCTCAGTTTTATAGTTTTCCACATACAGTTGTACTATGAGAATATTTCTCAGCTTCAGGTCTCCTGGTCTCCACAGGCGACGTATTGCGATTTCAAACTCCGAAAAAAATCTCAGTTCTATAGTTTTCCACATACAGTCGTACTATGAGAATATTTCTCAGCTTCAGGTCTCCTTACGACGTTTTCCCTCACCGTCAGCCGATAGGGTTACCAATTTTTTTACACATTTTAACTTTTTTGAGGATTTTGTTTTATCTTACATCTAGGAGCATTTATTCTATAGAATATATCAGCCCTACTGTTACGAAATTAAATACTATGAATAAAGGTTTAAATAACATGTACTAATAATGTAAAATAATATTTATATTTAAAATAAATTATCTATGTAATACTTCAAAATCTTCGTTTATCAACTAACTTCATGGTGTGTTACATACTCGTATGCAGTTTCCGTTGTAAAAATTTACTTGAAAACTATTTCTCACAACGCGCCAAAAGAAGTATTTATTACTAGGAACTGCTCGTCCCGGCTTTGTATGAGTGTATTAATAAAGAAAATGTTTTTTTTTTCGAACTGATCTACACTGTTAGCCTGACAAGGCCACTACAGTTCCACCGGACTGCTAAGGGGAGCGCTTAAGGCACTCACCCGAATAAAGAAAATGACACCATATCTTTCAATGATAGTGCGTCAATGTAATGAAATAAAATGGCAACTGAACGGCTAAACGTTAATCTGTCAATTTTGTCAATACTTGTGAAAATCACGTTTTAATAGGTATATATATTTTTATAAACTAAACTCTTCTGTGTAATGTTTAAACAATTTCTTTTATAAAAAGACCTCGCCTTGATAATTACAAATATAACAGAATAATAATAATAAACCAACTAGATGCAGTTCGTCGTTCTGAAGTTATGAGTTTTCATACATTCGAAAATTGATTTTTATTTATATAGATAAAATACGAAAAGAGAATTAATTATACGTTTCAAGTGAAAAGTACTCCCAACGGTATGTCATATTCTACAGGTAATTTTATATACTTGTTTATTCCATTCAACTTCTATAGACACTGTTCGTGTAATGATATATAACCAGAATTAGAATTAAGTAACCCTCACTTAGAACTGTGGATCAGATCTCAATTCATGTTTAAGTAAAACCGTGAGAAAAATTATATCATTGTCACAGTCACTGAGTCGAAGAATAAGTACGTAACGTTCTTGGTCAAAATTAATTAAAAAATCTTACTATATATAAATCTAAATATAAGTTTGTTTGTCACCTGTTCGCAGTTTAACTACTCAACTAATCATCATACAATTTTGTATAAACATTGTTCAGGGTACAGAAGAGGACATAGAGTACACATTCATTCATAAAGAAAGTACTATTCCCGAGTAATAGAAAAATATATTTTACTACATTAACATGTCGAAACCGCGAGTCATACATAGCTTTTTTAGATTGCGACTCCTCTTAGTTCGTGTTTGCTCTATACAAGTTATTCATAAAACTTCAAATATATATATATATATGTGGGATTAATGATGACACAATGGAATATATAGTAATCACTTTTATTTTGTATCGTAGCAAATCATACAAATCTTTATAAACTATTTCTAACAACCACTTCAAAAAAAAAAGTCATTCCTAATTTTTTTTAACAAAAAATCTGGATATGAGTAGTTTGAGCCATCCTATGTTTATCCATTCCCACATATATGTAGCATTTTTTGACGCTTCTGTACAATTAGTTCTGTTCTAAAAATATATAAATCTCAAAGAAAATATTATGAATATATAAATAACTTCAAGTCAGTAAAAATAAAACAGTGTCTTAACAAGGTCTCGCCCTATCCATAATAAATGGAAAGTTGACTGAAAGGTTGTGAACCTGAGCCAGGTTGTCTGGGCCCTCGACCTCAGAGTAACTATCACCTTTGTGTAACCTCTGTATGTGATCTCATACGGCTATTATTCTAACAAAAGGTTTTAATCAAACACGCCTTATTTCGTGTGCTCTATGGAACAATTGAATAATGATTACGGTAAATAGCAAATACAGCTATATTATCTGTAATAAAACCACTCTTATTTTAATTATATCTAATTAATTTTAATTACTTTGACGTGATAAACAAAATACTTATATGTACATATGGGTATATAAAACAATTCAGTACATTTTTTTTCTCTCCTTGTCACTTGATTTTCTTTGTTTTTGTTTTCACTATTAATTGTAATTGATTGATTGATTTTTAATGTTACGAATAAAGAAAATAAAAACACTTTTATTTCATACCATCAAGTATAATGTAATGTATTTAATATACATAGATACATTACCACATACATTATATATAATGTATTTCAATAAACTCAAAAGTAATGCATAATTAATTATACACGCAGCTAAAATAAAAGAATGAAATTAAAAAAACAAATCTATAGACAATGATAATAGTGATACACTCTGACAAAAAAAGAACAATAATATTTTGACACTTAAAGAAATATTGAACATTGCTCGCTCGAAATACAACCAATAGTCTGTATATAAATGAGCGACGATAAAACAATTTCGTATCTTCGCTTTAATATCCGTAATACAGTTTTTACAATATAGAAAAAAAATATATATACATATAATTAACATGCAATGAAAAACTTTGTACCCCTTATTCTGGTCGCATTTGGACCACTGGACTAGCATTATAATAAATAACCACTATAGTATGATTATAATCACATTTTACACTGTAACGTGAGAAAAAAAAACATACGCCAAGTTTCTACTATATACAAATAATAGCATATGACATTAAGGCATAAGATAGCTTCCTATTGAAGTTATTTTAGAATCGGATCAATAATTCCCGAGAATATTTCCTTCAAGCAAACCAACATAATCTCTTTATAGTAATGCTAACCATGCTCGTGGCTTTGCACGAATTTGTTATTATTTGTTGATATTATTATTTATAGACATTATTATTTGTAATAATAAATTGTTTCGTTGCAACAAAATGGTTACTGCATATATATTCTATAATCTTCTCTTCAAAGTACGAAAAATGACAACTGAAAAACTGAACGTTTCCGTCAATATTTTTGGAAGATTTTCACCTACTGACTTCTTCTACTTTAACTCAATCTTTTCACTTTTACGTTCGATTTTTCTGATACTTTCTTTTATTCGAGCTTTGTCTTAACAGTTACAAATACAACAAAAAAATGGTGCGTATGCTTATGACCACACGAAAGAAGTGAAAACTTCTTTATAAAAAATACAACAAACAGCCAACGCCACTCGGTGTTCCCAGGCGGTGTCACCCATCCAAGTACTGACCGCGCCCGAAGTTGCTTAACTTTGGTTCTTGGACGAGAACCGGTGATTTCAACACTCTACCCCGACACAGTGTTTAACTTCACCAATTTTCGCCACGCAAAATGGTTGCGAATGAGAATTTTTAAGCCCTCCCATAAGAAGTTTCGGTTCAAAATTCAAAAATATTAGCCAAATAGGTGCAGCCGTTCTTATGTAATACGCTAACATACATTTGGCAATTAGTTTTTGTTTATAAAGATACGGTATAGAAGTTGATCTGCTGCAGCTCCATCTAGTAGTAAATTTTCGCAAAATAGGTAGCATAAGTTAGCTTAGAGGCCGATGTCAGTTTTATGAGATATATATATATATATATATATATAACAATATCATTTTTTTTATGTATGGATTAGACATGTTGTGTTAAATGTTGAAATTAAATTTTGAATTGAAACATTCATTGATGTAGCATTCAAACCGAAGCGTACAGAAGACATCAAATTATACGGTCTTAGACGAAAATATGCCGGTTGGTTATTCAGCGTAAATTGTCCGGGATGACACGAATTACTAAATGAATTTACTCTTGAAATGTTCTCCTATTCTCGGTGAGCGTTACTCTGTTATAATTCTGTGATGTTTTTGAGTGAAATGTGACGGTGAACAGCCACTGTCTTTGTACTATTTAACGTTGTAAACATCAGAGATGTGAAATTATCGTGGCCATAATAGAAAATTCAATTAAATACATAGTTTTGCCGTACTTTATATTATACACATAATTATGGAATTAATATTTAAATGATATTATTTAAATGGGAACTACGTTTTTTTAAATTAAGTACTAGCTGTGCAGCACGTTGTGACTCGTGTTAAATTACTTTTGTTAGTTAACACTGTTAGGCCAGTTTGAATAATTTCCATACAGAACATCACTATGGTGTAAGAAGCCAATAATGTGGCCAATTAGCGCGGTATAGTAACTACATAGGCATTCACAGTTCGGTAGTTTTTGGTAACTAGCGCTTGGTTCTCGTCGTGTGGCTAACTCATTCTCCGTCCCCAATAATTCAAAACTCTGAAAAAATGATCTATGACAAAGATTGATTGAAGACTAAAAACGGTAACGATAAACTTAATAAAAAAAAATGTATTAAAATAATATATATTGACGTTTAAATAAATCGTATAATAAAAATCTGTAATCTTTAAAACCCTGAAGAAATGAATCGATTCGTAACAAGTAAAAAAGAAATGAATATAGGCAAGTACTTCATCATCCAGTCGGCGAACAGACGCTTCGTTTCTATGTATAAAAAATATGGAGGGTAGATGTAAGGAGAACCATCTCAGTATATTAAAGTGTCCACTGAAAGGCAGCAAATTAAGATGGCGCCACAATAGCAAGTGGAAAGTATTTAAAAATAGTGCCACAAATAATTAGAGTAGGATACTAGTTTAAAGAAGGAAAGAAAGACTTCCTCTTTGTCACCGCGCATTTTACGAAAATCTAACTATTGCATGTCACCTCACATTAATCTAATTAAATAAAATTACTACATAAAGTTCATTAATAATGAAATTAAAAAAATAATAGTCGATAAATTTTTCAACCCACACCCAGCACACTTCACTTCGTTTATAACTGCTAATTTCATATCATTCCCTTTTCCTACACTAGCGCTATTTTGACGGGTCTTCGAACCATAATTTGCTGTTTACAGATGGACAGTTTTTCAACTGATCCCCCATACTATAGATGTTTCTCCTTACCTCTACCCTCCATAATACAAAAATGAACAAAAATGTTTGGATACCCACAAAAATGAATGGTGCTGAATGAATCTCGGGTGAATATAGGCACGAATCTGTTCTTGAGATCTGGCGTTTAATTCTTATCTTCAGTTTTAACGTTAATTTAAGCACATTTTTGAGTACTTTCATGTAGTAGGCTTATTTTTTAATTCTATAATCTTGCGTTATTTGGTCATATAATGGTCATTTAATATTGGTGGCATTTTTTACAACGTTGCTTTGTGATTGTCCACAAGTAATATTGATTACAAATAATAATATGCAACATTAATTCTGATATGTTACAAACACTCTTAGGAATATTCTAACAGGGATCTACCATTTTATTAAAAGTCTCAGGTCTGTGATGGCGCATTGTAAAACGCAATAATTATTTGATTGATTACCAAAGCAGGAATAAGAAGGTGTGGTGGACCTCTTTTTTTTAACTGACTACATTTTCTCCGGACTTGGGAAGGTGTTCGAGGAAGTACCTAAATGTTTTATATATAATTGATATAAGTGTAAACAAAAATTCGGTTTATTACTCAGTAAATTTTTTTTTGTTTTCCATCTCACATATTAGCTTTTATGCGTATAATGTGAATGCCTATTCTTATTTTAAACTGAAACTTTTTTACATCGCCTTAAATTTTTTCGTCCATATATCGCATGGACCAATAGACCGCGGAGTAGGGGGGAGGAAAGTGATAGGTGCTAGACAGAGCAATCCAGACCAATATGGCAGCGCTCGTGGCTCAATTCAAAACTTTCACTTGCATCGTGGTGTCGTAAAATCTACGCAATTTTATTCTTTAAAGGTTTTTTTTTTCTTTAACTATCGCATTTAATAAAGAGCAGTAACATGGTTACCATATTCGGTAAAGTTTAAGTGGTAAGTGAAACCTTTTCATAAAAAAAAGTAATACTTTAATACAATTATTTTGGACTAAACTATAATAAGTACAACCATGAAGAGAACAAATAATGAAATAATACATTATAAGACAAATCTTAAGAAATTAAAAACAATGTAAACCAGTTATCTATACAAATAAAGATCAATTGTCAGTACAAACTTTATTAATTTAAGTCGATATACACCGATTTACGTGACACAAAATCCTGGAGCCGCGCAAGAGAATTATGTTATAACAGTCGCCAACGTTGGACAGAAACCATGGTAGAACAAAATAGTCCCAAGAAGGGCTGATATCTGGCAGGCGGCCTATCGTAAAAATTAAGCCACATCCATACATCACGACAAGAGGAACATGTTGTGCCGACCCTACTAAGATGGGATAAGGATAAGATGATGATGACGATGATGTCGAATCTAAGCACATCACTTCAGAACGGCTGGACCTGTTTGGCTAATTCTTCTTTTGTTGTGTTGGTAATGTCAAGATCAGGCTTGTATGAAAATAACTGTTTGAAAAACCGTACGAATAAGCGAAAATTTTAAGTTAAAATATTTCCGTATAAAAGTGACTGATTGACAGAGAAAACAGTAAGGACAGGGGAAAAATTTACAGAATTACCAGATTGACATTTAGTTAGTTGCCATTTTGTTTCATGACATGGTTGTACTGTAAATGGAAGACTTGATTACGTTTTATTCGTTAGTAGACTCGCATGAAGCCGGAGCGAGAAGCTAATGACTTATAAAAAAAAAAGAGATGTGTGTGCGATTCACACACGATAGAAGTGAAACTACAGTAAATCGACAAAAAAGTGAGATGAATATATATAACAAGGGTAGAATAATTACAAACTTTATTTGTTTAAAAATGAAAGTATTTTGATTAATTTTAAAAGATATTTTATTTAACATATGTTACATAATTTATTGCTCAAGTTCCGTATTTTCAGTTTCAACAAACAAGATATAAAAATACTCACAAACACTGTTAAATAATAACACACCACGCTGACTTCTTACTAAAAAGCTGTAATACGCAGCCGCATACAGTGTACAGTAGTACACACGTTAAATGCTCAAATACAAGCAAGTTTTAAGCAGTGTGTAATATACATACACATTTGCTTTCTCGCTCTGGATACACATTTTTGTATTTGTGTCTCTTACCTGTCGTTTTTCCGTTGCATTCCGTTTGAAATCACAACGATTCTAAGGAAGTTTCACTTCAAAACTAAATATAAATTTAAAAATCGAAGACACTTTTCTACGCTCTACAACGATATCATAAAGTCACCATAAAGTACCTAGCGCAAAATCGCATATACAAGTTTACCTTGTTAGTTACGATCGTGGAAAGTTTTTGTTCAGTGTTAACGACAAACTTTGAAGCTTATCCTACCAATTTCATACTTTCAAAGATTATAATAAAAATATAAAGGCATCCTAAAAATACCTCAGATATTTCAGTTGTGTACAACGGAACTTTTCTATTAACATCCAACTTATGAAATGTGGTGTGCAGTGATTTATACCGCTTCTATATTTACGTTTCCACTTGTTGGTTTTCAATGGTATTGTTAAGGGATTTTCGGTTCGTTATTCCGTATATACATTATCTGCTTTTGAAGCGTTATGAATTATTGCCGAAATAATTTGTTATTGGCCTATTTAAAGAGAGCAATAACTTTACCCGTGGATTGTCAAAATTGTTTTCTTTTGTTATGACTAGAGACGGGAAATTAGACGTTAAATTAATTAGACCCGATGAATTAACAATAATAAATGCGATAGAACTAGTACAGGATTTTACTGGGCAAACACTGTTGCAGTCTGAATAGTGCGGCTGACCACTGGTAAAGGAAGGATTCCAACTAATTCCTTTGTAGTAGTAATATATAATTGACTGGCTTCAGTTTACATATTGTCTCTTTTTCGATAGTATCTGATTTTAAATAGGTGCAAAAACCAAGGATGATAAATTTTCAAAGGCGATTATTATCCGCTGGCGCTTAATTTTGGAAACAAAAATTAATTCCTACAGAGTACAATGTAAAAATATTGTTACCTAATTTTAGTTTTGTAAGAAACAGTAAGAATATACAGCGATCTCCGACACTTAACATCGGTTACCCTATATAAACCTATATGAAATCGGGTGAGTGCCTTAACCGCTCCCATTAGAAGTCCGGTGAAACTGTAGAGGTCTTGCCAGGTCAACAGTGTAAACATTTCGAAAAAAAAGCATCAGTCAGATTGCCAGATTTATTACTTAATATCATTAACAAAACCTTTGCCGAATATACAAACATTTAAATTTAATAATATAATGCTCGGTATAACACAATAGAAGTGATTAAAAACATAATTTCCATAACAATGTTGTATCAAAATGTGCTCTACATAAAAGAATTTAGAGCCCTAAATCCCTGAATACACTTTACGTAGGTTTTATCTGAGGTATTTCAGGTTTATCGTATCAGCCCTTTTTAGGAAAATTGAGCTCGTGTGCTATTTAAACAACATTTTCAAGTCCCTTTCGAGATTAACAGATGTGATTAACCTTTAAAATGGAAACCGGCAAATCGCTACCGCGCTTTTATATTTATTTGGCTCCTTTAAAAAAAGGAATACATTATTTGATGGTAATTATCAATATCTATAACAAGTAAGTATTTATTTTTATACTAGCTGTATTTAGTGACACATATTGAATCCTGATTCTAATTATCCTAACTAATATTGTAAATACGAAACTGAGTTTGTTGGTAATGCTTCAACGCCTTAATAACTTAAGCAGTCGTCTTACGGTAAACGCACACTAATTACTTTTCGCCGCGCAGCAAAAAGTCTCGAACATTTAAACGTGCGACAAAAAAAGCTGCAGGCACGCGCAATACCATTGAATACGCGGATTTAATAGAAGTAACTTGTATTTCAATTCTTATAATTACAGCATGCAAAAGAGTAGTGTTTTCGTTTACGTCATCTTATCTATAATAAATTAAACAACAGGCCGAACCGAAAATTTCTATCAATATTATCGATTTTGTAAAACAATGTTTGAAATTTTCATTCGTATTACCAAAATTTATGTTCAATGTAGTTATTGTTATTTTACAAGTACGATTAAAACATATAATCTGTTAGGGAAACACCGTGTAGTGCGTGCAGTCAAGGCTTGCCTAATATGTTATAAAAAGAGGATCGATAGCCCGCACCGCAAACAAATTGTAACTTTTCACAGACTTTTCGCCGCTGCAGTGATTCGTCGTTACTTGCGTGCGATACAATTCAAAATTCTTTGTTACATTACTGTAGTGTGACATAATGCCGATGCATTTTTTCGCTGCGCGGTGAAAAGTTCGTAGTGTGCGCCTGCTGTCAACTTACTTAATCGATTATCATAAAAATTTTCATATACGTTATGAGGGATACAAAAAAAGATATAAGCTACCTTTCATCCAAGAAATAAGTTTTATTCTCGAGTTCAAATCTATATTAATGCAAGTCAAATTGTGAGCAAAAGCTAATCATTTATAAAGATAGAAATACACATTATATTGCAGTGGACTTCTAGTAATTAATATAATATTTTACCCCTTTAACAAAAATGAATATACGTTAAGGGTGAAATTAAAAATTTCGCGTGTACTAAAACAGAGTGACGCGTCACCGTAATAAATTACGGAAATGTTTTCGGTACAAAAGCTAAAATGTCGTCCACAGCTCAAACGAACATTACCGGCATTAAAATATTACCTACCTAATTCCATTCGGCCGTGTTATTGCACATGTAACTGGAGTTTTATTTCGGAATCGTTGAATAATTGTATATGTAAATATTTGTAGCCGCTGGAAAGTTTTTATAGCAAGGTTTTTTTTTTGGAATCATTTAAATTATGTTCTTATATTGACATACTGAAGATATTATTCATAAATAATGTTTATGTTACTAACATTTGAATAACAAGTCTTGTAAAAATGTTGTTTCTGGTCTGTATTGCCTGGGTTAACTACGAGGACGTTGCGTCGTAGACTATACGGTTGCTATATAACCCTTTTGCAAAGTAAAACGGGAACCTTACATTTTTTTCTCTACTTCAGTGAATATTTCAAGAAAGAGGTTTTATTCATTTGACGATATATTGACATATTATTTGAAGCATCATGGCATGATTTCTTACGTACTAAACTTAAATTAATATAAGAATAAATAATAATTATTAATGTAATATTGCTTTACTAATGGCGTGAATTGCTGAAACTGTTTTTTGCTGATAACAAATTATGTTAACTTTTTTTAATTAAGGTTCTCTTCTTTTTACATTAAATACTTTCTTACATGACTGATAAAGCGATAAGGACCGTAAAAATTATAGCCCTATTTGAAGAAACTTATGTCTCAGCGGCCAAATGTGAGTAGATCAACTGGTCAGAAGACTTGACAACGGTATCAAGAAATTGGTTTGGGCAAAAGAAGATCAGGTTAGAAAACGATGTATAGAATCACAAGATGACCGCATTTTAGCGAGACAGGTGTTGCAAAATCGTAAGGAGTTAAATGTGGGGCTAAAGAAAAGCCTTGAAGAAGTAAGAAGAATAGAAGTTAGCGCGGTGAGTGTGTTGGAGCAAAATTCACTGCTAAACCACGGCAGCACGATCTGTGATTACTCGGGCGTGGGCGCTCCAATGCTCTATTTGAAGAATGGAAAAAGTACTGAACGTTTGGTCCGTTATTTTATCGGGTTGATTGGAGAAGATATTTCGCGGCCGCCTTTAATATCGTGGGGCGTCGGATATTGTCGAGTAATTCGCGGCGGATACCACTAACGGGCTGGATAATTCGCGGCTTTTTCGAAGTAACTAGTCGTTAGGGACTTTAAGTACGCCCAGAAATCAAGGGGAAGGTGTAAAAAACTATAATAAGAGTAGTCGTGTTATATGGATCCGAGTCCTGGGCTACGAAAGAGACGGATGAGAAAAGATTACATGTGGCATAGAAGCGAATGTTAAGATGGATGTGTGGTATAACCAAAATAAGTTTAAGAATAAGTATATTAGTAATATAATTTAGTTACTATGCGTTTCATATAAGCAGATAATTGTGAAACGACCAACTTTCTTTGCATTTCGCTTGCAACTTTACGTTTCTCGTTTATGGTTCTCTTTATGATTTTCGCGCATCCCAAGCCATTTGCTATATTTGCTGCATTTACTAACTGAACTTGTGACATTTCAAACTATATCATATCTGTTGGAACTACAGTTGATTATGATTTAAGACTTATAGGCGTACGTTATACTGTTCAAACGTCAAAGGTCGGCCGATGTGAATCAATAGCCAATTGGTGCACGACCCAATAATATACGCTTCGATACTGTACGTCCAAGCTCCGGAGTATTTCAAAGCCATTACAGTGGATTGTACATAATAGTACAGACTGATATATACAGCCTTAGAGTATTGACATTTACGATTTGAGTTAGTTCTACAACCTTGATATATTTAATTTTCAACACGAATACTTCGAATATAAAATTAGGATAGTTTGTGTTAGGGTTGTCAAAAAATCAAACAAAGAAAGATAACAAGCTCACAATTTCAATTTTCGATGACCAGAGCGTCGCGTATAAATCGGGGCACTTAGTACAATAAATAAATATACAACCTATTGGTTTCAATTTCATTTGCTAAACAATATTCGTAATGACCGCAACTAAAGCATTTTACCTAACATTAGCTCTAACACGTTAGAGATAATTACTTATGCTTGAGCCTATTAATGGGAATTATGCTTTAGTTCCTAATATATATTCAGCAGATTACCATAATGCATTAATGAAATACTGTTACATAGTACATAAGTAACAGTTTCTATAGCAGACTCTTAATATTGGTAAATTATGCCTACCAAAGCAATTTTTATAAAAGCGTGCACTTTTATTAATAAAATGTTACCGTTAAAATACTCGATTAACTTATAGTTAGTTTTCATTTTAGTTTTTAATGTAAAATCGTATTTTAAGTATAGTATATGTTAATGAAAATAACTAATAAGAAAAGGATTTAATTTATATTCAACTAGCGGCTCGCTCCGGCTTCGCACGGGTATAAAACATATACTGAAAAAAATGATTAAAATCGATCCAGTAGTTTTGATTTATTCATTACTGCCCGTGGTCCGCACGCGTTAAATTTGGAGTAACCTTAAAAATAACAGTATTTCTCCACTATTTAACTTATGTTATTATACATATAAACCTTCCTCTTCAATCACTTTAACAATTAAAAAAACCGCAACAAAATCCGTTGCGTAGTTTTTGCAGATTTAAGCATACATAGGGATATAGGGACAGAGAAAGCGACTTTGTTTTATACTATGTAGTGATCTATACTGGTAAATAAAAAAGAGTCTGTTATTTTTTGAGCTAATCATCGAATGAACGAAACCGTATTGAATAATATATTATGTTAATAGGATCGTTTGATTTTCCTAGTTTAGTAAAGTATAGTTCTGGTGGAAAAGGGTTCAAAGAAGTAAAATTTTTATATGCTCTCAGTAGGTACGGTCTTTATCTACGTAGTACATCTTACCCTATAAATTTGGTGGACACAGAAATACAGTTTAATAGTTTTGCTTCAAAACTGCTAACTGCTTAGCTATCTCGCGCATCTCCACTGGAAAACACTCTTATGCTTATAAAAATCACAATATGCGACATTCGAAATCGAATGAAGATATTTGGAGACACTAAAAACCTAAATTAATTAATAACGTGATTAATAATTGATAACGTAGAATAAAGCTTTACAATCCACGTGAGTATTTCAAGGGGGCAATTTATTAAAAAAAATAAAAATGAATGTTTAATAAAAAATAAATTAATCTTGGTGAATATTCGGTCATATCGAAATTTATGAAACAGTTTCTTATTGTAAAATAGTTATTTTAATTTTCTTTAATTAAATAGCTTTGTTACAATATTATCTCAAGTTTTTTTTACTCTACGCAATATAGCCTATAGGTAGTATACTACGGCAAGAATCTGCGAATACTTAAACGTGGTGCTACAACCGGACCGAAAAGGCCCCAAGGCCGAACGTTGCCCAGTTTATTGTGTTTATAATAAAATATGTACTTGAATAGGTCCGGACCCGTGACGCGAATTCACTAAATGTTTATATACATTATAATGAGAGCAAATTCAGTGGCACTTTTTATTTTGTTTAGAATTATCGTCCCTTTAATCTATAATGTTATAAAACAAAGTAATCCGCCGCGTCATATGTTGTGGTTGGTCGCTAGAAGAAAATGCACAAAATTCGATTATATTGAATCAAAATATTTTATTTATATAATATTTTAAACCAGTTTAATGAAGCCTTAAATCTTGTGTCACATATAAAGGAATTCGTCCCAAAAACATCAACGTAATCCAAACAAACGACGTACCGAGCGATATTAATAGTCCTGTGGGACGTTGCACAGAATTACCCTATGCTATGTTTTCCCGGTTGAATAAGCGAATCTCCCTCCTCCGCAAGTCGTAATTGATTCCGCATACGAGAGGCGACATTGGATTCGAAATGAATTGAATTCAAGTATGGCGTCACAACGGTCCTTTATTGTAGTATTGTATTTTATGAATTTAGATATAAATCCACGTTTAATTCAAAGATTTTGATCTGTAAATGTTTATGGACGAGTTTTATTTGCAATTTCGTTATTATATTATACTAGCGGCCCGCTCCGGCTTCGCACGGGTATAAAATATATAGCCTATGTCATTCAATGAAAAAATGATTAAAATCGATCCAGTAGTTTTGATTTATTCATTACTGCCCGTGGGCCCTACGCTTTAAATTTGGAGTAACCTCAAAAATAACAGTATTTCTCCAATATTTAATTTATGTGATGATACATATAAATCTTCCTCTTCAATCACTCTATCTATTAAAAGAAACCGCATCAAAATCCGTTGCGTAGTTTTAAAGATTTAAGCATACATAGGGATATCGGGACAGAGAAAGCGACTTTGTTTTATACTATGTAGTGATAAAAAGTTTTAATGCGATAAAATGTATTTTCGGCCTTTTGATTATTTCTTGATCACTGAGAATATGTTTTTATATATAGTTGAACTATTTTGTTTTGCTGAGAACAACAGAGTATATAAACCTATTACACGAAACCAAAAGTTTCGTAAGCGTCGAAACCTTTTACCGCGGCTAATAAATCCCAACTAGATTTAATCAGAAAATCTTAAACTTAACGGAAAACTCGCGTCCGACGTAAAAGAATTCGTCCCCAAACATCAACGTAATCCAAACAAACGAGCACCGAGTGATATTAATGGTCGACTGGGACAAAACGGTGAATTTCTCTGCGCGGATATCTTCCTGGTTGAATAAACGAAAACCTGCAACGGACTGTAATTGAATTTTTATGGAAACTTCTCCAATTGCTGATATCGAAATGAGTAATAAAGAGAGATAGTAAAATTCGAATGGTCTATACAGATTATTAGAATTTTTCGTATCGTAATTTTATTGAGTAACTTTTATCATCACGGATATGCCAGTTCCATTGTAATTTACACCCCACTTATAAACAAGATGCATTAGACAATTACAATTAGTAGTACAAATTTTATATTAAAATTAAATTCTTTTTTGTTTATCTGATATAGAAATTCTGAGAATTAGAATTGATGAACTCTTTAAAGGCGTGTTTAGCTTTCTCATTGAATTTAAAAATAATCCTGTAAAAAGTTATGCAAATTCCGAAAAAAAAGACTGCTTAATAGTCGGATCAAGGTCTGGTGAGTATTGTGAATGGAGAGTTTCCGTTCCTAATTCTTATAGTTTTGAATCGGTCCGGTATGCGATGTCTGGACGAGCATTGTACTAAACAGACGTGAACTATAACAATTGACAAGCTTGTTAATCATTTGCAAATGTTTACAATAGGCTTATGTAGTAACTCTTGTGTCAGGTCTCAAGGAGCTATAATGAACAATGGCGACACAGGTCATTCCAATCAGCCATTCCCTCAAAAACAGCTTCTTTTAACTCAATTTGTGTTTTGAATATAGTTTGTTCGCATTCACTGTATCTGATCGATATGACGGATATTTGTCATTGTAATACAAGATCCAAATTTCTTCTTAAGGACATTAAGATTTAGAATCCCTTCATTTGTGTGCCTATTCAACAAGTTACGGTAAACTTCGACGCGATTTTGTCGTCGTTCGGTAAGTTCATACGGTACCCACTTTCCGACCTTTCTTCAATTTTTTCCGATTTGACGTAGACTAACCAGTATAATTTTAATACTTACTTTAAAGTCTACTACCAAATTTCAACGTGGTTTAAGAGGAATCTTTTGCTATTACGGCATTTCGTTTATTGTTATCGACTTTCGTCCCCAATTAACCACGGGGTTCATTACAGATATTAAAATTCTAGAACGAAAACCGATTAAACCAAAAACGCTTCTTACATTCACTTGCGATACTGCTCCATACTCGTCGTTCATATTGCGTGCCGTTTGTGCAGTTTTGGTCGGATCTTATATTCAAAAATTATGAACAATTTCGATTATCCAATCAGCATGCGATATCAAGAAACAATATGGCGGTATAAGACATGTACTATTGAATTTTAAAATGAAATGTTATAAACTATTTTTTATTTTTTTTTCAAAGCGTAAACTATATTATAAAAGTATTGATCTTCATAATAGCCAGATAAAAATGTAGTAATTTCTTAGGTAAAAAGGTTGTGATATAATACTCAAGAGATTGTTTAATTAAATTCATTATACAGTGCTTGAGTGAAGTTCTCCAATAGTTTATAGAACAGATCAATTTGGATATTGAAAAACCTGTTTATACGTTGTAATCATTATTTTCATTGTGGAGACTTTTATCTCCTTGAAGAGAATTAGAAATGGGTAGGAGGGCATTATCAGATAGTTTCCTTCTCTCGAGGGTCAAGATTAAATAGGTACCGCGTGTGTCAGGACTGGATCAAAATCTTACTGTACAGTTGATAACTCCGCATCGGCAGTAATTCAGCAGGTGGTGGCTACACGTGTCTCTAAATATCTGGCAAAATTAGCTGTGAAATATTGACATAATATTTTATTACTTCTCTAAAACTAAAATCCCTGTGACGTACATAAAGGACTCGGTGCGCAACATCTACGTCGTAAAGTGAACGGCGTATCGAGTAATATTAATGCGAAGCAGGGACGTTGTGTGAAATCACCCTGATATAAAGATTTTTCTCGGTTCAAGAGTTATATACTTTTGCGATACATTTTCTTTTGTGTATAGTATTCATTTACATAGCGAATATACTGCAAAAAAGAATTTAGCGTAACGAAGTATTCGAATATTTAAAGGAGTTCAAGGTCTAATATGCTTTCCTTAATTTTGTTGTTTTGGCTTATGTGTATTCGGAATCACTACATACTATAAAACAAAGTCGCTTTCTCTGTCCCTATATCCCTATGTATGCTTAAATCTTTAAAACTACGCAACGGATTTTGATGCGGTTTTTTTTTAATAGATAGAGTGATTGAAGAGGAAGGTTTGTATGTATAATAACATAAATTAAATAGTGGAGAAATACTGTTATTTTTGAGGTTACTCCAAATTGAACGCGTGCGGGCCACGGGCAGTAATGAATAAATCAAAACTACTGGATCGATTTTAATCATTTTTTGAGTGAATGACATAGGCTATATATTTTATACCCCTGCGAAGCCGGAGCGGGCCGCTAGTATACTATAATCTAAAGATACCTTTTTTATTCTGTAATTCTCTATACTAATAGTTATTCCCTCACGTCTTGTATTCATTTTTATGCAATAATTACTTTTGCCCAGTTATTTTTTTTTGTTGATATTTACTTAGTTACAAATTCTTTAAATTTCGGAAAATAAATATATATAGTTTGCGTACTAAATTGTCTTATAAAGAATGTTATCTGTTTTGCGTGATGTATACACAAGACCTATATGATTTTATTGAAATATACTACGTAAGTATCGTTTGAAACTCTGCTATATAAAAATATAAAAGGATTAAAAGAAAACGATATTGCATATAATATAATAAAGCATTTATTTATCCTTTTTTTTTTTTTTTTTTTTTTTTTAATGTGGGAAGAAATCCTTCATTGGACACCCACAACCCTGGGGAGCTGTGGGGTGTCAGACTCCTACTGACTAAAAAAACCCACAAGATACCGTCTGCCGCGCTATGGAGTGGCACGGGATCGAACAAGCAAGCACCATGCCACCCCGGCGACAAGGCCCAGCGCGAACGCCCTGACCGCGACGACAGCCCGATCAAGCTGCCTACCCGTCTACCGAACCAATGTGCAATGGAAAGTCAGGTCCCCAGCCCCTTCCCTCCTTGGTCCGGTTTGGTAGTCAAGGGGTCACCCCCTCCAACCACCACCACCTGTAACTTTTTTACGTGGTTTTCTACCACGGTGACTTTTTACCGAGGTTTTCTCCCTCTCCCTCCGCCCGAAGGCCACCCCTCTGTCACTTTTTAATGTGGTTTCCTCCCACAGGAACTTTTTAATGAGGTTTTTCTCCCTCTTCCTCCGCCCGAAGGCCTCCCCTCTGTCACTTTTTAACGTGGTTTCCTCCCACGGTAACTTTTTCTTGCGGTTTTCTCCCTCTCCCTCCGCCCAAAGGCCGTCCCTCTGTCACTTTTTAACGTGGTTTCCTCCCACGGTAACTTTTTAACGAGGTTTTCTACCTCCCTCCGCCCGAAGGCCTCCCGTCTGTTTTTTAACGAGGTTGTCTCCTCAACACCCGTAACTTTTTAACGTGGTTTTCTCCCACGGTGACTTTTTACCGAGGTTTCCTCCCTCCCACCGCCCGAAGGCACACCCGTCTGTAACTTTTTAACGTGGTTTTCTCCCACGGTGACTTTTTACCGAGGTTTTCTCCCTCTCCCTCCGCCCGAAGGCCACCCCTCTGTCACTTTTTAATGTGGTTTCCTCCCACAGGAACTTTTTAATGAGGTTTATCTCCCTCTTCCTCCGCCCGAAGGCCTCCCCTCTGTCACTTTTTAACGTGGTTTCCTCCCACGGTAACTTTTTCTTGAGGTTTTCTCCCTCTCCCTCCGCCCAAAGGCCGTCCCTCTGTCACTTTTTAACGTGGTTTCCTCCCACGGTAACTTTTTAACGAGGTTTTCTACCTCCCTCCGCCCGAAGGCCTCCCGTCTGTTTTTTAACGAGGTTGTCTCCTCAACACCCGTAACTTTTTAACGTGGTTTTCTCCCATGGTGACTTTTACCGAGGTTTCCTACCTCCCACCGCCCGAAGGCACACCCGTCTGTAACTTTTTAACGTGGTTTTCTCCCACGGTGACTTTTTACCGAGGTTTTCTCCCTCTCCCTCCGCCCGAAGGCCACCCCTCTGTCACTTTTTAATGTGGTTTCCTCCCACAGGAACTTTTTAATGAGGTTTATCTCCCTCTTCCTCCGCCCGAAGGCCTCCCCTCTGTCACTTTTTAACGTGGTTTCCTCCCACGGTAACTTTTTCTTGAGGTTTTCTCCCTCTCCCTCCGCCCAAAGGCCGTCCCTCTGTCACTTTTTAACGTGGTTTCCTCCCACGGTAACTTTTTAACGAGGTTTTCTACCTCCCTCCGCCCGAAGGCCTCCCGTCTGTTTTTTAACGAGGTTGTCTCCTCAACACCCGTAACTTTTTAACGTGGTTTTCTCCCATGGTGACTTTTACCGAGGTTTCCTACCTCCCACCGCCCGAAGGCACACCCGTCTGTAACTTTTTAACGTGGTTTTCTCCCACGGTGACTTTTTACCGAGGTTTCCTCCCTCCACCCTCTGACGGGCGAACCGAAGCAGGCCCGTCCTTACCCCATCCCCTGTCCCCTCTGATAAGCAGAGGGGTACTGCGAGGGGCGCCGTCTGCCGGGGTATATGCCCCGACCCGGTTCTGGAACCGAGCCCCAGGAGTGTTTATCGGCTCTCTAGCCTAGATCCGTAGTGTTCTGCTAGACAGGGTCACCTCGTGTAGGATGTGGCTCTTCACCACGCACTGACGGTCTTGGGAGGCAGGCTAAGGCTCCACGAGGGAACTGTATTCGCCTGTGGGTCCACCCCCTGCGGTTCCGAGGTACAAGTATCTCATCCCCACTTGACCCCGCATTTATTTATCCTAACCCAATGCCTCATTAACCGCCCTGACCGTAAGTCTGTAGATAACTTCAATTTAAACTCGCCACCTGGGTGTTATGGGTAAAAGGCCGATTACTCCATTCATAGCTGCCTTCAATTTATCACGGGAACAATATTGCAACGATTTTTCTTATGCGAACGTAAAACTGATGTACGGCCGTGGGACGGTTTGTTTGTGTTTTCTTTCGCAGAGTTTTATGGCACGGGTTCGTGCGCCTGACATATATAAGTAATTCCAGTAAGATACGTATGTGAGGTGAACGTGGTTGTATTTTTTCATTTATGAATACAATAACTTACATTGGAAACGGTAAATATCTGTTGAAAGATATAAGCTTACATCGTTATTCGCCAAATTAGCTATTTTCAATTATCTATATATGTATAGATATTATAAAAGAACAACCGATTGAAATAAAACGCATAGAACGGGAAAATCTGCATGCGGATTTTTTTAATGCTGTAAATGAGTGAGCGCTAAGGAAGATTGTTTGGAAAGTCAACATTAAGGTTGTGAAAAAGGAGATAAAATATTGTATGAAAATCTATAATTTTTCTGTCCATCAGTTTCTCTTTTATGTATATATATATATGTATAAATAAAAAATAATCAATCAAAAATAATTAGTGCACAGAAAAAGAGTGCAAAGCTGCGGAAAATTGCAAAGTAATATATATTCGAAACGTTACAACGTTTATTTATACGAGTAGTTGTAATTTTTGAATGAAGTGTTATACTATATTACGTACCAATATTTTGATGTTTCTTTGGACATTTTCAATTTTATATATATAAAGAATTTTGTAAAAATACAATATATTTTTAAAGTACAAAATTGATAGCACTTATGAATGCATTATTAATGACCTTTGGGACCATGTGTTCCCGAATTACAGTCAGAATTGTCGTGAGTGTAAGGATGTTAGTTTTCGGTATTCAGAATTATTTAACACTAGTTTTGCTCGTGTTTTTGTTTAAGTTAATGTAAATGGAATAATACTTTTTTTCTGGAGGAAAGGTAGGTACGTTATGCTTTTTTTGTAGCTCTGACAACGTGTATACAATATTTCATCGTAGTTTATTGTATAATTAAAGCGTGAAAGCGTAATAAAGGAATAAATGAATATCATGTTCGCTTTTATAATATTAGGTTGAATGTCTTACAACGAATACAAACTGTACTTATTTGAAAGTCAATGACTACACGTTATTTCTAAATAAATAGACAACGATAAAACATTTCCGTACATTTTTATCCTATGTTTATCAACTGGTCTTTTCTTATTTAAAAGTTATTGATCATATTTTGTATTATTAATAAAGATATATTGGAAAAAGCTCGTTCTTTTTTCACCGGCAAATCAAAGCCTTTATTTAGACTTCTCTATTTGTCATAATTCACACTACTTACGCCTGTAATATAAGAAAAATAATCGAAGTTCTTTCTTCTTTTTTAAAAAATATATTTAATTCTCAAACTGCTTAATACTTAGTCTTGCTAAGTTAGATACTATGTTGTTATTTTTTATTAAATATCGGAGTTTAGTACGCAACCGTTTTTATAGTTTTAGTGCAAACAGCGTTTGTGAAGAACCTTCTAGATGAATGGCGCAGTGTTTACAAGCACATCTGCTGGCACTATTTGTAGGAATTGGTGTCGCAGTGGCTACATATGATTGATTGACGTCGTAGACAAGCAATAGCATGTCTAGGATTTGATGTCGTGAACTAAATAATATATTGTTTTCTATTTCCCAGTCGAACATCTGGCGTTCTGCATTGTTGTATATAAAAGTAATGCGTAGTTTTGTATGGAGCCACGTAGATACTTATGTAGGTGTATTTTATGTTTTGGGGATTCGTATCGGTTTCCAGGGTTATATACTCTTCTTTTCTTGTAAAATATGTGTACACTGATGGGCATAAAAATAATATTGGGACTTAAAAATAATAAATACTGGTCGAATTTTAACCACTCGAAAACCCATTAGTTTAAATTTAAATCTTAGGCTCGATGTTGCTTTACATTTTCAGGCGGAAATGCAAAGTAACGTTCGCCCTAATATTGAACTATGGATTTCCGCAAAGTACCTAACGCCATCATCCATCAAAGACGAGTTTATTTTAATGGATTTAGCGCGGTATATTTATGTTGAGCACACAAATTTTGGAAACTCGATTTTTCGGTCTATACTTGTGTAAACACATATCTATCTAATTTTCTAGTTACACGCCTAAAAAAGTATTAACTTGAATTTATTATTTTTTTTTCATGAATTCTGATATAACCTGTAAATATAAAATATTAATTCACATACCATCTAATAATATGAAAAAATAATATTAAGTATACAGGCTGTTTTTTATGTAAGGTATCCTGTAGTCCGGTGAAACTGTAACGGCCTTAACAAGCCACCAGTGTAGTCAGTTCGAAAAAAAAATGTAAGGTATCTTAATCTTTTTTTTTTGTATTATAGTGTGCAAACGAACAGGTGAGTCACCTGATGGTAAGTGATCACCGCCGTCCGTAGATACTAGCAACACCAGGGGAGTCGCAAGTGCGTTGCAAGCACTGTTACTTCACGTCGGCTTTCTGTGAGAGGGTGGTACTACCCCGGGCGAGCCGACCCATTCATTCTGAAACCAGTAATAGTTTCAGCGTAGCTCTACCACCTACTAATCTTTGTAGCTACAAAAAAACCTTCTTAAGAGACAACTGCTCGTATCTTTTTGGGGCATTTTGATTGGCATTTACAAACGTTAAGTCGAATGTACAGTGAGTACGAAAAAACATATAACTTACAAAAGTTCCTCGTTTCTCTTATAGGGAACTACACAAAGTACTTTCTGAATACTAATAAACGTCTTCATATTATTGTAATTAGTTAAAAAAGTATGCATTCTAAATCATGTAGATGTAGATGTAGATGTAGTCCTCCTCATCGATTTCGATGACGGCGAATCTAAAACGTTTCATTTCTTTCGAGCGTGGGCCCTAATATGACTCGCGAAACCAAACTTGCTTTTAAATACCCGATTACACGCAAAGCAATAGAGCTGGCCATTCTGATCGTATGTGTACGTGTAAGAAGGCTTCGGTCTATCTTTTAATGCTTGGCGTTTTTTGTCAATTATTTGCAGTCTGTCGTCCTCAAACCTTGCAACACTTTTAAAGATGGTAGAGCGCCAAGTCGACCGTTTTAAAGCGACATCCTCCCAACACGTAAATAAATACAACGATTATAAATCATGTTATTTGTGTACAGTTTACAGTTATGTACAGTAAATACAATGGACAACTATAATACTGTAATTTAGAGAAACGTACCAATTTCCGAGTTTGAAATGTTCAGATGTTCAAGGAAAAGTGCCAAGAGAAACATCATGAATATAGAGAGGCAGTTGACGAGACGCTAATCTAAATAAACCTACCCCGGGATTGCTACGTAGAAAATATTTTGGGTTATTCTCGAACCATCAGTATAAATTTGTTGACTTCAAGTTAAGTCTGGCCGACGCCATTGTTAGAATTCCTGAGTACATTACTGCGGTTTATTTTGGAGTTATAGTACTGTAGAGAAACTCATATTGTTTTTTAAGTAATCCTTGTTTATTAACAACGTTTCTCCTTTGATCTATTTCGTGTAATTATTTTAAACGCGAAAGCTTATGAGAATGGCAGGATGTAAATTAGTTTTTCACGCGAAAATGATTTCAAAGGTTTCCTGAAACTTTAGATTAATGTAGCTTGTAGAACAGTGTAAAGCTTGTTCAGTACGTTTTTTTTCGTCAACTCTGTCATCTGTTAATCGATTTTTTATATTTCACACTCCTTACGTAATAGCAGTATGTTTTTCAACATTTTTCATAACATGACCCCGTTATTACGCAAAGTTATTTTGGAATCCCTTACTCTTCGGTATTCCTAATCTTAATTTTTATATGTTACAAATATCAACTTTGTACAAATATTATATCTATTTCCACGCTTAGGCGTCGATTAAATGCATGATTAAATCAGTGAAATGTAGTTGTGACTTATACCTATCTTTTTATTTTTTGTTGATTTGTAAATATATGAATGAACAAAGCGCGCGACGTTGCCTGGTTTTGACTATTAAAGCAAAAACGCATGACGCGTCACGAGCAGGTCTCCAACCCCTGTCCACCTGGGGGTATGTACACATGTCATAATGCGGCCGTGAGATCCTCTCCCGGATCAGTCTCGTCAACCACCAACGGAAGTGGTGGCAAAGTGCTACTTAAATCATCTGTTAAAGATGTAAAGGCTTATGATAATGATGATAATGAATCAGACTGTCGTTGTAAAAATACTTTATGAACTACTTTTCACCTGTAAATTTTTGATTTACTGATAACGCAGTTATGTAAGCTCAAATAAATACCATATTAACTATGAATGTTGTGTAAGGAGCCGTTTATATTTCTTTTTTAAGTCCGGTGAATAACCCGGTGAACTGTAGCGGTCTTAACAAGCCAACAGTATTCAGTTTGAAAAAATAAGCCGTTTATATAAGAGTGCCGTGTGACATGGTACTACGCTGATATAGATATTCACAGTTCGGCTTTTCTCTCCAATAGCCAATTATACTCGGGCAGTAACGCGCTCGTGATTGATGCAAGTCTGCAAGGCCTTTTCGCACTATTACTTTGTTCTCACTTAGTGTACTTACTGATTTATGCTTTGTATAGTAAATGCTCTGATAATAATAATTGTCGTATAGTAATATTAGAAAGCCGATAATCTTTAATAAATAACCGTATTAAATTGAAAATAATAAAAATGAAAATAATTTCTTTAGTATTATGATTCTAATCCTCCATTAATATTATAAATACGAAAGTGAGTTTGTTTATTGGTTACATTTCCCCGCATTCATTACTCAACCGACAATTACGAAATTTTCGGAAATAGAATACTTCTCATCCTCAAAAATTACTTTTCCCGAGGGATAGATCTAATCTACATTGACGCGAGCAAAGTCGCTGGCAAAAGCTAGTATTAGTTTAAATAAAGTCGATTAGATATATGAAATGGTTCACAATTATTAATTCTCTGTGTTATTTGACGGTGTAAAAATGATTTGTGTATCAATACAAAAGTGAAATATCTTATAGTAACGCCGGAGTTATTGTTTGATAGTATTACGGTCCCTTACGCGTAGTTTGGTCGTTGAGGGCTCATGAACGTTTATAACTTGATCCTTGAGTTCGGGAAGCAAACGCTAAAGCTTCGTAAATTATGCTCGAGGGAGGGCTAACATCGGCTTGTTAAGTGAACTGTATGGGATGACTGCATTCCTTAAGTCCGCGTGTAAAGTGTGAACGAGGGTAAGCCTTTTAGGATAGAAAATAAAAATGGGTTCTTTATTGCCTGAAAGTAATTGAAAGATTCCAACGTTGCGGTATTTTCGGTATTAAATATCATGTAGAAACTCTTTATTTTCCACTTTACAGGTTGACCGTTTGAACACCGTTTGACGTTTTGTAGGTGGTAGAGCTACGCTGAAACTATTACTGGTTTCAGAATGAATGGGTCGGCTCGCCCGGGGTAGTACCACCCTCTTACAGAAAACCGACGTGAAGTAACAGTGTTTGCACTGTTGCGTTTCGTTCGGTCAGTGGGAGCGCCGGAGGCCCACATATATTAAACTCGCGAAACTTGCGACTCCCTTGGTGTTGCTAGTGTCTATGGACGGCGGTGATCACTTACCATCAGGTGACTCACCTGTTCGTTTGCCCCCTATAATAAAAAAAAAACAATCTCACATGATGCTTAATGACGATATGCCCTAAGATGGTAAATACGCTAAAGCTAGAGGGAGAACTGGCTGTCGATTGCAGTTATCGGAACACACATAAACATACTTGGAGATCTATGTTCAATTTGAAGGTGATAGCTTATAAGACGAGCTTAGAAAAAACCTTACCAACATGCTATGGTACCATCACGGTACGTTCCTTCACCAAAAGTTTCAGCTTATTCGAATACGTTCGATCGATGCAGTATCCGAAAAGGCTAAACATTGAGCAATCATTGCTTAATATCTCAGTAAGCATACTATCTCACGAGTACCGGATTAATACAACACCAATAATCTCGGATGCTACGTAATTGAACATATTTTAATTAATATCGTGCATAATGATGATCGTGATTCTGCCAGTCTCAATTAAGCGGATTAAGTGAATATTGATTCCTGCATGATTGCTGTCCAAATGAATATTGTGTTACACACTATATCGATGGGTTAATAATCTTCTATATATAACTAAGTGTAGACAAAACGGTTACTGGATCGCCCATAAATATAATGACTGCGCTCCAGATAATGAGATGTGTTTCTGGCCTACATCTCATTGATCGAGTACGGAGCATGCAGACGCTTTTGTAAATAACAACGCTGTCATTTAGACGCAAAAAAGAAGAAAAATTTGGAATATGACACTATTGGAATTATTATAAAATTTGTTGACACCGCTGTTTTGTAAATGACAGCGTTGTTATTTACAAAAGCGTCTGCATGCTCCGTACTCGATCAATGAGATGTAGGCCAGAAACACATCTCATTATCTGGAGCGCAGTCATTATATTTATTTATATGGGCGATCCAGTTACCTTTTCTCTTCGGTTGGCCAACCGATTTCCTTTATTACTTTGGCTTAGTAGCGTCAACAGCTTTATCTTTAGGCGTATTATTAAAACCAATTCGGAATTCTAAATACCCATTACTTTAATGAGGAGAAAAAATATTTTATGTTTAATTTCGGTTTATGTACGAGCCGCTGTGTGAAATTAACAAGAATAGGGCGATAAAAATACACCTACCTGAACGTAATTGAGTAAAGGGTACGATCGATATTGTGGTGTGCCACGAGGCTTAACGATAACGGAAGGGATCCGTTACATTTTAGGTTTGCTATATTAAACAATTATATACGGTTGAATAAAAACTCCCGCAGAGAATACATTGGAAATGGACGACAAAAATGTTATCGTACAGTCTATACATAAAATGGTGTATCTTAATATTATTCTTGTGTAAGTATCAATAACTTAATTTATAAATACATGTGTGAAAAATATACATACATATTGAAGTCAAGTATCAAGAATATTTCATTTACAAGTATACATTGTCATTTTTCATTGCCAAATTCTAATTATGTAAGTAATCTTATCTGATGTTGAGTTATGAGGTGATAGAATATTGTATTGTAAACTCTAGCAACTAAATCGCCGATCGCTACTCTTGAAATCCATCGCTAAGTGCTTGCCGACAGATATTCAACTCGATAATGGAATCATTAAATACTAAAACATCATACTACTGTTGGTAGATTATGAGTCATATAACCTCAGCAAGATTCAATAGCCACAGCTATTTCTGTTACAAATTAGGAGTGTCTGACAGAAATCAGAATGGGCAGGTGATTAGCAACACGCTTTGGTGTATGTACGGTGCCTTCTAAACAATCATCAGAAAAAGCGATCTATTATTGACTGGCCGCATAACTGTGGGGTTTTTTTATTAATATGTATACTTCATACGTTAAAAAAATGCTACATATCAAAGCTATATTGTTTATTAGAGGAAGTTTAAAGATAGCACCAGTAACAGAGAAATTAAAGAGTAGTAGGTTAACAATGTATGGGAATGTCATGAGTTCTAGCATTACCGGACCAATATAATCCACATACTTTCAAGAAATGGACCTACTCCTTTCTCAAAGGGCGGCAACGCATCTGTGATGTGTTCGTCACACAGGTCCTCTTGTCACAGACATCCATGAGCCGTGGCGATTACTTACCACCAAGCGACCCGTATGTTCGTTTGCCTCCAATCGCATAAAAAAAAAGAATAAAAATTAAAGTCATCGAACCAGTGAAGGATGAAGACCGAAAAAGATATGGATGGATTGTGAGAAAAATGATATATGTATAAAAGGTGTGACAGGGAGGTGACAGCTGACATAGGAGAGTGGAAGAGAAAAAGATATTATGACGACCCTATGTCTTAGACATGGTATAATGGAAATAAAAATTAAAAAAGCTTATGTTATTGTAGGCTTCAAAGCAGTTGCTCAGCAGCGCTGCAATTAATAATTCTTACCGGTATTGTTGGCAAAATAAAAACTAATAATCTCAATCTGACCAGCTTTTCTTAGCATCAGCACTAATAACAGAAAAGTTAACTTAGTTGTAAGACTCCACAACTGGACTCCTTTTTATTTTGGAATAAAAGCACGATATTTTTCAAAGAAATTCGAAAGCCTTGTGTTATTCTCTTTTGCTAACTACTAGATCTCGAAATTAATCTGTGGAGTCCCCAAATAATTCGATAATACCTTTAAATATTTGTAGGACCTTTGAAATTTGAGGCTTGGAGTGGATAATCATCCACCTTTCTTTGTTCGGCACTTTTTTCCACCCAGATTTTTCAACCCGGAGTCCGAGTATGCTATAGAAATAGTATTTACTTAATGATCTGGTATGATTCAACGTTGTCAAAATCATGTTACTATAATTACGTATAAACAAACATATATATAAATCATATTCCAGAATATTTACTGCCGATATTTTACGAGGAAAATGTATTAGCCGACCGCCCGGGGTCAAACGATGACCGGAGGTCCTGTCTCATGTATTATAACCGATGACAATAAATATAACGTGGCACGGATGATTTATAAGCGAAAAAAATAAATAACTGGTGAAGGTCAGGTCAGGACAGTTTTTATGCATTAAAAGTAAATGGTGCGAGCTCCAATTATGTTTCTTTGGATTTTGGAACTAAGTTCGGACTACAGTAACTGACGGGTAAGAACGAGTTTACATGACCTATATAATTACGAGTCGTCTACTTGTCGCCCACTTTTAGAATTTCATATTTTGTTTTTAATCTCGGTAAACATGTTAGTAGACATGTTTCATCAAAGTGTTTTCCTCTTCCACTCTCCCTTTCTTCATTACATTAACATTCACATATGTGAAGACTCATATTAACATCAAATCCTTTTTCGATGACATTCTAGACTGTTTTTATCATGGGTTTGAGTGGTTATACAAACTAACATAATGAACAAAAATAATAAAGCCCCAAAAGTTATATAAAATTGTTTACCACTTTTTTTACGAATTTTTCTTAAAAATAAATGAACTTTAATATCAATTTTTATACAAAATTAAAAAATAAACAAAGTACTCTGAATGTTATAATATACAACCTTATTTAAATAAAAATTTATATATTTTATTATTCTGAACACGCCCTCGGTGCGGCATTCGGGTGGATTATTCAAATTTCATGCTATTTGGTCTCCAGGCGCAGTTCGCGCTGTTTTAATACTCAGGCCACGTTATATGGGTCTCCTTGTGTTGTTTCCAACAGTCTGATAAATTGAATGTGACATCTACTGCTTAAGTTCCGTATAGGGAGTTGTTACCGTTCAGTGTAATAAAATAGAGGACTGTACTGGTTGTTCAGTAAATATTTATGTGTTACTGGTCGATTCGTTTTTTAATTCTTTTCAAACAAATAGGATTCACAGTTTACGAAAATAAATTTAACATCACATAAGTAAATCATTTTATAGTTATTCTCCAAAATTTGGTACTGAACCTTCTGGTGTCAAAGGGGTTTTGACAGACTATGTTAACAGGCTGTATTAAAAAAAATTCGAAGTAAAATACAGACGTAGGTAGTTACTAAAGGTTAGTTATATAGTTAAATGCTTAATTAGCTACCTTCCTAATATTTTCTACCTACCTATGAAAATTACTCTCCTTTATAAAATCGTTCCTTGTAGTAAAACATATGCAAACTTTTGAACATTTGCTTCAGTTCTCCTCTATATTTGATGTACTATGTTGCTTTGCCTGTTTTGTTGAATAATAAGTCGGTCATTTAACCATTTGTTGATCTTGATATTAATTTATGTCTATTTATAAACCATCTAATTGTAGATTATTACAGTAATTAAGAAATAATGTATCAGCGAGTAGCCATCTCGGCTCTTATCAAAGCGGGACGAAATTTCTCTCTCGAAGTCTTGGACATCCGATATGTATTACTTTAAAAAAGTACGTACAGAAAAAATGGAATAATATTATTGTTTTGTTTTACCGTATGTCATATTATAATATCCCGAACCTATCTCCGTCAACGCGCCGTTAAAGGCCACTGTCACTGAATCACCATATTTTCAACAGGCTTTTTCATGTAAGTTATAATCTAGAATAAGCTTTTTATTATCTAGAAAGTCTGACAAATAACAATTATCTTTTATTACGTTTTTTAAATATTTGTCGTGATGGTAAATTTATCATTTTATTTATCTAAACGACATGAGGAAACATCACTGATATTTTTTTTAATTTAGAAAATTATTTGATTGATAAAAAAATTCATAGAGGTTGAAGATTACACAAGCTACATTACTGCGATAATGCAATTAAGGCGCAAGAAGTCGCGGGATCTCGCTTATATATTAACAGCTAGTTTCGCGGTTCAGCTTCGCACAAGCTAATGAAGAAAATAAGACCAAATTTTACATGACAATCATGTAATGAAATGAAATAGCAACCGAACAACTGAACGTTAATCTGTTAATTTTGTCACTTACTTTTAATATGATGTTTTTTTTTACCAAAATTCTCCACTTTGCCGTACGATTTTTCAACCAATTTCTTTCATACGTACCTAATCCTGACAATTACACATAAAACAAAGAAGTAGTAGCCAATTAGGTTAAGCTGTTCTAATGTATTGAATACGGCAATTGATTTTTACTTATATGTAATAGGTGATGACAACGTCACTTAACATCAGATGTTGTGGTCCAGCGATAAAATCAGAAAGTGGTACTGGACGGTGACCACCATACATCAGATGTAGCCACGTAATAGGGGCATTAGCCAGTTTGCCTTCCGTGATCAACCGGTGTATACTCTGTAATCAAATAAGATGATAAGCATCTGTTCCTGTTGATAACTCCTTCGCAATGACTCTTTTATGATTTATTGAGTTTCGGTATCAATCTGTGTTTATATTCTGCTTATAAAAAGCTGGTAGGACAGCCTCACAGCAAGCATTATAGATATATTTAAGACTCTTCGTTATTTTTAGATTGCATTGTACTCACCATCAGTTGCATCACCAACACCATCACTTTGTCAAGTTTTGATTAAGAAAAGTTTAAAAACAACTGGAAATATCACGGAAATCGTTGTTAATTGCATTTTATTTCACTTCAAGGAATTTCTAATTTGTAAAAGTTTTAACAAACAGTTTTTAAATGGGCATTAAAACTTATAATTAAAGTGCAAAATCCGTATTATTTATAGGATCAGCGATAAGCTAACGTCGAGAACCTTTGTAATCTTAATAAAATGTTGCCGGCCTTTTGTCTTATCGACCCTTTTGCGTCCCCGGCCGATACTTGGGTCAAATTTAACTAATAAAATTTATAATTAATGAGGAAAGGTCAGCGATTTCTTGGTATTTCGGGTTTAATAATATTCACATGGGTAACGTTCAGAATAATTTTAAAAATAACGAGATATATCATATATAACAGTGATAGAAATAAGCCCATCACAACCTTTTGTGTTACAAAGAAGTAATGCTTGTACTGTTCTATATCGTTTTGCAAAATGCAGTTAAAAATAAATGTAGGGGCTTATCTGTAACTGGCCTCGGTTAGAAATTATAACAGCAGTACTTTTGGAGAAGGTGCAAATGGTTTTGAGCCAAAATGAAAAAATATCGTCAACTGGATAATATGTTCTTTGACTACTTTATTTCTCCTACTAAAATCGTACTTAAAATCGAATTTAACTTGTTATGAACCACCATGCAATATCTTGAAAATATAGAATTGGTTTGAAATTATCTGAATCGGCTTATCCAAGATATTTCTACATGAAAACGACAATGAGACCCCGATTCGAACTAGGCGGGACAGATGTCTCACGAGCCTGACGTTTCCGGACTTGTCATACTTGGTAGTTGACAAGTTTCCAATAAGTAACTTGGATCCGATCCGATGACACCAATAACTTAACTTCGTGAATGCTCCGAGGAGGGTATAGCTTTAGTCAAATTATTTGATAAGGGAATGACAAAGGGAGTAAGTGTTTTTTTTTTACAAATTTTGTACAAAAAAGTAAATAGATTTATATAAAAAATGAGCTTCCTTAGAGATTTGAAAAACTTATCTTTGTTTATTTAAATAATTGCCGTTTAGTTGTTGTATATCTTAGTGCATTGAAGAAAATAGAAAAATTAAAGAACGCTGTGTAAAAAGTCGAAAAATTTAGCGGCGGCGAAAGCTAAGTATAATATTTACAGGATACACTTTGAGTTAATACTTCGACGTATTCCGCAGTTGCATTTTGATGTGCCGAATTTAAGCGTACAAGAATATAGTATCTAAAACACCCATTCATTATTACCGAAGAATTGGTTAAGTTAATCGAAAAATATATTTAACATATTGTCGTGTCACGATACATTTTATTGCTGAAGAAACGAAGATTCCGATAAGTAATGTACATATTTGAAATGAACGCTCTTGGAGATGAAAAAAGGATTCGCGGTTTGGGTACCTTGAATGCTTACCGAAGCGCAAAATCAAATCAGACTGAATATTTCCCGATGTTCTCTGAAACCCTTGCAAAAAGATCTTGATCGTTTTTTACCTCAATTTATCTTTAACTCTTAAGAATTTAAGGTGAGTCTTTCCGTGGGTGGGATTACGAGTTCTGTTTTACGCTATAGTCAAGGAATAATAACGATTGCCTACCTGAATCATAGAGTTATAGCTATGAGTACGTTACATACAGAATAAATTAAAAAAATGTATTACGGTTATAACCATAACGAAAGTACAACAAAACAAGCCAACGTCACGCGGTGTTTCTAAACGGTCATACGTCCAAGTAATGAACGCACTGCTTAACTTCGGTGATCGGACGAGAACCGGTGTTTTCAACACTCTACCCGTCATAGTGTTTATTCCCACCACTTTTCATCGCACAAAATGGGCTGCGGATCAGAATTTCAAAGCCTTCCCATAAGGAGTTTCACTTCAATATCTGTCTAACATTTTTGACTGTACTTTTAACAAATTTGCCTTATCTACGTTGGTTTGGAAATCTGTGAGCGTACACCATAATCAGCAGATTTTGACATTAGTGATTTTTAAATATCTTCGAGGTTGAAGAATTACCCGAGAGGATAAAAATTTGAAGATAATCATGCGGTCCTTAATCATTTCGTTATAGGTTATCTCTATGTATTCAGAATGAAGAGCTCTTTGGAATGGGAATTTAGAAAAAAGGTATTTATTGCAAGTGCATTTATTATATTGGAATATGTGTGTGTGTTTTGAAGAATAAAGCAATATTTAACAATATAATCTTTTATTGAATTTAACTTCCTCTTGCAAGCCGCTGGTAATTTAAATGATTTTTATGAGCTTAGCATCTGTAGTTACATGATTCCGATGATTATTCATGATGCATAATTAGCCATTATAATTAGGTCCAGTAGTACATATTGGCTACAACTGTTAGTGAAATCGATATATAATCGACTATTTGTAACAATTTTTCGTGAAAATTCACATACTACTTATTAATTGAAATCGAATTGCTAACATTATTCACTGTTGACTAAGAGAACTTTAAAAAAAACTAAACGTCTCTTTGTATTATAAGGAACAAATAGGAAGGTATATAATTATATAGATGGTGATAGAATTTCTAGTGTTTTTAAATTGAATCGTATAATATTGTTCAACGGAACAATACGTTATGGGCAGACGTGGTAAATATTTCTGCAATTAACTAAAGACATATTATTAATTTATATCATCGAATTAAGTAAGTAAAATAAGAATAATGGACTACGAAACATCTTGTTAAATATTATAATGTAATGTACGTATAATAATGTACACCTATATTAACTTACCCTTAAGACCTAAAATCCTGCTTATCCAAAAGTTAGACCACAACATCCTTATAATATATATAGTTTGTGTTAACGTCTTTATCAAGACACCTTAAACTTCAGTTAAGTATGCCTTAACCCGTAAGTTTCGAACTTGGGATTGAAATTTTGTTTACGACTTATAGTCCACACACTTTTCACTTCTTAAGCTTGTTGGATTTATTTCTTTGTTTTATTTTAATAGGATTTTCAACAAGGAATACTAATTCTAATACCATGCCTAATTATAGAACATCATACGAGCTGAATAAGAAAAAAATGTACAGTAGATTTGGTACGTGCATAGCAATAGAATTTCCGCGAGTTTGACCGTTTGTACCACCATTTTCATTGAACATTGGCTATGAATTTAAAATTAGAATTTGATTATATTTAAAATGCGTTACAAATATTTACGAAGACCGTATTATGATGTTTTGAAAGCAAGTAATGACGATACTCTATCACGGAAGCTTAAATATTACTGCAATAATACTTTTTTTCGTATTGCGCAAGGTTTCTTATGAACCAATAGGATGCGAAAATTCGGTGCGGCGATGCACAGCTACAAATCTGTAGCAATCCGCACTGTTTAGATTCGGTGTGGATTTTTACCTGCAGTGTGTGCATTTCCATAAATTGTATAGATCACAGATTTTGTGGAATAGAAATTGAACGGAAAAATACCTCAGTGCGTATCGGCATTTATACGTGGTAAAACAGCAATAACTGACGATTGCTTGTAGGTTGCCGTTGGTTTACGTTGTATTTCTCATTAGCTATAGTGCAGTAACTTTCTGGTGCTCCGATAAAGAAAGACATGTCTACTATCCATGAGAGAAACCTACGCCATACCAGTGTTATAGAGTCATTGTATAAATTCATAATTTAGCATTCGACTACAATCTCACTTGACCATATGAACAATATCGTAGCACGGTTACCCAGAAACGAGAGGTGGTGCGTGTAATCACGACTGTCTGAATATACCGACGTAAGATTGGAGATAAGTTTTGAACTCGACGGCGTCTTATTAAGCACTTTGATACTTAGGTGAGTATTAAAAACACGGTAGGTAACACTAGAATATCGTCCCGATATGGTTAATAATGCCTTAAACACAATATTGGTCTATGTAGGTTCAAATTCTACGACGAACCAGAGCTTCGGTTGAAGAAAACATGGACATAAAAGCATAGTTTGTGTTAGAGTATATTCACCAGGCTAGCAATATCATGAAATGATTATCAGTAAACAGGAATTTATATGCCACTTCTAGTAACGAACGACACGTGAGAACAAGTCCTTCTTTGAGCTTACTTAGTGCGGTAGCATCTTGGGCTACTTAATGTCAGATGGTATTTCGGTCAAATGCCAAACCTGTATTTAAAACATTCATGGTAATAATATCATGTTATTTTAAATCGCTATTCCAGAAGCGGCCATGTGTAAATATTCACACTGAAAAAGTACTTGAATTAACTTCATCCAATTTGCTTAATGGTCCTCGTATGAATCTAACGAGTATATTTTAAATTTTACTCGTTACCTAAGAGCTTTTAGGTTTTACATGAGCCAGAATGCTCTCCATATTACCGGCGTATTTTTACTTGTGATATTAATTACATTTTGTGAAATTGCATAACCTGTTTGTACGGAGTATCACGGGGAATGTTCCATATTTAAAGAAAAGTGACGTCTAACTCTAATAGGGAAATTTTTTCACATGAAGTTACCCATTACTTTCTTATCTAATAAGTTTGCCAAGAGATAAGGCATATTTATGAGTCTCCTTAATTAATATATTACAATAGTTATAGGTACCAGTCTGTAAGAGCTTTACTGCTAGGCCAAAGTTATCTTTCCAACGGAAGGTACAGGCATAGTCGTCACGTTAGATCACGGCGTACTAACAATTCCCAAACCCTTGAAGATCTACAGTTTTATATTTTTTATTCCAAATACGGGAGGCAGTACAGTAAAACATTTCTCAAGCGTTTAGGTTTCCTTACGATACTTTTTTTCTTCGCCGATATAAATCGGCATGCAATATTCTCTACTAAACTATTCGAATACCATTGGGTTCTGTGTTATCCTCAAGAATGTAATAGGAGAACAGTCAATTTGGTTATAACAGTATTATTTCCGTTAATCACATACTTATAGTGTTTAAATTTTTTTTTCCTAAATTATCACTACATAGTATAAAACAAAGTCGCTTTCTCTGTCCCTATATCCCTATGTATGCTTAAATCTTTAAAACTACGCAACGGATTTTGATGCGGTTTTTGTTTAATAAATAGAGTGATTGAAGAGGAAAGTTTATATGTATAATAACATAAATTAAATAGTGGAGAAATACTGTTATTTTTGAGATTACTTCAAATTTAACGCGTGCGGGGGCCACGGGCAGTAATGAATAAATCAAAACTACTGGATCGATTTTAATCATTTTTTCAGTGAATGACATAGGCTTATATATATTATACCCGTGCGAAGCCGGAGCGGGCTGCTAGTGAAATATAAAATTAAAAGCCACTAATTTAATAATAATAATCATTTAGAAAGACGATAACATGAATGATTAAAAAAAATTGAAGCTCGAACGTTACTTTATCTCTAAAAATTCGCTAGATTATGTAAAGTCTAAAGGAGGCAATGTAGTGAACTTTCACGGAATAACAAAACACGGTGCCAAGTGGACAAACAAAGCATATGCAGTCGAGACACGTCATCCAGGTCAATGCGAGGAACGCACGATATGAGGCCAACTGTAGTATATAACTTGCATTACAGTCAACGAGTCCATTTTACTTTTAAATTGGGTATTACAATGTTTAAAACTAGTTTCGTTTTATGAAATTTTGGCTTTTTAATGTCATTATCTTTGGTTGTCAATA
The DNA here is from genome assembly GCA_035772565.1 of Antheraea assamensis. Classification (NCBI taxonomy): domain Eukaryota; kingdom Metazoa; phylum Arthropoda; class Insecta; order Lepidoptera; family Saturniidae; genus Antheraea; species Antheraea assamensis. The sequence continues at coordinate 281,169 of JAQQSE010000257.1, forward strand.
AGTTTCTTTAGCATAAATATAACAAAAATAATATTTGGGTACTAAAAAAAACAAATTTATTTGTGAATCTATAATATAAAAACGAATCGCCCAACTATTCTTAGTGTTTCTAAGCGCAAATCTCGAGAGCAGCTGAACCGGTTTCGCTAATTCTTTTTTTAGAATATTCCTTAAAGTACGAGGATCGTTTTTACGGCGAAAAAATGTAAAAAAAAATGCTTGAAAAAGTCTAAAGACAACACTTCTATACTCCCATACAAACCATTCGTAATAATACTTAAAGTCAATTTAAACTTTAATACCATACCATAAAGTTTAAGTGTCAGTGGAGAGGTTCCGGGAAGGCAACACAATTGAGTGACGTTAGTATCGTATAAATATTAATGTCAATATTTATTTATACGATGGTAACATTTAACATTATATAGCGTCCCGAATATCAGAATAAGTATTTAAAAAAAAAAATAAACAATTGACTGTTAGGCGGTACGAAGTTTGCCGGATCAGCTAGTATGCAAATTTTTTAATTATTAATTCTTAAAATTATTGCGAGGTATTTGTTTAAATTTATATGCTGTTAACATTACTTGACATATACTTATTTAAGTTGTAAAACAAGAGTAACAGTATACATTTTAAATCGTAATTAAAAGAACCATGAATTTAATCAAGCTAATTTGAACTAAAGTAACATTAGATTATAAGTAAAATTGAAATAATAAGTCATGTTTTATACTATACGAAAATTATTAATACAATTTAGATTAATTATTATAAAAATTGAAGCGTATTTCTCCCGTTTAAAAGTACACCGCAAAGTGTTTAAGAGTTAGTAGTACACTTCTGGCTTGCGTGTTAAACCTATTTTGCATTTTATTAGTGCTAATAATGTTTGAACTACGAGATTTCCATAGAATTCCATTTTGCATTTATGAATTCCTAGTAATTTTTGTTTCTTTACTAGTTATGCAATGCCGTCTCTTTCGTATGCATTTATTTAGATTTTGAACTATAATAGTTCAAGAAGTTAAGTAAGCTTAAATATATACCTTGTATAAGGCACAACACTTGCGTAAGGTATCGACCTCATAAATGAGCTGTAGGGTAATATAACTTTATGACGTAGGCATTCACAGTTCGGTCTTTCTTGGTAATGTTTGGTTCTTGTTTCGCTATGACCCGGCTCCCTATCCACGATACACGACGCCTCTCGTCTGAACTATGGCTACTTTTCCACTTAACATATATTGTGACCTTTATATAATATGCTATAGATTCCTATTCTAAGATTCATAGTGTAATGTTAGAAAACCTAATACAATAAAGAAGCTTTAAATTGTAAAAAAACAATAAATAACTAAAAACAAAATAACAAGCAATCTCTTTAATCATAGACCTGGAATAAAAGTTTTTCTTCTGGTATGAATGTACAGATCTATCCCTTTCTTTTGAGTCTTAAAAACTGTATAAATCTTCTTACCCTTTTAAAATTCTAAAGGAGAGTCTCGTTCGAACAGCGGTCGAGTGCACACGTGCGCCCGCTCGCAGCTCTGACAGTCCGTTCGGTTCGTCGCGCTCGGCTATCCTCGGTCGCCGCGCTCGCCTACCTGCGCGCCAGATGTCCGCATTCCAACGGTCCCGTCACCGCCCGACCCGCATTGTTCTCGACTCGTCGGGAGCGCACGTGCGCTCTCTCGCAGCTTTAACGGTCAGATCGTTCGATAACTCGTACGTAGTTATTGAATTATTTCGTGATACTCGGTAGTATTGTGTGTTCGATCGGCTACTGTCAATCGTTACGCTCTTTTCAGAGCGCCGGTGCACCTCCTTTAGTGCACCAATTAAACCGCACTTTTCGGTGCGAGCCGAGCACACTGAGTGCAGTCCATCGAGTCGTCGGGCAGCGCGTCGTGTCGTCGGGCAGCGCGTCGTGTCGTCGTGCAGTTCGTCGTTTCGTCGTGTTGCATCGTGTGTTGTGCTTCGCATCTGGAGATTGAAGAACGAAATTCGAAGAAAGAAGTGTTAGGAAACTCCCTCTAGGCTTCGTAGGTCCCTGCGAGGCATTGCACTTTGCCCGCAGCTCCCTTGGTCCGGACACGGTTGTCCGTTAAATTCAAACAGGCGCACCCCCCTGCCCCTCCGGCAGGGAGGTTAGTCACACCCCGTCTGGCTCACTATAGTCCTCCATAATGGAGTTGTCAGCTTACGATGAAGCGTTGTTAGAACACATCAGGTTCAGTCACCCGGATGTCTACCGGGATGCCCGCAAAAAGTTCTTTCCCTCACGCGTAGAGCCTGAGGAGTCCGCAGCCAGCGACTCCAGTCGCTCGCGTTCCCCAGTCACACCCAAGCCTAAGGGGTCCAAGTCAAAGTCACGGAAGGAGAAGCCTCCGACCGTCTCACCCCCTCAAATCGACATTCCAGTGGCGAATTCGTTTTCGCCACTTTCTCCGGATTGTAATGTCGCGTCACTTGTCTCCAACCCTCTTCCAGACTCGGATATGGACGTAGACGCGTCCGTACCCGTTGTCGAGTCCGCTAAGAACGGTTTCATAACCGTCTCATACCGCCGGAAAGCCGGTCTGTCCCGTCCTACCTCACCCACCGGGTCCGTACAGACGGAACCCGCTCTATGCGTCAACAAGACGCCGGCCTTAAGCCACGCCCCCTCCGACCTCTCTCTCGCACAAGCCGCGGGATCAGCAGCTTCGGCGAAGAAGCCCCGCCCACCGCCACCTGTTACGATTCAAGACAAGTCGTCTTGGGTCACTATCTCCTCGAGCCTCAACTCGAGGAAGATCTCCTACACCTCCGCCCTTAACACTCCCACTGGTATCCAGGTTAAGGTGCCGACCACCGAAGATCACCGTCGTCTAACTTCCTTCCTTAGGGAAAAGAAGTATGGCTATTTCACCCATGCTCTCGAGGAAGAGCGTCTCCTCCGAGTTGTCCTCCGTAGGGTCCCGATTGAGCTATCAATCAAGGACATATCCAATGACCTTAAGTCATCTAACTATCCTGTCCGAGAGGTACATCGTATGTACCACCCTCGCACGAAGGCCCCCTACAACCTGGTGCTGGTCATTTTGGACCGCTCCAGAGAAGGTAAAGCCATCTCAACCCTGTCCTCCCTGTGCGGCCTCACTGGCGTCACAGTCGAGCCCCCGCGCAAACAGTTCGTTCCCTCACAGTGTCACAACTGTCAGGTGTACGGTCACTCCGCACGAAACTGCCACCTACGTCCCAGGTGTGTAAAGTGCCTCGGCGATCACTCCACTAGGGAATGTTCTCGCACTCTATCCTCACCCGAGCCTCCTAGCTGTGTCTTGTGCGGTGCATCGGGTCATCCCGCGAATTATCGCGGTTGCCCCCGAGCACCGCGCACAAAGCGCCCCCGACTCCGTAGGCAGGTTTCCCCATCTAGGGCGCCCGCCGCCTCCTCCCGCCCTCCGCCTCCGCCTCTGATGTCTACAGAGGCCTTCCCGAGCCTGCCGGGCGCTTCTCGTGCACCGGCAGCGCCCGCACCTGCACCTTACGTGCCTCCCCGGCCTGCCCGGCCCCCTCAGACCCCTTGGGTTCCTAAACCCATGCCCCAGTTCCCGGAATCACCTGCTCCTGCGCCTTATGCGCCTTCCCGGCCCTCGCGGGCCCCTCAGGCCCCGTGGACAGCCAAGCCCATGTCCTACTCCCAGCCCCGACCACAACAGAGTAAGCCAGCTCAGGCGAACCTTGTTTCCTTTTCCCTAGCCGGTATAGACTGGATCGCCCAACTCCTTATTGTCCACGAAATCGACGAAATCATTGCATTCAACGCGATGGTTAATAGTAGTCAGAACCTCGGTTTGCTCAACGCCATCTCGAGCTTTCCTGGCATCGCGGCCACTCTTCAGCGCCTCGCGCGCGATGCACTTAAATAATTTTACTCTGGATATAGATGGAATAAATCCGCGCATTTATGTCTATCTCTCCCTAATATACCGAACCATTAGGAGCAATCCGGATGATTGCATAGTTAAATCACGGCGCCGTCGCCGTCTTGATTCTTAGTATCGATCACCTCTTACTTTTGCGTGTTTGCGCCCACGCCCGCGACTCTCTCTGCTCACACCGCCGTGAGCGGGGGTTGAAGATACGATCCCGCACACTGTCGCGTCTCTCTCGTAGCATCTCGAGCCTAGGTCGTCCCCCGGAGTGGAACCCTTGAGATGTTATCTGCGCGATACAGTTACACACATTAGTTTTTACACTTACACATATCACCCCACACACGTGCACACATAGGCACACATGGTGGTGGGCTGTTTTTTTTTTGCCCTTTTCGGACTGAATTAGGTCACACACTTAGAGTAGTCAGACACAAAATATACATATGCGCTCGTGAAACATGCATGGTTACCAATGCATTTTTTACGAATTCATATCGTATGAGATAGCATAGCTTAGCTAGCTTAGTTAGATCGGGTTATTCGGCGACAGCTCAAGCCGAGGCGCACCGTGTGCCCTTGTGCTAGTTGCCTAAATAAAATCGGGTGAGTGCCTTAAGCGCTCCCCTTAGTAGTCCGGTAAATCTGTAGCGGCCTCCGGGTCAACAGTGTAGGTCAGTTCGAAAAAAAAAAAAAAAAAAAAAAAAAATTCTAAAGGCGGCTTGACTTTTCCGATTCTTTCAACAATTATCATTATATTTCAACCAACAAATTATATACCTGAACCTTCCCCGTGAAAGACCGCATTACAATCCGTTCCGTAGTTTTTGCGTTTATCGCGAACATCCAGACAGACAGACAGACGCGGCGGACGACTTTGTTTTATCTATATATAATTAAAACACCAATTCATCTTAAATGTCATGATACGTACGAAATATGTTCGAAGTCTATTATGTTATTCGAGGGTAATTGTCTCTGCGTGAATAGATCTCCGTTTGGCCAACACTGATCGGTCAAAATGAGTTATCGTCCCGAAATCGCGATTGTGCCTGACATGGGTCCATAAATAGGCCTTGTACGTCCCTCACGTTACTATGACAAGCTTGCATGATAGTTTGTGAATCGTAGGAGATTCAATTATGGAGGAAAACTTATGGATAACTTTGCGTATCGCATCCCTATGTCACCGCTTGTCTGAATTTTATACCTTCCTAACTCAGTTAAGTAAGTTTGGTAGGAAAGTTCCGTGTAGGAGTAAGCGTTATTTATTTTATTTTTCAAATTACATTGCTTAACTTTTGATACAAAATTTTAATGCTGCAGACAGTTTGTAGGAGTCTAGAAGTTTTTAGACTTGCTGCCCGCCTAGACTTCATACGAAGGTACTTACAAAGAAAATGAGACTAAATCTTTCCTTTACAGTACGATTACGTAATGAAATAAAATGGCAACTGAACAACTAAATGTCAATTCTGTCAACACTATGGCCTGTTTCAGAGTGCAGGCGGGTGGTGGGTACTTGCGCGGGCGCGTGTAGTTTAAATGTAGGTAGACGCCACTGGCATTAATAGTGAGGTTAGCGGCGCGGTGTGACTTCTATATGTATTTCATTTATACACGTCCACGCAAGCATCCGCCACCCGCCTGCACTGTGAAACAGGCCATAGTGTTGACAAAATTGACATTTAGTTGTTCAGTTGCCATTTTATTTCATTACGTGGTCGTACTGTAAAGAAATGATTTGGTCTTATTTTCTTCGTTAGTAAATTCGTACGAATTCTATCTAGAAATAGGCCTATGAAGATCTCCTTACTATCTTTTGTCTCATTCGCTTACTCACTCACTTTTTTATATAGAGGTTTAACCCAAATTTTTCACTCTTTGGAACGTTTATTTTGAAAATTTTCTTTCATACAACAACTTCTTGACAATTATAAAGACAACAAAAAAGAATTGACCAAATTAGTCGTTCGAAGTAACACCGGTAACATACATTTGGTAATTGATTTTTATTTATATAGATAGGTTTTTTAATGTTTTACCACAATTTCTCCTGAAGTTAAATTATCATTACCACATTACCTTACCATTAAATTAGCATGCGTTGTGACCAGAATATGCTTGGCCATAGATTGCCTATTAGGAGCCGGACATCAGAAAAACTTCAACCAGTGTGCTATTGGTTTCTTCGTAATATTTTCCTTCACTGAAAGCTCTGGCTAGTAGGATTCGAACTAATGTCGATTGACACGGGGTCCGAAAACACTCCTACAGAGTGCCGCTTTAAAATGTATACAAATATTATTAAATCCTTTTCACCTAACTGCTGAGAAAGATAGTATTATTTTCGTTCGTTTATCTATACATGTATGTATGTATACTTCAATAGGGTGGCTATTAAAAATGGATTTTAATATACGACTGTCATTAGACCTATCTCAATTCTATGAGTAACGTCAGTGCGTCGTTTCCGAGTATGAAAATATCATTATAATACTTAATCGAATACGCAACTTATAAAATCATCGACACTGAACTAGAACCAGACTCGAGCACAACCAAGAAAGCTAGTAAAATATATTTCGACTCTTCATTGCAAAATTGTTAACGAGTGAGTATTCATTTAAAGTTTCCCGGACTGTGAAAATGTTCATCAACAAGAGTTTTGCCTGAATGCTAATATTTCGTAGTAGAGGGGTCATCAATCTTGCTTGCCTGTCTGAATGATGTCTTTGAAGCTTGCCATCTACTTGTATTGAGCGAGTATGAATGGGCATAATAATAAATTTTAAACGAGCAAGCCTTACGCACCGGTTGATTATGAGAGAGCTTTTCGATTACGAGAACGCGTTTGTATTGAGTTTTCACACGGAATACTGTCAAAAGATCGTTCAAAATATTATCGCAGAGTATTTATATGACGTTATATGTGGTTATCAGTTCTGACGTTACGTTACATCTTTTCTATGTGTATTGAAAATACAGTTTCTTGGGTCCCTTCCACGTCAAAACAATTGAAAAAATCATAGTCATAGATTTTTTTTTAATTTTTTTTTTATATTATAGGGGGCAAGCGAACAGGTGGGCCACCTGATGGTAAGTGATCACCGCCGTCCATAGACACTAGCAACACCAGGGGAGTCGCAAGTGCGTTGCCGGCCTTTTAATATATGTGGGCCTCTGGTGCTCTCAGTGACCGAACGAAACGCAACAATGCAAGCACTATACTTCACGTCGGTTTTCTGTGAGAGGGTGGTACTATCCCGGGCGAGCCCGACCCATTCATGCTGAAACCAGTAATAGCTTCAGCGTAGCTCTACCACCTACATACCTCCATTGACCTTTTGCCATTTAGCTAGTATCTTTGTAGTTTTTAAGATATTAATGAATAATTACTTTACCTACAAACTTTGCCTTGTTGATGAAATGTGCCAAGGATAGAACTTAAAAGAAATCACCGAAGAATAGTACGTATATATCATTATATAGGCATTTATTTTAGAATGTTCCTAAAACATTGTTCCGATGATGCGAAGATTTTGTAGTTGTGTACTGTCTCATCAGTCAATCAGTCAAATTGGTTCTATAAGGTGTAGGACAGGACACAATTGGACAATTTCTTCTATTGTATAATGTTTCTAAAACTTGATGCGTATAATATTTGAATGAATTCATGAAGCTGAATCATGTGAACTGGTAATGCGTCGGCTTTCAATCTATACTAGAATCATCAGACAAGCTTCCAGACAATGTTGTTCGAACAAGCGGAAAAATATCCATTAATCAATGCTAAAGGCGCTTTTATCGTTACGAGCAGTCATTAGTGTGGTACTGGAAATAATCGGCAATTTGTATAAATACGATACGATTATATTATAGGAGGAATGTTGAGGTGGCACTTATAAAAGTATGACGTACAATCATAGACGACGGCTTCTTTATCATTTAATCGATTAGTCACTCAATACCAATTAAGTATCAACAATAAAAGCGTTAACTTAACAGAAGATACAGTAACACACTACTGAGTATAGTTACGTATTATCTTTAGAGATGTGAACGGTTCGGCGCTCCGCGTAAGAATGATCCCCACTCCTTTTTCACTACCCCTTTATGGGTTTGCTTCGTATTAGACGGCAGATTAATATTTGTGCCGATACACATACTTTTTGAAGCCAGAATGGACCTTTCAACCGTCATACATATATATAAATGATATTAAAAATCCATAAAACAGTGAATTGATTTAATTAAAAAAAACACTTTCTTAAATGGATGATGTGCTATTATTCTTTCAATATAAATATAATTTTACAACAACAATGATTATACATTTGTTTTTGTCTCCACCACGCAAATTCACTATGTTTTTTGGTTATCGATTGAGATCGGGAAAGTCCTTTGTTCACAACATAATGACAGCTAATAATAATCTATCTATCTGTATAAGTAAATCGCATCAGTTCAGAACAGCTGCATTACTTTAGCTAATACCTTGTTATTGTGTTTGTAATTTTTAGGACTAGGTTTATATAAATGAAAATGTTTGGAAAGATCGTACAGAGAAGTGGCAATTTTTGGCTAACAATATCTATATAAAATAGGATCTTCATCAACAAAGTTGTCAGAATTCATAAACTGACTTTTAGTTGTTCAGTTGCCATTTTATTCTACTCACCTACCCATGAGCATCTACTCACCCTGGCAGAAACCCCGAAAGAAAATTAGCCCAAATTTTTCCTTTACAGTACGACCATGTATGGAATAAAATGGCGACTGGACACCTAAAGTCAATATATGAATTCTGACAACTTTGTTGAAGGTCCTATTTTATGTAGATATTTTAAACCAACAATTGAAAGAATTATATTAATTTTATTTCTAACTGATGCCTACGTCTACTTCTGATGCTTTTGATGTTTCACGGGAACTAACTGGATTAAAAGTAGGACTTCTTTACACCCGACTGCATCGACCCGGGGGAGGCACGGGTGCATGTACTATATAGCGTTATAACCATCCAAGCTATTTAAACATGTAATATTCTTTACATGTTTATGCATTTTGTCATTTACAATTCATTAAATTTAATAAAGCTTCAATTAACTTTTTTTGATGCGTGTAATTTAAAAATATCTGATAACTTCGAAGATAGTCATAGAAACGATATGCTGTAATTAGTAATCTTGATCTGCATTAAGCCTCTAAGGTAACTGGTCTATTACATTAGATGAGGATAAATATTATATTGGTCTAAATAGCTTCCCAAGTAACTAATTACTTTTTAAGCATATGTAAAAAATAAAAATGTTCACTGTGTATTGTTATCACTAGATAGAAATATGCCTTCATAGAATTTTTTGTAGGTATTTTTAAGTTATGCATTTCTTTAGTATATTATGTAGCTGAAGCGCTCGAAAAATACTTTTTACTTCTTGATAACAAAATAAATCTACTATTAATATAAGAATCGTGTATTCTACGTATAAACCTTCCAGAATAATGTTCTCTAAATGTTAGTGAAAATGGTATCAACATTTGTTGGCTAGTTTAAAAGAATTCAAGGAACGCACAGACAGAAGTAGATAGCGCCTTTGTTTGGTCTCAAGTAAAACCATACATTGTATTTTTAGTCTTCACGCAATATACGTAGAAGGTTATTTTCATTATTGATAAATAATAACATACAATAAAATATCAAAAATTATTTTATTATATCCAAATGTATAATATATCGGTATTTCATAACTTCAATCGACGAGCGAAAAGGAATAAATGTTCGTTTAATGGATACAGGGATGTGAGAAGAATTTAGATTATTTCGTCGAAAGAAATAAAACGCGAGAGGGAATTGATTTCATGAGGCTGTGTACACATTTAATTACGATATGGATATTATTATTTTCATTGAAAATAGAATATGAAGTTTATTTATATACTTGATATCTTCAATTTTGTACTCCTGAGAATGATTTTGTTTTGTTCATCATAGGCACGTACATGTCTCATCTGAATTAATTGTGGTTAATTATGGTTTATCTTTCCTTCATTCATGCAAAAACTCTTCAACTGTTTTACCATTTTCTAAATTATATTTGTTAAATAGCATTATTACTAATTAGCCCAAATAAATAAGTATAGTGATTAGTAACTTATATTATACTTTGAAAAGCCCTCTCTATATATGTATATGGTAGTATGATGATAGAGGTTTTCGAGAGCGTACATGCTTGGTACACGTGTATGTTTCACGAATTTATATATGTATGAAATAGTAGTTAGCCCAAGCTTATTTAGACTCGGGATATTCGGTGACAGCCCAAGCCGAGGCGCGCCGTGCGCCCTTGTGCTGGTTGCCCATATAATATCGGGTGAGTGCCATAAGCGCTCCCCTTGAAAGTCCGGTGAAACTGTGGAGGCCTTGCCAGGTCGACAGTGTGGTCAGTTCGAAAAAAAAAAAAAAAAAGATTTTCGAGAGATTCGTATATGTTAACAATTGTTTTTTTAAATTTGCTACCCTCAATACAAAGTACTGCAATCTATATACAGTGGGTAACTGCGAACCATAATCCACCGTGAGTCGTCACTATCACGCCAGCGTAAATACGCCTTAACTCTTCAATTCAAGTACAAGATGATGCTACTAAGCCACTAATAAGAATACTTTCAAGTCGGCACACTCAAGCTTTCTGCTATACCGCCGAGCTCTTCAAATGCTCACCCAAAAGGTCCGGTAAAGCTATGAAGGTCCCTCAGGCCTATAATGCTTACAGTCAGTTTGAAAAAAAATCTTTCAAGTCACTGCTTTAATCTGAGAATTAGCATTTTCATATTCTCAGTTGCATTCGTTTTAGTTTCATAAAAAATGATCGAAGCTATACCTATGTAATAATTTATTTCCGTACATTGTTTCAGGTTTCGACAACATCGCGACTGTATTAAGTTTACTACTAACTATATTTATAAAACTGACAGACTGTGACTACGTCACTGATACCCCACGGAGGGATATAAAATTATATTATAAAGAAAATTCAATATCAAACGACATACCAGAGCCTGAACTTTTGCCAGTTTTGCACGGGAATGATACAAGATGTCGGATATCGGAATATATGTGCGTTAATAAGAAATGTATACCAATAAATCGCCTTTGTGACGCTACCAATGACTGTGGAGATTCTTCAGACGAGCCTCGCCATTGTACGCGTGAGTATCTTTTTTTATTTACTTCTTCCATATTTAAGAGTACAGGATATTTAGGAGAATTAAATTAAAGAGCCCTTAGCACAGTTAAGGCTAATCCTCTCCTCGCTTACCCCTATCAAGTTTTATTGACACATAGCGGGGTGTTTTTACAGCTAAACTAAAGAATGAAAATTCCCTTGCCTCAATAATAGTAGGGCCCTTTTCAAATTGTCCGTTTTGCTTGGCTGCAATTCTCTAGTTGAAAATTTGTCGCCAAGCACCTATACGTGTATTACATTTGGTGCATTTGAGAACTAGTTCTCCTCTTAAAGTGTTTTATTTAATATCAGATGGGATTCTGATCCATTGCAATGACCTATATAAAGTATATATACAACGAGCCTTGCTGTTGCTTCTTGACCAAAACTGGGAACGCATTTACCACAACTTCAAGTAAAATTACTAAAGTCAAACGATTATTTAAATAAAACAAAAAACACCTAAGGTAAAATGCAGTACCCCGTGTGCCAGAATGCTTTATGTCATGCAGTGTTTCCACTTAGCTAGAACGGGTAACATAATGAAATGACATATAAATGTGCATTACTCTGAACAGAAGACAAAAGGTGACATGCTAAGAATTGAATAGTCTTTCCAACCTATGCAATGTAAAATACATCGCCCAGAGTAAGAATGACTCAAAATGAAATACTGAGTTTCTTTTCTTTAGTGCCACAGTACAGTGAGAACAGTTTTAAAGTATAGTACAATCCAAAAATAAGGAAAATCATCGAAATGGTTTTGAATGGAAACGATGGCTTGGAAGCCTGTAAATGCTGTTGGGTATATTATACTGGTAGACCCCGGTAAGCGACAAGCTAAATTTCAAATATCTATCAGAAATCAGATACCTATGAGTATATTGGGATTATGTGGTCGTTTATCAACAATATACCTAGATGACATCTTATAAGTATCGGATACTCTAGAATCATGTCTGGAAAATATCTATGACATAACGAGATTTTAAAGAACCTCAATTTTATTGTTAATTCCGAAAAGTGTAACCTTTTTTATGATAAAACTTGTAAATTTGTGGACTCCATGATGGACTCAATTTACAAGTCATTTTATACGAATATTTTTTTTTTTAAACTAAAATTGAGTAATTGTGACGACTTTAACAATATATGCATGATGGCAGTAATCCAGTCGCAACCTATACTAGTACGCAATTTTTAATTGTATTTTATGAGTTTTAAAATAGGTTAGCCAAATTTGGAGCTAAATTACTCACATTTATATATCAGAGTAAGTTTGATTTAGATATGACTTCATTTATAGGCATTTTTAACATTCAGTTATCTGTAATTAAGTTCGCATATACGTTCATCTATAGATTGTGTGAGTTTTTATATATAAATTTACTAGCAGGCCCGGCGGACTTTGCCCCACAATCGGGTGAGTGCCCTAAGCGCTCCCCTTAGTAGTTCGGTGAAACTGTGAAGGCATAATGCTGGCAGTGTAGGTCAGTTCGAAAAAAAAAAAAAGACTTTGCCCTGTCCTTATAATAAAAAAATATATACTTATGTGCATGAAACGCTTAAGACGGCTTGACTTTTTCCGATTCTTTCAACAATTATTATTATATTTCAACCAATTTACAAAAAAAAAACCTTGACAAATTATATAACTAAATCTTCCCCGTGAATTATTACTCTATCCATTGGTGAAGACCGCATTACAATCCGTTTAGTAGTTTTTGAGCTTATCGCGAAAATCCAGACAGACAGACAGACGCGGCGGATGACTCTGTTTTATAATATGTAGTGATATATATAAATAAAATTTAAGTATCCACCGTCTGTCTGGGGTAATTTACGAAACGGCTGTACATATTGTCACATTTTTTCAGTGGAGTTTAGTTTGATGATGAAATTTAACAGAGGTAACTCAAAATCAGTAAAAATGTTAAAGCGATTAAGAGGTAAAGAGAAAATGACAATAAAAAAAGCACCTAATTAATTCAGATATAGCACCTGGTACTTATGAACGGTAAAACTATTTTACAATGCGTTTAATGTGATATATGCAAGTAACGCTTACCGTATGTTTAATATTAGCCATACTTATTAGACCCTCTATGGCTAAAAACGTGTACAAGCAGAATGATATTGCGTTTTTTCTTAAAAAAAAGTCTTCCTTAAATTTTAGCATTAAGCCTTCCTTATAATCCCATGTTTGAGCTTAAGCAAGCTGTTTCTTCCACGACACGGATTTCATATGGCAGACGCATGTGAGCATGCACGCTGAATTAATTCGAATTAACTGAATGAATTGGGATTATATATTTCTTTTAAATAATGATTTTGCTCTTAAATTCTTTCGTTAAAATTCGTTAATCTTAGAAATAAATTTAAACGGTTTTGTTCGTAGCATTATATGTAAAAAATATTGAATTAAGAAAACACATAATGTTCATAAAACTTACCGAAGGGATAAAATGAATTGTATTTATGAATTATAATTATATATTAACGATATACATAGGGTATATGCGATGTATAACAATTTTGTTTTTTTTTTGCTTTTACCCTTACGTTTTTGATGTTAACTGATAATTTTAAGCGTATTGTCAAAATTTTGAAGCAGGCTCCTGATACGTGAGCCTTCCAACGTTGTTGTCATTTTGCTATTAAATGGCTATATATCAATATACAGGCTGATTATAAAATATAATGTGAAGAAGCGATTAAATATACCCATTTGTCAAATATGTTCTCTCTCTTGAAATCATACGTCACCAAACGGCCGGGGCAGAAGGTAGACACGACGTTTCTCCATCTCGATGGCTTATACGTTTCACCACGCTCTAAGTAAGCCTAATTTTTCGAAACTAGGTCTGCTTAGGTTAATCCTGATTAGGAATACGACTGTCATCCCTTCGCAAAGTAAAGCCGATTGAAGTCCATTTTTCTTACACACTTAATGTAGTCCCAAAAGATTGCCCCACTATACTACGCATACATTTGAATTGTAAATAAGTTTATTTGTGGAGGACGTACATAACGTAACAACGTAAACGAATAGGAATTTCCAATGATAACGTTTTGTTAAACACATTTCCCCTGGGAAATTTGGGATCGTCTCGGAGAAGAACAAATTAGCGCGACTAATATATGTATAGACATCCCGGACGGTGTCCCTTTGAGGTCATTTAAATGGACCTCGTTTCGACGGACCTATAACAGAAGAGGGGTTGCTATATAAGATAGTAAATGATAAGGAATACAAGAATGTTCAAAGTTTTGTCTATATCTGACACCTCTGATACTATTCATATTGGACACTGGGTCGATCAACGTATTTACAAATATACATAAAGAAACTACATTTGAAAGCCAATCTTTTTTTAAGGTTAAAAGTGTTACCGTCATAGGCTGTATCGTCATTAAGTACCAAGGTAAGTACGTGGTCAAATCAATTGTAACCTGTATACGATAAATTAATATATATATGTATGTATATATTACACAACTTCCACACGTAAAACGACAGTATTTGCAGTATACAGGAGGTTTTTGTCAACTGAGACAGTTTAGAGAAATTTTGTATGGATCTCCCATAATTCCGTATGTCCCCATACTGTTCCATTTAAAAAAAAAGCACTCTGTATACTCGTATCAAAATATGGCGAAGCGCTGTGTTTCGAAGCCTCACCGCTCAATTAGTTAACGTTAATAAGACCCTACTCGTTTATTACTCCATTGATATGAAATTTCCGATGTAGTTTGCTTAAAATATCGAGAGTTATATTTTAAGTACGATCATCGGGCTCCTAGCAACCGGAAATGCTCGTGTTCGCATAATGGAAATTTATTCCCCTCTCCGATGTAAACTTTGTCGTCCGCTAATGGTTAACGAGTCTCGGGTTTATTTTAAAAATGTTCATATTATCGAAAGCTAATATGTTGTTTGAATTTGAAAAAAAAAAACCTAATTTAATGCCGCAAATATATCTAAGCGTTTTTTTTTCATATTCAGCATGTAAAATTGCTTATAATTTTATGTCCACTTTGTTAAAAACATATCAAACATATATATAGACATAATTAACTTGGAAATTATTATTAATTCGATTATTATATTTATATTGTATATATAAATCTACTTTATATGCTTCTCCAGATAAGCGCTCCCCTTAGTAGTCCGGTGAAACTGGGAAGGCCTTGCCAGGCTAACAGTATAGTCAGTTAAAAAAAAACTCCTGATCCCAGGCTTTACATCCAACTTCTTTACAACCGACTATAATGCTTATTTCTAAAAAGATAAACAAACAAATAAACTAAATTACTTTGATATATATAT
The DNA here is from genome assembly GCA_035772565.1 of Antheraea assamensis. Taxonomy (NCBI): domain Eukaryota; kingdom Metazoa; phylum Arthropoda; class Insecta; order Lepidoptera; family Saturniidae; genus Antheraea; species Antheraea assamensis. The sequence goes on from JAQQSE010000257.1 coordinate 296,651, forward strand.
CATATACTGTCTAAATGAATAGATAGAAGACAATCAGTTACTCAGAAATATTGCACAATGTTATTCTTATAACTGTTTTCCTTTTAATATGAAATATAGGATAGTGCCGCTGGATAGGACCACTTCCAGGTCATCACCGATGTCCTAATTATTTCCCTTTAGATCTCTCTAGTCAGTGGAGTTCATCCAACAATAGGTATTTTAATAGCGTCGTAAAAGATAATAAATGGAAAATATAAATGGTCGAGAAAGTTCAAAGCCTGTTAGAACTCAATGTTTACTAGTTTAGAGAAATAGATAAATATTATTATAGCTTCACTTCGTTAAGACACGCTCACTAATTCAGGAGATAAAGGTACATTAATCCTTAAATAACTACATTAATTGTAAAAACCACTAGCCTAAGTTCTAAGATTTATTTTATCTTTCACATCTTGCCTATCAATGTTAATCTAGTATGTATTAATAGCGGCAACTTCGTGGTTTTCACAAGAAGAATTAAAAATATATACATACTAGCTGACCCCGGCGAACTTCGTAACGCCTAACAGTCGATTTTTTAATACTTATTCTGCTATTCGGGACCATCGTATAAATATTGACATTCATATTTTTACGATACTAACGTCACTCAATTGTTTTATCTTCCCGGAACCTCTCCACTAACACTTAAACTTTATCGTATGGTATTAAAGTTCAAATTGACTTTTAAGTATTATTACGAATCATTTGTATGGGAGTATAGAAAAGTGTCGTTTTAAGACTTTTCCAGGTAATTTTTTTAATTTTTCTCTCCGTAAGATCCATCCTCGTACTTCAAGGAATATTCTAAAAAAAGAATTAGCGAAATCGGTTCAGCCGTTCTCGAGTTTTGCGCTTAGCAACACATTTAGCGATTCATTTTTATATTATAGATTTGAAAAACAAAATATTTGTATATTCCGTGTCATTGTCACGCATTAACTTTATTTTGATACTAGCTTTTTTTGAATACATTATTATAACTTAGCGTTTGACCACAATCTCATCTGTCAATTAAATGATGATGTGGTCTAAGATGGTAATCACGCTAAACCTAGAGGATGAGACTGGCTCTCAAATGCAGCTGCCGAAATACACCAACAGGTGCTTGGCGACAGATTTTCAACTTGAGGGTGGTAGCTGGCCAGGAGGACTGTGACAAACCCTACCACCATGCTATCTATGGTTTCATCACGATGCTTTCCTTCATCGAAAGCTCCAACTCAGTTGCTAGGATTCGAACCGACATCCTTCGACGCTGTGTCCGAACACACTACTGACTGAGCCATCATCCTCCTCCAAACTTGTCCTGTCCCTCGGGAACTCCAACTCAGTTGCTAGGGTTCGAACTTACATCCTTCGACGCTGTGTCCGAACACACTACCAACTGAGCCATAATCGACCTCCAAACTTGTCCTGTCCCTCGGGAACAGTACTTGTTGGGGTTCAAAGGTGCCCTATATATTTTTCTCTATCGCTGACAATGCGTATACAAAATATCATGATGACTGGGTTACGGCATGAACATATAAGAAATAGAATAAATGAACAAGATCACATTCAAATATTATAATAATAATTATGATTCACCGATCTTTTCTAAAAGTAATGCCGCCTCTCACTACTGTAAATCGGAGTAAAAATCTCGTTCCTCTCAAAAGTGGTACAAACGTTTTATCAACACGATGTTCTTTCCGTCGTACTCCTTTGAAACCACAATATAGTGTCTAAAAGGTTTTATATGAAACCTCTTTTATATATTTTTTTCCTTAATAAAATCTTTGTCATTTTCCGAATCTAGGACGGATTGTCTGAAATCGGCTTCATTTAATTTCTCAACTGGTAATATTCCCAGTTTCCTAGACGCTCTCTTTGTGAAGTAGTAATTATAGTTGAAGTCAATTGAAAGTTTATTTTACAGAGAAGTCTCATTCATTTTCGTGGCGATAAAAATAATTTGTATTTATACTCGTATGTTTAATGACTTAAACTCACTCATGCCCGCGACTTCATCACTCACTCATGTAAGAAATAGATTTGTTACTTCTTGGGTAATTCCCACGTTTTTTTTCTGGAATAATTTAGAACTGTCTCTTTAACAACTGTCGAACTTTCGAACTTTGTTATTAATTGTATGTCTAACATCGCCATTTATTTACCTGCACAATTCTTTTACCGATTTATGTGCCACTTCTTTTACATTGTACCATTGATGCTTACCCCTATAGAAAAGTGTAAAGATAAGTAATAATATTCAAGATAATATTCGAAATATTTATTAATCTGCTGGTGAGGGTCTCAATAATATCGGTTCAGCAGTTTCACAGATTAATTCGTGCAAAAATAAACATTGCAATCGTATTAATGTTTATAGATTAATTAAATAATAATTCATATTTCCTTTTATACTACTTCTACGCAAAGGTTAGGTTTATGACCATAATCTCATTTGATATTTATTAAAGATGTGGTCGCAGTCGGTAACACGCTAAGCCTAAATATATTATCAACTATCAAGTGACGCTTCCTGATTATATTTAAATGTGTTTGACGACAGATACTCGTATGATATAAATAAAAGGCTAATTGACTAACATACGCGTTCATTAGTCTTTTCAGTATTGGTATCATAATTTACTTCTCATATTAACCTTTAGAATAAGGTTAGAATTTATGAAAAACAAAAATCAACTGTAACGAAAGGAATTATAAATGGAAAATTTATATTAAATTTGCATTTAAATAAATATTACTCTTTCCATTATTATCATTGTAATGGTGATTTTATTACTGTATAAAATACAAGTAGATGGAATTACGATAATTGATAATTCTTCACATATATAACGAATTTGGAAAAATATTATCACATCCCAAAGCATCCATCATCCACCATAAATTACTATACTAAGTAGTGCGTACCTACAAAATAACAATCTTCGTACAACATCCTGTATAACTCTTAGATAATGAGCTAATTACATAAACCCTTGTGTTCTTTGTGCATTCGTTTCACGAGCAGAGCCCACAAATAAAGACGGAGCACTCAGAGACAGAGCGTGACGTCGACATTCCCAAAGAGGATTATAATTGAGTTCGGGTTATGTGGTAACGTTGGGTATATATTCGACTTATACCATTGGTATGTAAATTTATTTCTGAGAAATAACTGTACTCTTATCAAACATACATATGCCTTTGAAACCAACTAATTAAAATATATTTGAATTAATGAATAAAAGACATGATATAATCTGTAATTCTAAATTTAAAAATGTCCGTTACAAATTATTATATCAAAAAAACGTTAAAAAATAACTTATCCAATTCAATTTCCTATGTACTACAACTATACATATTGTATATGTCTCAGTTCACAACGATGGTCTAAATTTGATTTTTTAAAAAGGAACTGGTACATTTTATATTTATTGACTGCCAGCATCATATAATTAAAATGTTTAACTTAAAATATTCCTTTTTTAATCAATTACATCTAAAAAGCTCATAAAAATGATAAGATAATTAAATATATATAATTAAAAATTGATACTGAATTTTGAAAGGTAGGATTATTATAATAAAAGTGCTAATAGATTACCTATATAAAAAAATTATATAAATTATGAATCTGCCATATATAAGTTTTAACGCTTACCATAATATTATTTAATATCATGTATGGTGTTAGTTGTACTCATAAAGACAGTTTCTTTTTTATCTTATACTACCGGCTCGCTCCGGCTTCGCACGGGCATAAAATATGTAGCCTATGTCATTCACTGAAAAAATGATTAAAATCGATGCAGTAGTTTTGATTTAAATTTGGAGTAACCTCAAAAATAACAGTATTTCTTCACTATTTAATTTATGTTATTATACATATAAACCTTCCTCTTCAATCACTCTATTTATTAAACAAAAACCGCATCAAAATCCGTTGCGTACTTTTAAAGATTTAAGCATACATAGGGATATAGGGACAGAGAAAGCGACTTTGTTTTATACTATGTACTGATTATTTCATTTATCTATCCAGAATATCTCTGGTATACTTCCGATATAGGGGGTGCTATTAAATACGAACAGACGAGGTACAATACCGCGTCAGCCTTGAGCAAGCTAATGGATTGAGTGAGGTGCCTAATAAGATCACGTGGTTCGTTAATTCTCCCCGGTCACACTTCGCCGTTATAGCGAAACGTGGGATGGTAGTTTTAATGAAATAATAAACTGGAGATCTTTATCGGTTTTAAGTAATTACAATAACTAATTATATATGGTGTTATTTAGAAGCTCATGTAAAAACGTATTCTGATACGTTAGAGATGATAAATATGATGTGTACCTACACGTTTTTTGTAAAATTTACGCAAAAAAAATCTTAAACCCAATAATTGTGTGGTTACATTTCAAAATCAGCAAAGTCCAATTTTAATCGTACATCGGTTTTAAAATTTTACTAAGATGTTCAAAATATTTATACCTGTAAAATTTGAAAATCATAAAAAGTACCTAAGAACCCTATATGAATGGTAAAATTTGCACTTCGAGTATGGTGCATAAAAAATCGTTGTTAATTAATCTTAAACAAATTCAATTACTGTCAACGTTCTTTAGAAAAATAAATTCCGTATAAAGCACGACTGTTGTGTGAGAAGTCGATGTGGCATTCACAGTTCGGCCTTTCTCGGTTAATGATCGGTACTCGTCGGGTGGCCAACACGTCCTTCGCATCCGACACCAAGCAGAGCACCACACGACTCAGCTGTATTTAATCTTCATTGACACTTAGTATACGTCATAACGTATATTTTGTACGGTAATTGCTTCGGTCTCTAGTGTCGTGGTATTATGACGGAGAGCTTATAATATTCCTCAACTAGCTTATCCGGCGAACTTGGTACTGCATAACAGTCGATTCATTAATTATTTTTTTTAATACTTATTCTGCTATTAGGGACGCTATATAATGTCAAATGTTACCTTCGTATAAATATTGACATTAATATTTATACGATACTAACGGCACTCAATTGTTTTGCCTTCCCGGAACCTCTCCACTGACACTTAAACTTTATAGTATAGTATTAAAATTCAAATTGACTTTTAAATATTATTAGAATCATTTGTGTGGGAGTATAGAAAAGTGTCGCTATTAGACTTTTCCAGGCAATTTCTTAAATTGTTCTCTTCGTAAGAACTATCCTCGTACTTCAAGGAATATTCTAAAAAAAGAATTAGCGAAATCGGTTCAGCTGATCTCGAGATTTGCGCTTAGAAACACACATTCAGCGATTAATTTTTATATCATAGATAAATAGAATTCGTTGTACATATTTGGGATACATTTTAACCACTCATCTAAACCTTTTTTTATTGAAACAACAAACGAAGTATCGGAGTACCTTTAAAAAAAAAAACATTCGAAACAAATACTCGAGTACCTACCGCGTTGACCACTCGGTAATCCTTAAAAATCCACACAAACATAAGTAGTAACAAAGGATTTTTATAAACCCTCAACAATAAACACATGGTTGGCGTGAGGTAAAATGCAGCCTACGGCGAATTGAATCCACCATTATTAAGTTTTAATGACGTCCTACAACGATGCCGGGAAATGGTGCGATAAACAAGGAATAATAACCGTTGTGTCTATTGTAATAAGATAAATAACCGCGGTAGCAATCTGCTCGACTACTATGGTCTATAATCTTCAAGCTGTAAAATGAAATGAAGGCGAAGGTAGAAATGAACCGAGCGTACTTGCGGGTGGTGGTTTTAATCGAAAATTAGAAATTACGAATAAGCTCTATAGGAGACATTAATTAAACTTTAGAATTATTTTTGCGTGGAGTTTTTTATTCATAAAAAAATATAAGCGCAATTTTTTTTATTTGCCAATATACACAAGGAATTAGTCTTTTAACTTTTAAGCTTTAATACTAAATGAGTACATTAATTATATTATGATTTATATAGGATAAAGACACCATTTTCAATTTGTAAGAAAATTACTCTTGAAAACGTAATTAGGCCTTAAATCAGAATAAAGAGCTGTAATCGATATTTATTTAGACGTACTAATAAAAACAAAAAAGTTTGAAGTTATTCTAGTCCCGTATGTATTAAATGAACTAAATTTAAACGTTCCTAGAGAGGTTCCACGATATCCCATTCATACTGTTTTTTTTTCAAAATGCTTTCGCGTACAAATATCTGTTCGCCTCTGCTGAATCGCTTTAAACAGAGTTGTATAATGAAATTATTAGTAATGTTGCTGATATTGACATCTTTCGCTGCTCTTTCAGGAAATATCGGTCAGAACTATTTAAGTTACAAGCATGTTGATTTATATTTAAAGTTTAATTATAATTGCATTTTTTTTCTTTTGCTACGATAGTGCTGGAATTTACAATGATGTAATCTGATGTGATTAACATTTGCTCCAAGGCAAGGCTCTTCTAGATAGTATATCATACATTAAACTGGAGATATAGAAAATTCACATTAAAAATATGGATTCTATACGATTTCTATGATCAGTGTCTCTTTATATGACCAACTGCTACCCCGATCTAAAGGTGTAAGAAGACACCAACATGGGGCTTTAGTTCGTACTGTTATACCCGAACCGTGTACCCAAATATGCCGAGCTTTCTCTAACACCACAAAACCACACCCTTTCCTACCTAGCACCTTTCCTAGTATTTAGCATCAGCACTTTTGCCTTTCTGCTGACGATCCTCAATACCACCCATCAGTTCCTTCTCAGACTCGGTCCTTAACATTCTTAATCTAGTAATTAATCAGTATACTATAATTAATTGTGAACTTGTTCAAAATAATAAATACATATATGGTGTAATAAATTTTGTTTTTTAAAAAGGGTTTTTTAAATAAATGTATAACAGTGCGAATCGGAGATAACCCACCTTTGCTGCCCGGCGGGGTGGGTATCTCTTAGGCATAATCGCCATGTAAAAAAAAGGTACGTTTCTGACCGAGTATAGTTCGTCAACGAATAACAATCGCTTCAATCTATAGCATAATAATAAGTGAATAATTTAATAATACATGGCTGGTTATTATTTACCGAATTGAAAATTTAGAAACGCATATATAAGAAGTGATACTTCAAAGAGTTAAGAGGTACACAGCTTACAAGTTCCAGTTTACAATTTGCCTTACAAAGTATTAATAAATTCTAGTAAAAAATATCATCGTTTTACAGTTATCCTAATCGTAACTACTAATATAAATATGAAAGAGACTTTGTTTGTTTGCTTGTTTGTTACACTATAACTACTATTCAACCCATCATCATCAAATATCATATACACGTCGTCAGGGGTACAGGAAAGGTCATAGGGTACAGGAAAGGTTATAGGGTACAGGAAAGGTCATAGGTTACATTTAATTCCGAGAAACATATTATTTCCGTGGCATAGGTCAAAATTAAGTTAACGCGCGTAAAGTCGTGAAAGAGCTAATTGCATAATATTTTTGACAGTTCAATGTTGCAGATAACTGAATTGGTAACTCGGATTTTTGTAATTTCAGTATTGAGTATCCAGTATTTTTGTAAACAAGGTTCTTAAAATCATACAGATTCCCTTCGAAAAACCTAAGACTTGTAAGAGAGGTATCACTATATCACTGAAGTAATGTTAAATTTGCTTTACAAAAGTATTAGAATACGTGTAAACTGTAAATAGTCTTCACTTAAAACAATACAGTCTGCGTAGACTATCTAGTAGAGCTCCTTTTAAATTATGTTATGTATGTAATTCTATACACCTCTTTAGGAATTCTGGTAATTTTGTTCCGCCGCGTACGTTTAGTCGCACCACAAAAATGTTCACGTGAAATGAAAGAGATTCCTTGCGGTGTTTTCAGTTCAAACATGTTTCCTGTGATGTGGACAACAACATCATGTTCACATTACTTGCTCACATTCCTTGTTTAATTTAATACATTATATACTTCTACAATTTTGGCCAGTTCCGCTCAGTAGATAAGCTTTCGTATAAACTGTGACTTGAATAAGTACCTTATTAAGGTTTAAAAAAAAATCTAAATTTCAAATGGATTGATTACCATAAAATTGTGTACGTATAGTTTCTTTATAATTATATAAAAATATTTTATACTAGCTTTATAAAATAACGGTATCTATCTTCCTGGAATTTCCAATCTAAATTCTGACGAAGTTCTGTTGTTTTACTTTCTTTTACTACAATAACTATTTATATTCCTCCCCTTTGTTTATGGAACTAGAGTTAATCTCTGGAACTAGTGTGTTCGAGTTCTATAAATAATTTTTTTGATAAAAAGTTACTTCGGGAATGAAATTAATAGGAATTTGTATTTAAGTTTTAAATTAACGCGTACGAAATAGAATAATCAATTTATGTAACGTTCATATGATCGCTACGCAAATAAGTAAGTTATTTATACATATTTGAATATTGAGAATATTTACGAAATATCAGTTTTACTATAAGCTTTATACTATTTGTTACAACTAATGAGTGCATAGCAGCGGGCACAGCTTGTTTGTACTGCTATTTCTAAATAGAAAAGTATAGATTGTTTTCTTTGCAATTATTTTGATAACGGACAGATGGAAAACGACAAATGTTTTATAGGTTTTAGCAACTGACCACAATCTCATCTGATGATAAATTACCATGTGATCTAAGATAGTAAATATGTTAAATATAGAGGAAGACTGGATCTCATGTGCATCTGCCGGAACATACTAACAGGTGCTTGGAGACAGATTTCCGACTTGAGAGTGGTAGTAAGCCAGACGGACTTAGAAAAAGCCCTACCACAATGCTATGGTGTCATCTGGATTTTCGTTTCCCTTCACCAAAATGTCCGACTCGGTTGCAAGGATTCGAATCTACACACATCGACGCGGTGTCGGAATACGTTATCGATTAGTTACATTAATTCATTATACTTATAATATCCCGATTCATATGATTCAGACACGATAGATGAATAAAATAAAATCATTCATTACAAAAACTCAATTTCGTTGTAATTTATACGTCGTCCAGATTATCATTAAGCTGTCATTACATATATAAGACACTATGTCGTGTAGTCCGGTGAAACTGTGAAGGCCTTATTGGCTAGCAGTGTAGGTCAGTTCGAAAAAAAAAAAAAAAACACTATGTAACGATAACTTCTCCTTCTGACATTGCATACTTGCGATACCCTGGCTATAACATTGAACACGCATTCGTACCCCGAGCCGGGGTTTGCGCGTTTGTCCGGGAGGATATTTGCGTCCGTCGCCTGGCCAATCTTGAAGGTCAAGATCTCTCTTTAATCATTCTTCGTGTGGATTGCGCAGATCACCCGCGCGTCTATGCATGCGTATACAGGTCGCATAGCGGTGACTTAGAAACGAATCGCCTTATGGAGCACATCCAAATGATGGCCGACTCAATTCTCCATCAGATCCCCTCTGCAGAAATCGTGGTTCTTGGCGATTTCAACGCCCACCACGCTGAATGGCTTGGTTCACGTACCACCGACTACGCGGGGAGATTTGTTTTTGATTTTGCTTTGGCATACTCCCTCACACAATTGGTTACCTCGCCTACGCGTGTACCGGATGTGGAGAACCATATGCCTTCACTGTTGGACCTTCTGCTGACCTCTCATCCGGACAATTATCAGATAAACGTCGATGCTCCTCTGGGCACGTCGGATCACTGCTTGGTTCGGACAACTGTACCACTTACACGTCCAGTTCGCTCGCGCCCTGCGAGCAGACGCCAAGTCTGGCACTATAGGTCAGCAGACTGGGATGGGATGCGAACTTTCTTTGCTTCTTACCCATGGCGGCAGGTTTGCTTCTCGCTGGATGATCCTGATGCCGTCGCCAACATCATAACCGACGTTATACTCCAGGGGATGGAATTGTTTATCCCGAGCTCCATGGTGCCCGTCGGAGGGAGATCTCAACCCTGGTTCGGTCACTCCTGTAGAATGACCTGCCGTCGGAAGAAGAAATGCTACCGAGCCTGGGTTGAGGCTCTGGCGTCACAGCATGTAAACACTAGCGCATTAAAGAAGGAGTACAACTTTGCCTCCAGGTCTTACAAAAGAGCAATCGCCTTAGCTAAGTCAGCTTTTATTGATAGAATTGGTGAGAGATTGATTCGTCTACCTTCGGGAACCCGGGCGTTCTGGTCTCTCGCCAAAGCTATCCTTGGGAATTTTTGCCGGCCATCCTTTCCACCATTGCGGAGGGAAGACGAATCGTTGGCCCATGACGCTAAAGACAAGGCTGATCTTCTAAGCGGTCTTTTTGCGTCCAACTCGACTCTGGATTGCAAGGAGAAGTTACCACCCACCATCCCGCGTTGCGAAAGCTTGATGCCAAATGTTCGGTTTCTGCAAAGTGCTATACGCAAAGCACTCTTCTCTTTGGATATCTCTAAGTCGAGTGGGCCTGATGGAATACCCGCAATCGTGCTTAGGACATGTGCTCCGGAACTGGCCCCAGTTTTAGCGCGTCTTTTCCGGCTCTCCTACTCCACAGGCGTTGTCCCTACCACCTGGAAGTCTGCCTTAGTCCACCCGATCCCCAAAAAAGGCGACCATTCTGATCCATCTAACTATAGGCCCATTGCTATTACCACCCTGCTCTCCAAGACAATGGAATCCTGCATAAACCGCCAGCTCCTAAAGTATCTAGAAGTGAACCAGCTTATTAATGATCGCCAATACGGTTTCCGTCAAGGCCGCTCAGCTGGTGACCTTCTAGCCTTTTTGACACACAGATGGGCGGAAGCAGTCGAAAAAAAGGGGGAGGCTCTGGCCGTTAGCTTGGATATCGCTAAGGCTTTTGATCGGGTCTGGCACAAAGCGCTTCTCTCGAAGCTTACTTCATATGGACTTCCCGAGAAACTACGCAATTGGGTATCCAGTTTCCTCACGGAGCGGAGCATAAGAGTCGTTGTTGACGGTGCATGCTCGGATCTCAAGCCCGTGAACGCTGGAGTCCCACAAGGCTGTGTGCTATCCCCTACCTTATTTTTTCTGCATATTAATGATATGTTGAACATCTGTAACATTCACTGCTATGCAGACGACAGTACTGTGGATGCTCTATATACCAGTCGTGCAGGTGTTTCTCGGGAACGCGTTAACGAGTGCCGGAACAAACTTGTGTCCGAGATAGAGACCTCATTGGAGCGTGTCTTGGATTGGGGAAGAAAAAACCTAGTCGTTTTTAACCCCACAAAAACACAGGTATGCGCCTTCACCGCCAAAAAAAACTTCTTTTGACGCAGTCCCTAATTTTCAAGGAGTTCCTCTAGCTGCTGAGCCTAATTTTAGTATCCTCGGTATCGACATATCTAGCGACGTTCAGTTTGGTGGTCATTTGGAAGGTAGAGCAAAACTGGCCTCAAAAAAGTTAGGTATCCTTAACAGAGCGGGACGATATTTCACACCGGTTCACCGCCTTCAGCTTTATAAGGCGCAAGTCCGGCCACACATGGAATACTGTTCTCATCTCTGGGCCGGAGCGCCGCAATGCCATCTACTTCCTTTTGACCGAATCCAGCGGAGAGCGGCTAGAATCGTTGACGACCGGGTGCTTTCCTTAGGGCTCGACACTTTGGAGCTTCGTAGGGATGTTGCGTCACTTTGCGTCCTTTACAAGATCTACCACGGAGAGTGTTCTGAAGAACTGTTCGGATTGATACCTGCTGCTGAGTTCCATTACCGAACGACTCGCCATAAAACGAAATTCCATCAATGTCATCTCGATGGTTGGAAGTCGTCTACTGTGCGGTTCTCACGTGCGTTCTTCCCACGTACGTCGGCACTCTGGAATGAACTCCCAGCGGCAGCGTTTCCGGACCAATACAACCCACAGACCTTCAAGAAACGAGCCTACTCCTTCCTCAAAGGCCGGCAACGCATCTGTGATACCTCTGGTGTCGCAGGTGTCCATGGGCGGCGGTGATTACTTACCATCATGTAACCCGTCTGTTCGTTTGCCTCCATTCTCATAAAAAAAAAAAAAAAAAAAAAAAAAAAAAAAAAACATATATAAGACACTATGTAACGTATATTGTAACCTACGAGCACTCCATTTATCTCGAATCGAAGTTTCCTCCAATTTACCCGGTAAGTGTAGGTAGCGTTGTAAAGCGTGTAAACAATGATCGGGGGCTCGAAAACAGATAATAGCAAACAAAGTTTGTGTGTACAGTTAGTTAGTTGTATCTTCAGGCGTCGAAGTTAACCGCCGCGCCCTAGTTAGCCCGTTTACCCGTAAGATCGATATCTGTTGTTCGGGTTCATTTTAAAACTCATTTACAAGAGTCTATATTCTGCGAAGTTAATTTGTTTTAAATATAAATGAACGCAAGAGAGAACATTCGAAGGGAACAATAATTAATAATTACCACTTAAAAACCAGTAATTCAAATGAAATAGATCTTTAAACTGTAAATATTTTATTGCATAAGACAAATAAATGTGTTTTCTTAAAAAGTACATATTTTATTTTAAATACCATATTAAACACATAATATGTTGTATAATATAGGGCTGTAATTCCAGCGTATATGTTATTTTCATTTTCGGAATAACAGTATAGCGTAGTATGTATCGAACTGAGAGACATCTTGAATTTATTTAATATAGTACACTGGTATCTGGAAACTTTTGGCCAAGTTTATACATATATGTAACACTATTTAAAGTGGCATTCTTGCGTAAAGGATTATATATATAACTAGCTGATACTCGCAACTTTGCATTATTTGTTATTTTAAAAATAAATTTTATGTACAAATGAAAAAACATAAGTGTTAGACCGCTTGCCTCACTTCTCTCCACGGCAAGAAAACAAACACCGTTGTACGACGCGTAGTTCTTACAGAAATCGTAGTGGTTAGTTCCTTAGCAATTGAATAACTTTATATTAAATTAAGCTAACGTTATATATTTTTAGATAAAAACCAAATATAAGAATTCAAACTAATATAATGATAGAAATCTATTCAATAGGTTTTGACTGATGCGCGCACAACATTACACCTCTATTATTCTATCTACATAATATATATAAGCTAGCGGCCCGCTCTGGCTTCGCACCGGTATAAAATATATAGCCTATGTCATTCACTGAAAAAATGATTAAAATCGATCCAGTAGTTTTGATTTATTCATTACTGCCCGTGGCCCGCACGCGTTTAATTTGGAATAACCTCAAAAATAGCAGTATTTCTCCACTATTTAATTTATGTTATTAAACATATAAACCTTCCTCATCAATCACTCTACCTATTAAAAAAAACCGCATCAAAATCCGTTTCGTAGTTTTAAGGAATTAAGCATACACAGGGATATAGGGACAGAGAAAGCGACTTTGTTTTATGCTATGTAGTGATAGAACTGAAGTGTCTGTTATTATCGCTGAACGCATAGTGCATATAAATTCAAAATTTCTTAAAACTCTCCCCATACTTTTATATTAAATGATTTTAATATTATATTATAACATTTGTTTTAGGTAAAGAGTAAATATTTATAAGTGAAACTAAAAACTACACTAAAATTTATTCAGTAGTTTACATAATATAATGTAAGTAAAACGGAAAACCACTATCATTTTATATATACAGATTATCCATTATTCGCAACTCCATAAAATATATACCTCATCGTCAATCACTACATAGTATAAAACAAAGTCGCTCTCTCTGTCCCTATATCCCTATGTATGCTTAAATCTTTAAAACTACGCAACCGATTTCGATAGGGTTTTTTTTTAACAGATAGAGTGATTGAAGAGGAAGGTTTATATGTATAATACCATCCATTAAATAGTGGAGAAATATTGTTATTTTTGAGGTTTCTAATGTGATCTCGTAAATGTGTGTGTGAATTTAGATATTCCAAAGATAGCAGGAAATCTTCATGGCATAGGGAAAGGGGAATTGTTTTACTCTAAAACTAACGCGTGCGGGCCACGGGCAGCAATGAATAAATCAAAACTACTGGATCGATTTTAATCATTTTCTCAGTGAATGATATAGGCTATATATTTTATACCCGTGCGAAGCCGGAGCGGGCCGCTAGTTTGTAATAAAATAAATGGTATAAAATCATTAAAAACACTTAAGTCTATCAAATTTCAAAATGATTCGGTCAAACTGTGTTGGAATTCATCTATAAAACACATAACCAATATTCATTTTTGTATAATATTTACTGATATATGTATAGGTAACTTAAGTCGGTTTGTTTTCCAGAAAACGTTTATATATACATTTTTATTTCAATCGAAATATTAAAACGATTCCAAACTGATAATAAATTAAAATGAGAATAATCGTTTACCGAGAGTTACGTTGGCTTTGTGCCAGTACTGCAACTAAGAACTTTATACTTTAGCCATCATTTTGACCGGCTGATATTACATTCTGAAATCTGAAATGAGGTCGCTTACCATAAGATAATAAACAACGCTGCAGTGAATGATCCACATTTCCGTGTGTAAATACAGTTTATATATTTATAGCGATAAAAGTATTTCTAATCACCAAAAAATATACTTGGAGATTTTATTTTTCGTGTTACCCTCTAAATTATTAAAAGTACGCGAATTCTGAAAACCTCGTTGGTATATGATGACACGGTTTAAATGTGTACATCGTATCGATATTACCGGGTAAACCACCCAACCACACTGAAGTCTGTATTTAATATTATATACAACTAAACATTTGAACTTATCGTAATGTAAATTGGCATAATGGTGGCGTTGGACCCAGAAATGGTTATTCTAAATATACTGCAACATACGTAGACAATGTCGCATCAAATATTACGAATTAATCTCAGCGTCGATAAAAATTATCTATAATATAAAAATGAATCGCTGAATGTGTTGCTAAGCACAAATCTTGAGAGCAGTTGAACCGATTTCGCTAATTCTTATTCAAGAATATCCCTTGAAGTACGAGGATGGTCCTAACGGAGAGAAAAATTAAAAAAAATGCCTGAATAATCTAAAAAAAAAACACTTTTCTATACTCCCATACAAACGATTCGTAATAATACTTAAAACTCAATTTGAACTTTAATACTATACCATAAAGTTTCAGTGTTGGTGGAGAGGTTCCGGGAAGGCAAAACAATTGAGTGACGTTAGTATCGTATAAATATTAAAGTCAATATTTATACGACGGTAACATTATATAGCGTCCCGAATACGAGAATAAAGTATTTGAAAAAAAAAAAAAAGAATCGACTATTAGGCGGTACGAAGTTCGCCGGGTCAACTAGTAATACAATAAAATAATCTATATTCTCAAATAGGCTGTCACGTATGCTTAGCACAATGCCACGCGATCGCCACGTATATTTATATCTGTCATAAACATCTGGCATAATGCCGGTTTTATGTTCTGCGACTGTTAGGTTTAATAACAGTAAATCAAAGCTGGGAAAGCCGCCTACCACTGGCTTACGTACAGTAAACGAATTACTTATTATAGGCCTGTGTCGTTTTGTATTAAAAATGGTCTGGAGAAAAATTATAAATACCTTTCTTGTACACATGTGTTCCGCTAATTTGTAAAATGTAATTCTGCGACCATGGTTCAGTTTTTGGTCCAAAAACACATCAGGCGTTATAAATTTTGACAGATTTTTGACATTCAGTTGCTTCAGTTGCCACTTTATTTTATTGAATGGTCGTACTGTGAAGGAAAGATTTGATCCGATTTCATTCATTATTACATGCGTGCGAAGTCGAGGAGAACATGCTAGTATAATATAATATACTTCTAAATTTCCACGAATTCATACGCTTTCTTTATATAGAAGGTCATTATTTACGAATCTCGAATTTCGCTCTTTAGACAACAACCGTGTTATTACAAAAACCTTTCTTGTGGCACTGAATAATAAATTCCTTATAGATAATGTTATATGTTTGGAATTTTAACTTCATTATCATCAATGTTTACTTTTAACTTTGTAGTGATAACAATATTCATCACAGCAAATATTATTGGAATAAGCAGCTACGGTAAAATTTATGTCAAACATTAGCCGTGTTATTACAAAAAAATTAAATACGCGTCGAACATTTGTTTCAAAAAAGTTTGATCACACATGAGTGTCTTACCTCTGTTTAGAAATAGACACTATTACAATTTAAACATTATATGACACTTCTCTAAGTTCACAGTTCTCATTTTATTGTTGTGATTCATATTATTTCTATTTGCCGGCTAAAGACGTTTCGTAGTAAATTATGAATTTCGTGTGTATAAATAATTTGAAAGATGTAAATAAATTAGACAGTTTTGAAGATTCACAAGTAATTGACAACTACTACAATATGACATTATTGACATTTCACAATGTATTTATTCTGAGATTATACTGTTGTTCCACTTTACGCAATTTGGGGTATTATTTCGAAGATGTAAATAAATTAGACAGTTTTGAAGATTTACAAGTAATTGACAACTACCACAATATGACATTATTGACATTTCACAATGTTAAATAGATTATACTGTTGTTCCACTTTACGCAATTTGTGGTATTATTTCAAACTTATACATTGCTTATTTTAGTAATGACATCATTTTCTTTAAACTAAATGTCACAATAATTATAACCAATTTCACTTAAAATAAATAAATAATATTGTTAATGAAGAACTAAACAAAAATATTTTTCGTAAATTGGAACGTTTTTGAATGATGACATTGAATTGAATGAATGTTATTCAGAGTTGCTTGCATAATAAACAAAAATAAATATTTAGCTAGAGACCGCTTAGACACTTTTTTTTTCTCAGACACTCTTTTTTCTCAGAATGCATGCTCCATGGTATTATTTCCCATCCACTTCACTTGTGCATAATAACCGAACTATATTACGTAAAACACCACCAATATTACAAAATATAGAGTCTAATAACACAAGATTATGAATAAAATATAAAAACCACTACATGACAGACTAAGATCCCGCCAAAAACTCCTAGACACTCTTTTGTAATAAAGTATTTTAAAATGTGCTAGACACTGTTTAGTAAAACTCGTGTTAAACACGTGTTTATTTTTGTTTTTGTAATAAGACCGCAAATGTTGTAGGTACTTACTTACTTACTTTATTTACATGTTTATTAATCACAAAACTTTGGTAAAAATCGAACATACAGACATGACTACTGGTTTTTTCAAATAATTTGTCAGTGTGAAAATATAAATGACACAACATTGTTAAAAGTACAGTATCTTTCAAGCATGTGACAAAGCATCACGTCCGGTTCCGGGTAGCACTTTACGAAAGGCTGGGTTTTACGATCGTCCGGCGCACTGTTACGGGCTGCCTATAAACTTTACTATTTCAGGGTTCAGCGCGCACCAGACTGGAACTTACCGACTTAAAAACCGACACTCTGAAGTTAGCTGTAGTCAACATTTTATAAAAAAAAAAGTATGTATATATTAAATACCTATTGTTAGTGTCGTTTTTTCTACAGACGTAGAATAAGGCGAATGATAAAAATTTTGAAAAGATTTTTATCTTGTTACGCCAAAGAAGTATAACTCCTAACACGTGTACATAAGTACACACTATTTTTTTTCTTTATTAATATTCAATTTTTTATTAATTAAGATAAGAGATAACTGAAAATAAAGAAGTCTCACAATAATGACATGACAGCCCTAGTTCACATAAAAAGTTTGAAAACAGAAGTACTTTCTTTCAGTAAAAGGAATTTTACACTTTACGACGTACGCGGTCTATCAAAGGGCTTCGAGGCTACGTTTTACGGTCCAAGGTTATTTCTGCTAGTTTATTATTATTATCAGAAGCGAATGTTCGTGGATGTGACGGAAATTTCTGTCTCAATTGAAATAACGATTGATTGAATTTTTCTTTTAAGTATACGACAACAATTGTTTAAAATTTAAAATGTAGCTAAAATATTGCAATGGAATGAACTGTAATAATTTCAATTACTTTTAATTTTTTTTTTTTCGAACTCACACTGTTGGCTTCGTAAGGCCTCTACAGTTCCACCGGACTACATTTACTTTTAACCTCTCCGCTTATTTCATAATATATTTCTGAATGTAACAACACTTTAACTTTTCCAGATAATTTATCTATGAGAATTTCTCTCTTATCTCAAAAAAATATGATGAAAATCTGTTGATTCATTTTCGACTTATAAGCACACTAACAGACAAACATGTTGCATTAAGGATAAATACAAAATCTTTTTAGGCACTCTCAGTATATTCGTAATTTCGGGCTTGCGCATAATATATTCAAGAGTTAAATACAAAACGAAGTTAAAATATATTATGAAGTTATTATAGGAATTTAAAATTGGCATATATTTGTAGTTAAGTTATCTTGATGGTATACATATAGTAGAATATGTATTTATAACTAAATCTCTGTTCTACGCGTCACCCATATTCAGAGCGGTTAAAAAGCGTGACGAGAACTATATCTATACATATAAATAAAATTAGAGTATCTGTTTGTAATATCAAAATAACGACTTTTAACTGATTGGATACGAACGTATACACGATACTGATAACAAAAATACAATTTTAAAATTTTTCTCTGTATGTCTTTCTGTTTTTCCGGGTAATCTCCGAAACGGCTAGACCGATTTTGACAGACGGATAGTTATAGTTACAGCGGGTGACATAGGCTATTTTATTTTAGACTGGCTGTCATCCGTGGCTTCGTCTGTAGTACTATCTCCAAAACGATTGGTCCTATTTTCATGGGACTTTCACTGACAGATAGCTAACATTATAAAATGTAATTAAAGCTTTTTATTTGCTTTTACCCATGGCTTCGTTTGCAATACTATCTCCGAAACATTCACTAATAGATAGCTGATATTATAAGAAGTAATTTAAAATTATAAAAAGAAACGCACGCGGAGCTGCGGGCAACAGCTAGTATATAAATATATATATATATTTAAAATACACTACACGTTACAATAGTTGTTAGTGGATGCACAGAGAGGAATCAATTCCAGACATCACCATCGTTCACATATTAATCCATAGCCTTGTGATACAAAAACAAGCTTGACATGACGCTTAAAATTACAATGATATGATAATATACTTTGGGACTTGTAATAAAACCTAACACTATAGCTGAGAAACTGTTACTGTCTTTACTTAATCTGAAACATGGGGACGATCAGTTTGTCAGTTTCTAGTACTTATATTATGTCGGTCTATTAAGAAATCCAATTTTTCCAAGTTCACCTAACTTAAAAGAAAGAAGTACAGTTGTCAAACGCTACCTTACAATAGTGAAAAAAGATGCCGTAAAGGTATCATGGTTAGTAATAATAACGTTATATCCGTACGTTAAAATAGATTTTACTATCTGGTAGAGGGTATCGATATAAACCATATCACCAAGAAAGGAGCATGTAGGTATGTTGTTATCGGCATTAGGTAAATTACCCCCGGGTGTCGTCCGCCGAAAGCCGTCAACGCTTATCGGTAAAATCATCACTCTATACCTTCTCCTCAGTAAAGTACTTTGAAAGATTGCTTGAATATTATCCCTTTCTGGTAATTAGTAAATAATTTATCCATTTCATGTTGCAAATAGTAAATTTCGACATGATTAGTAAATTATGTTTGACGTTTCATAGATATAAGTTTTATTTTATACTAAACTAGCAGCCGCTCGCGGCTTTGTCTGCGTTTGTAACTTAATAAAGATCTTTATAAGATATTTATTTAATTAGAAAAACGAACTATAAAAATTATTTTTATTACTTTATAAGTATATTGTATAAGTAACTTTCCAAACCAGAGAACTTTCATAATAACATTGCAACCTCCTTTTACCCCCTTAAGGGATGATTAAAAGAAAAACATTTACATGTTTTCATGACTTTCAATGAAGAACCTTCATACTGAATTTCATTCGAATAACTTCAAAAACGGCAAAGTTTCATACTAACTTTACACCCCCGTTATACTCTCTTAGGGGGTGAATTTTCAAAAATCCTTTCGTAGTGCTCTCCTACGTTATAAAAGAAACCCCTGTGCAAAATTTCAAGTTTCTAATCCTTATAGTTTAGGCCCTGCGTTGATATGTCAGTCATTAAGTCACTCAGCTTCTCCTTTTTAATATATAGATGACCCGGTGAACATCGTATCACTTACATATTTTTGAGAAAAATGCCGTCAAAACTTAATACAACATTTTTAATTACATTATAAATGCAACATAGTTATACAATTAATCAATTTAAAGCTTTCTCGTCTACTATTCTTATTTCTGAAACAGAACTGTTTTGTATTCCAACAAAAGAAACGAAAGAGATCGGACCTCATACTACAGCTATGAAAGAGACAAATTTCTGAACGCACCTACCTATAAATATTTAACAAACGAATGACATTTTTTTATTTCTAAAATGACAAAAGACATCAAAAAATTTAATTGTCTTATTTAGTATTTATCTTTACTTATTATTTAGGTTTCTCACCATTTTAAACCTTTCCTGAACTTCCACAAATAGTTCAGGATTAAAATTAGCCAAACCGATCCAGCCAATCTCCAGTCTTAGCGAGACAAACGAACAGCAATTCATTTTTATACTTACATATGAGTAATATGTGCAAAGAAAATGTATTATTTTCTTTCAATTAAACTAATGAACTTGGGTCATGTTTTTGTATGAATGTGTTATGTCTATATTTTAGCGTTTAATAATCTGTGGTGTTGTATACTTTGTGAAAGAGATTAAAAAAAAAAACTTTTAGTTTATTATTTTGAATTGTAAAATGGGAATCCTTTTAATGAATAATACATTTTGATCTTGTTTTTTTTATTGTTTTAAGTAGATTTAAAAGTTCAGTTCTATTAAAATATCCATAGACGGTTAGTTTTCATTCATTCAAATTCATTCGAGTGAAGAAGGCGTTACGTACTTTGCGCAAATCCATCATTAAAAATTAGGGTGAACGTTATTTCGCACTTCCGTTTTGAATTTTTTGGCGGCTGTTACGTCTTACTCTCCAACAGAAAGCGGTTGTGAAACAAACGAAAAGTAATTAAACGGCATCGTTAGGCGGTTCTAACCGAACTATGAAGTAACGTCCACCCTAACTTTTTATATAATATTTTAAAAGCTTTATTAAAAACTTGCTGTTGCCCGCAGCTCCGCATGCGTTTTTTTTATAATTGTAAATTACTTCTTATAAGATCAGCTATCTGTTAGTGAAAGTTCGGTGAAAAATGGTTTAAACGTTATGGAGATAGTACTGAAAAAAAGCTTTAATTACTTTTTATAACGTTAGCTATCTGTCAGTGAAAGTCCCATTAAAATAGGTCCAACCATTTTGGAGATAGTACTAAAACGAAGCCACGGATGACAGCTAGTATAAAATAAAGTAGCCTATGTCACCCACTGTAATTTTAACTATATCCGTCAGTGAAATTTGCGTCAAAATCGGTCCAGCCGTTTCGGAGATTACCCGAAACAAACATGCAGACAGACAGACAAAAATAAAAAAAAATGTGTTTTCGTTATCAATATCTTGTATACGTTCGTATCCAATCAGTAAAAAGGCGATGCCTATTTTGATATTACATACAGACACTTCATTTTTATTATATCTATTATAGATGATCGTAATAATAATTTTGTTGAGAATCGTTAGCTCAACTAGTATGCAATATATAAATATTCGTATATACCCCGACCTCTACTCGAGTTAATCGTTTGTGTGTCTATCTTCTGACAAGTGGGCGGGGACGACACATATTTCCTTCTCTACACTTTGCCTTATTTAGGCCAATAAAGCAAATACGTGAATATTGAATAAGACAAGTAAATTTACATAAGAATTTTATTGAACTCTTATCATATGGGATATTGTTTATATTTCTCAATAGTGTTGGATATATAATTATTAATGTATGTAGAATGTTATTACAATACGATACTCTAAGATTTTAAATCTAGACATTCTCATAAACAGTTTTATAATATATATAAATATATAGCCTACCTCTTGGTTCTATATATAAAATCACTAGCTTTAGCTCTCGGCATCGTCGAGCAATAATGTAGACGTGTTCTCTAGCCCTTGGGAACAGTACCAACATTTTTTTTTTTGTAAATAAAGTGTACACTATGTCTTTTTTTTTGTCTCTTCATAACGTGTATCCAAAATTTCTTGATGATCGGTTTAATAGTTAAAGGGTGAAAACATAACAAACTCCTATTCGCATATGTAATGTTCGTAAGGATTCTATTTATTTGCTATTTTTAGGCTTTTAAGAATTTTCATTAGATTGTGCTTGTCTACAATCAATTTGTAGAGGTAGAAGATGTCTCAAATAAATATATTATGTACATTTAATTAAAATAAAATAGAAACAAAATAAGGATATTTTATTATGCTAGTATTTAATGTTATATTGTTAAGGTAGGTAAACGCAAACGGAACGCAAGCATGTGTCGGAAACCATTTGAACTGTGTAATGTGTGAGGGCTTGGAATCCAGGTCGTTCGGTTCAAATCCGCGAGAGTAATGCGATTGCTCCGCGTCCGGGCGGAAGAATCGAAATATCGCTTTGTTGCGCGCTCCGTCGCTTGTCCTGCACTAATTCAATTATAAACGCCAGCGGTCATCCGTCGATGTACGCTTGTCAATATGTGTCCTACGTGAAACCTCGCTTTGTTGGCTAGTTTCAGCACTTTATCCCGATTACGGGAACTGGGAATCGTATGAACGAAATTGAATACATTTATTATACATTTATTTATCCTTTGAATATTATTGTAAGGATAAATGTAATGAAATGATATGAAATGTAGAGTTATTTTTATTATTTATTTTATTTATATACATACCCTGTCATATAAAATACAACCTTTCTATATGTTTTTGAAGTGAAATTTTTTAGAATCGTTGTGATTTCAAACCGCATGCGACGGAAAAGTGACAGGTAAGAGACACAAATAAAAAAATGTGTATCCAGAGCGAGAGAGCAAATGTCGGTGTGTATGTATATTGCACACTGTTTATGTATTTGAGCATTTAACGTGTGTTAGTATATATGAAAAGTACGTGTACTACTGTACACTGTATGCGGCTGCGTATTACAGCTTTTTAGTAAGAAGTCAGCGTGGTGTGTAATTGTTTAACAGTGTTTTTGAGTATTGAAGTTTGAAACTAAAAATATGAAACTTGAGCAATAAATTATGTAACATATGTTAAATAAAGTATTAAATATCTTTTAAAATTAATCAAAATACTTTCATTTTTAAACTTCGTAATTGTCCTACCCTTGTTGAGATATATTCATCTCATTCTTTTGTCGATTTACTGAAGTTTCACTTTTATCGTGTGTGAATCGCACACACACTTTTTTTTAGTTTGTTTAGGTTTCAATATATTCTGTTGCCATATTTTAGGTAAAATGTTAAGTTTTAACTTTTATTTTGAAACTATTCAACAGTTGTCATAATAATTTTTTTTTTCCTTTCTTGTATTATTATCTTAAACCTGTATCTATATTATTCTCTTTAAAGCGAATACGGCCTACTCAGCCTATTCTATATAGATGTTTAGAGTCGTTGCAATGGGCTGGGATTTTTGGTGAAGGACGGCACATAAATCAAACAATATCGTAGTGTTAAAAATGTTAAAAAAAGTTCTACGCCCATGTGCTATTACCCTCATGTTAAAAATATGTTGCCAAGCATCTGTAGGTGTGTTCCAGCAGGTGTTGGAGCGATGATGGCTCAGTTGGTAGTATGTTCGGACACAGCGTCGAGAGACATAGGTTCGAATCCTAGCAACTGAGTCGGAGCTTTCAGTGAAGGAAAACATCGTGATGAAACCATTGCATGGTGGTAGGGATTTTTCACAGTCCGCTTGGCTAGTTACCACCTTTAAGTTGAAAATTTGTCGCCAAGCACCTGTTGGTGTGTTCCGGCCAGCTGCACTTGAGAGCCAGTCTCCCTCTAGGTTTAGCAGTGACTACCATCTTAGACCACATCATCATTTAACATCAGATGAGATTGTAGTCAAAGGCTAACCTATAAAGTATATAAAAAAGGTGTACTCGAGAGCCAGTCCTAGTCATCTAACACCAGTAGACATTGTGATCAAATGATAAAACGTAGAAAGTTAAGATAATATAATAATGTGATATACATCATTCAAAGAGCTAAAGAGATTCGACGTAAATGTAATTCTAGAGAGTAGTGTTTAAAACAAAAATAAACAATATTAAGTATCGAGAAAAAGGAACTTACGACTTACCCAAAACTTTCGTTTCTTAGTGGACACAACTACATTTGTTTTACACGACAACTAAATTACGCAAGATTAAGGGGATCTCTCGAAACTTCTATTCACAAAGTTACAAGGGATGATGTTAAGGTTTCCTCAGAATTGGAAATTAATCATTGATAAATAGAAAGATATGTCATGTACGTATTTTGTCTGGGGAATAAAAATAGAACGTAAATTGCTGTCTAAAATGGACAAGCATCTCAGCAAAATAAACATCTTGTTTATAAATCTTATAAGTTTTATATTAGATTACAATCTTATCTGATGTCAGGTGAAGATGTGATCTTGGATGATGACACGCTAAACCTTAGAGGCAGAACTGCCTCTCAAGTGTAGCTTCTCAACACATTTGCTGGAGCTTGAGCTATCTAGAGACATATAGATCAGCGTACCCTAACACGTTCTGTGTTCTCACACTCATCTTATATAAAGTTATAATAAGGCTAAAGAAAATAATATCCTCAAATATGAAGGATCATTTCATATGCATTTACTGGAACATAGATAATTCTCTGGATTTCAAGCACGCCATCGATATTAAATATTTTATCTTTTGGTTTACTTAATATTACGAACTAAATAAA
Organism: Antheraea assamensis; assembly: GCA_035772565.1. Classification (NCBI taxonomy): domain Eukaryota; kingdom Metazoa; phylum Arthropoda; class Insecta; order Lepidoptera; family Saturniidae; genus Antheraea; species Antheraea assamensis. The sequence continues at coordinate 321,657 of JAQQSE010000257.1, forward strand.
GTAAAAATACAATGTCAGAGAGTAACCAAAGTTTATTGTCGGAGTAGACGTGGACATAGACAAACAAAGTAATGATAAAGAACCAAAATGTTTTTTTTTTTATATTATAGGGGGCAAACGAACAGGTGGGTCACCTGATAATAAGTGATCACCGCCGTCCATAGACACTAGCAACACCAGGGGAGTCGCAAGTGCGTTGCCGGCCTTTTAATATATGTAGGCCTCCGGCGCTCTCACTGCCCGAACGAAACGCAACAGTGCAAGGACTGTTACTTATAAGCCGACCCATTCGTGCTGAGATCCAAATAGGAATACAGCATGGCTCTACCACCTATCTAGCACCTAAGGGTGCTGGAATTACACTTATTAGACTTAGAAGTATAGATATGTTTTAGTAATCGGCCCTTTTGGACCTGGTGTGCTAACATTTTAGGCCAATCGTCTTTTAGCGTTAGCTGAGATCATGGACAAACGCTAAAAACGTCTAAAAGCAAGGAAGAAGATAATATGGTAAATATAAAAAAAAATCCTGGAACGAAACTAAATTACAATTAGTTAATTTCGATAATTAATTATAAGTTTAGGAACCCTTAGAATAAAATAGTATACTATAGAATTTATACACATGCATGTTGAAGTTGCTCGCAGTGTAACTGACAATATTGCGTTCCGCAAAACTAATTCAGGTAACTTAGATAGAGTTAGAATTCGTGTTACTGGTACAGTTTGCAAAGTTACTCGGAACTGTTGCAATCGATTCCTTGGTTATAATACAAACCTCTACATATAATACTATCCACATATGTGCGTATATAATAAATTTGCATTTCAAATAAAATTTCTTAATTTAGGCCGAGGACCTTATTCAGAAAAAAGGAAACATTACAAACGGTATTTGTAAAAACGGAATTGAAGTGCGGCCGGCAGCGGAATATTATGAACCATATAAGCTAACTTTATTTATTTTGGTATTTACAATAATGTTCGAATAATAATGTGCTACTATATCGAAATTCAATTTTACCAATTAACTAGTTACAGCTTGCTCGTTTTTCTATCAAAAAATTCCTGTTCCACAGCACAATCGACTTTTTTTACCAAATTCTATTCAAGTTTACTCAACCATTTATACGTTGAAAATATAAATATTAGAATGCTTTATTTAAACTCAAAATGGTCTTTCGTGTATTTTACAATATTTGAAAACTTTGATAAAAATGAATGAACGACGGTGACAATTTAATTTAACCAACGAACAGTTTTATGTTGGAAACCGTAAACCTATTGAATTTTTCATCGGGCATTTTACTGCAAATAAAGTTCTGATAGTTTAAATAAAATAAGGGATTCGACATGTGTGACTCCGAATTGCTGAACTTTAAATTATTTCGGGCGATCGGTATTGTGCAATATTAGCTACGAGGCGACGAGGCGAGACGCGTACTGCCCAATTGCCCGTGAATATCCAAGCTGTATTTAATTGCATATCGTACTTTAAAAAAATATGGTAACATTTTTGCCGTAGCTTCAATTATTACCTTCCAAAATATGTTACAATAATATTTATTTACCATTACTAAGTCTTTATTACCTAGCTTGTTTTCTAGTATGGGGAATCCTGCATTAAATACCTCTTCTCCATCGGACTGCAAATAGTATATCATGCGGGACTCTTACTACCAAAACCCTATAGTGATCTTTCAGCACTCTTTGATCGGAGTGCGGAGAATGCTTTCACACTTCATTCATTTGACGCGACAGGTAGAAGCTCTCCACAATCGACTTTCTTGACCGGTTTGAAGATGAAAAACCTGTAATCAACAGGTGAAAGATACTCGTTAAATATATATATACATCTCGTCCCCGGCCTGTGCATTTTGATGAAACTGTTTTTTAGCTACTGTTAACATCCACTAGATTGAACAGACAATGTTTGTCATAAAGGATCAATTGGTCAAACCTCTTGCAATTAAATCTAAGGCAGTATTGAAGCAGATGTGTCTAAGGTTACACTGCTATCTTAAAACGTTGTATGTTTTATTAAAAGAAGATAAATTTGCACGTTTACAGTTATTTATTATGGAATAATAAAGAAATTTACAAATAGAATGTCGCTAACTGAAATAGTACAAATTGTAAACAATAAATCTTTGCTGGTATTCGAAAATTTCGCCAAAGTCCGAGGATCAGTTTCTTCTTTGCAAATTCGACAAATTTACCCCGGGGCTAATTTCGACAAGTTGCTCCAACTTATTACAAGTTAAATTGAAATTCTCAAAGACCTACTACGCCTATTCTGTTTGTCGGCAATTTAAGAGGAAAAACTTTGTATTTACATCGGCGAATGTAGGCTACGTCGAAGTTTATAGCAATATTTTACGTATTTTTTAAGAGTCGTCTTAAATTTTTCTTTGTCGTTGAAAGTGGATAAAGTGAAAAAGTATTTGTTGCATTTTTATTTATTTATTAGGACCGTTTGTTACTGTATTGGAATCTGTGTATTTCTAATGGAAATAATGACATTATTATTCAAAGCGCATATTTGACTAAAAGTCTATGTTTACATAAGGGAGCTGGTGAAAGTAAACATGAGAGTGTAAATAACCACCAGAGACAGTTACAGCACTTGGTTTATGAGTATGATGGTCGTTAAAGACTGAAGCGCAGAAACGCTTATTAGAGTAAAATAATTAGCGGAATATAAAATACTGACCGAAAGCCGAAGACAGCTATTCCTGTTGCAGTGGTGAAGCGGTACGGTAATATTGTATTAAGTGTTACGCACATTGTAGATTAGCCACTAATGACAATACATTCATTGCATATGAGTGTTCCACTGGATGATTGCGTAGAAAGGAAATAGCGACTGATTACCCTAGGCGAGGGGCACTAAATATTGCATTCCTTGGCAACGTGTGAACTCAATAATTTAAAAGGTTCCCAGGTGCTACTAAGTCCCAACTAACTATTTACCCTAAAACTATTTGCACTGTACCAGTAACGTTAACTGAAATGCGGTGAAGACGAATATAAAACACTTTATTGCGCGGTTACAGTTTTATAGCATTCTAATAAAATATATCAATGGATCCCGTAACTCTCTGATATTTATAGAAATATTACTAACTTTTAGTCATTAAACAATTTGGTATATTTGTTTTGATAAAAACAATATAGCTGGATTTTATATTAATGACATGAAATTTAGTATTCGATTTGTTTCTTTTGTTGAACGTACAGCATCTTTTATAGAAGAATTCCGTAAAAATATTATATTGATATAAATTTAAGTATTGCAGTAAAATGTAGATATATCAAAAGTATTTCGATTCATTCATAACAACATTTTAACATAAACTTCTATCATATCGAATACTAGACATTAGATAACTTTTCCCGAGCATTCTATAATTTCCAAGTAAAATAGCAAACTCATCTATAACCCTGTCGAAACTCGTTCAACGCAAGCGATCTGACTCACAAAGTATTCGCACCTTAATTTACAATGCAAGTTTGGGTGAAACCTCTAGTAACTGATCATACTTCCGTAGTAACTTTGGCATGTTTGTATTTTACATGCAACAAAGTTCATCGTTAGTGTCTGCACCGATTTGAAGCTAATGCATCTGAGTTAATTCATGTAAGTCGCTAAACAGATTCATGCTAAGTTCCAGGTTATAATTATACATTTATTTAGCGTTTCTTTGTTAAAAACACAACCATATTGCTAAGTATACTTTGCCCGTCTTACTCTTCGTATAATTATTAATAAAAACGGAAAAAGGGAAGCAGACACAAACTTTTTTTATCGACGTTTTTTTTTTAATTTTACTCTGTTCTAAAATTATGAGCCAAAAATAAAATCGCTAAGCGTGAGTGGGATTCATTTCATCAAACATAATATTTTAGTTTATGTAAAAATTAAGAAAAAAAAGCGTATAATAAGCGGTGAAATGGAATTATCAGCGCGCTGGAGAGAGATTAATTTGGCTAAATTTAAATAAATAAAATAAACAAAAGAAAGATACATTTTTCATCATATGGATTACACACATTAATATCTACATAAAATATTGTAAGTGAGATAAGTGTTGCATGGAGTCAAAAGGTATTTGTCCCAGCATAAGGGTTCAGGTTTGCAAGTGTAATTGTTGCACCGTTGATTTTCAGACAAGGCCTGCTGTATACACAAGTACATATACCGAAATTACAAACACATGGATGAACTTACATTACAAATTCAAATTAGTATAGGTATATGGATGCTATAATATACAACCCAGCACTGTCTGTATACGCTCCATAATTGTCGAAGTTACGTATTACATTTCATGAAACTGCGACATTTGATATCACTTCTAAAAGACTGCGCATTAGTTTTAAGATCACATTGATGGAACCAATCTGTACAAATTATTAATTCGCCACGTCTCGTGAGACACATGCCATGTTAATAAATAGTTTTATTTAATTGTCTTTTGAAACTAAAACGATGACCTCGTGTAAGGCTACGAATAGGAGGAAGTATGGTATTCTAATACTTAATGGTCGCGTGTCTAAAAGGAACACGAAAAGCCACTGTCCTATGTCGCGGGAGAAGAAATGACGATTCCTTAGAACGTGGTGTGATGTCACTCTTAAAATTTGTTGGCGTATATATTTTTTACTCTGTAAATAATAAACCTAGCAGGTTATAAGTATCTACAATTATGCCATAGTTAAAACAGGATGATTTCCATCAACGAATAAGAAGAAGACAAAAAAACGACAGAAGAAATCTAATCATGGCATGGCACTTCTTTAAAATCATTGTATTGTACTCCACAAAAAGTGCATCCTATATATTGTAACAATTATTAAACCCAGTGAGATGCCAAAGGATTAACTCTGAAGATTCAGAGAAATACACATATTTTTCATTAACTCAGCAAACTCATCAATGAACAGATCGAACACGACAAGTGAAAACAATCTAACTCGTGAAGTCTCGCCAGTTTATTTACGAGACAGTTTAGCTACACTGCAGTAGATTAGCATATTGCGGTTGTATCGTATCGCCGATTAATACGTGTTCAGTTACGTCAGCGGTAATTTTGTTGACATCGCTGATGTCATGGCTTGCTTCAAATTGCAGTTTGTCATCATTATTTGTGGTTATTGTCGCAATCATTTAGTGGTTATAGTAATGATGTAGTATTATCTAATGATTTAGTCAAAGGTAAGCTAAATGATTAGCATATTACATGATTGGTTCCAGCTTAATTACTAAGTCTTTGCGACAAGTAGTGACTGCTTAAAATAAATTATATAATTTATACCCTAAGTATAAATATTATAAATGTGAAAGTACATTTATAAAGCACTTTATTCCTTATACTAATTTGATTTACTCAATTATCTGTATAAATAGTATGCATAAAAATAATATTTCGTACATTGGTAATTGATAAACTAAAATATTGTTTGTCACCAGCCCCTGACACGGTGACATCACCATTACAGTTAGCACACCTAAATATTTAACGGAAACGGTTCTTATGTTATTTCCTTTACTATAACTCGTCACTAGATGCCGCTGCAAAATATAGTTTCAATGATTTATTACAGCAAATATTCATAGTAATCAATAATAGAAAGCGTAAAAAACAGCGCGTGAAAAGCTAATCGTCTGAAATGATAAACATAGGCATAAAAGTTAAGAGTATGTACAAATTAATGAATTAATTATGGACTCTTTCATTCATATAAAACTGCATCAATAGAAATATTTTTGAAGTGAAACTCCGCTTTGAAATTCGGATCCCCAAACTATGTGCCTTTTACATTTTGTCGGATAGAGTATTGAAAGCACCGGTGCTCCTCCGATCATCGAAGTTAAGCAACATCGGGCGCGGCCAGTACTTGAATGGGTGACCACCTGCTTTTTTTTATATTATAGGGGGCAAACGAACAGGAGGGTCACCTGATTGTAAGTGATCACCGCCATCCATAGACACTAGCAACACCAGGGGAGTCGTAAGTGCGTTGCCGGCCTTTTAAATATGTGGGCCTCCGGCGCTCTCACTGACCGAACGAAACGCAACAGTGCAACCACTGTTACTTCACGTCTGTTTTCTGTGAGAGGGTAGGTACTACCCCGGGCGAGCCGACCCATTCATGCTGAAACTAGTAATAGCTTCAGCGTAGCTCTACCACCTACAAAGTTGACGTGACGTTGGCTTTCTGTTGCACGTTTTTATAAAGACGTTTTCACTTCTTTAGTGTAATCCTAAGCAATAAGCACACACATACTTTATTTTTTGTCTAGAAAACCGAAATAAACAACTAAGTGGAAGAACATTCACTTGAAATACACCAAAATTAAGTAACTGTAGGTCTATTCGTATAAAAGTGTAAGGATATTACGTAATAAACATCAAGTCGGATACGCGAGTCGCGTGCCAGTCGATAGAACAATATCCCTTGAAACTGACAATGGAAATGAAGTTGTTACACCAAATAAGCTTCACTTCCCAAACACTGGAACTTCTTCGTAAAGCTAATACAAAAACAGATGCTAACGTAACATATACCGCTTTTTTTTTTCAGATAACTTACTGCATGAATATAATGAATACTATACGAATTACAAAAAAAAAAAATGTTTTCTCATTTATTCTTTGTGTTACTCTTTATATGTCTCCTTTTTTCAACTCTTCTCTATTGATATTTTCATTTTTTATTATTCATTTACAAATACGATAAAATATTAAAGTTATACTTCTTTTGGCGCGTTAGGGAAAAATGATGAGAGTAAATTTTTACGATGCGCGCGCACACCGTCACGAAAAATCGACACCCTGAAGTTAGTTATAGTCAAAATTGTATTCTAAAAAAGTATGCATGTATTAAATACCTTTTTTCTATTGTTAGCGTCGTTTTTTCTACAAACGCAGAATAAGGCGAAAGATAATTTTTTTGAAAAGATTTTTCTCTTGTTACGCCAAAGGAGTATAACTTCTAACGCGTGTATATAGGTACACACTACTTTTTTATACTATACTAGCTTTTGCCCGCGGCTTCGCTTAGTTAATGTACAGTACTTCGGGAAGCGTGCTCTTTTTCTAGATAGAAGGTATTTCTTCTATACACGTATGTAAAATTATAAGTAATTAAGACATGAATGCGTAACGAACAAATTCCCGTTTGCGTTTATAATATTATAGTAAAGAATTCGATTTAATTATAGAAAACTATTTACGAAATTGATAACAAAGAACATAGCAAATAAAAGACAACAGTAAACTTATCAATGTTATATCAAATGAAACGTCCACAAACAGACTATACAGGAATAAACATTGGAAGCCAAATAATGAAGACAAATAAATAAATAAAAAACGTCGTCTTCCTGAGCTGGTGAATAACGGCGCACCCTCTTTTGGTAAACACCATTACCGGGTCTCTGCACATAAACCCGCAAAGATAAGATGAATAGGGACTGAGAATGTAAAAATACTGTTATCGAATGTTTCGCCTATCTTACTATTTTATATATCAGTGGGCTTTAAATTTGTCTACAGTAAAAGCAAACAATATTGATGATATATTTTCTGCAGCAAATTGATAATGTAACAAATTTACATTGCATTAAAGCATAAGTCAATTATGCTTTACAATGCATCTCTCCGTTTCGAATTCTTGTATCTTTTATACAATTTTAGCTTTTGCTCGTGACTTCGCTCGCCTTGAACATAAGTTTGGTCTATCCTTCGCGAATAGTAGTTTTTTATGGTAACAAAAGATAAATGGGATTAAACAAATGAAACTAATAATAGAATTTCAAATCATATGTCATGTATTAATTTTAATCGGTTCCTTAAATTACTCGTTAAAGGATCAAATCGAATAGTTAGACTTAACAGAGTTGGATGTGATAAAAGATTATTTGATGCCTGAAAACAATATCAGCAAATGTGTTGACAAAGACACCATTCGAATTCGCACAGTAAACGTATTGTTCCCTATTGGACTGTGAACTATTTGCTGACAAACATGATCTCAGTCACACTTCAAGCATCTCTTTTCTCATTTCTTTGAAGATGTGAAGTTATATTTGCGAACTCACTCACTTAGATTAGTTAAAACTTTTCTGTACGTTATCTCGGCTAAATAGGGTCGGTGTAACATATTTTCTTTTTTCTCTCTTCTCTATTAGCTGTTAACTTAGTATTTAAAACTATTATATACACATAATTCTTTAGATAATTCATCCAAATATTGTTCAGTCTTTCTTTACTTCTATATTAATCCATCTTCATACTTCATACTCTTCTAGTTATATAACTTTTATTGCTACTCTGATCGTAGCTTATTCAACTTCTTTGTCATTGTTACTAATTAAAACAAACGTTCTCTGATATATTAATTCATAGTTTTTTCTAGTTACTTCAAAGACCCGCCTTTATGATATAATCTTTGTTAGGTAAAATCCAATTATCGCAAAATGTTTTCATTAAAGTACAATTATTTGCGTTTGAAAACTGATATGTTTAAAATTCGTCGTAATATAACGAACATAATAAATGATTTTCGCTTTAGTTTTATTACATTGCGTTGTGGCATTGTAAAGAAAAACAACGAAACTAGCACGGAAATGTTTTACAAGTACCAAAATGCATCAACTGTAGGGCTCTTCCGCTGCCAAGAGGCGACTCGCCGTGTCCCACAAACACAGTGGAATCCTCGGTTCCAGAGTACCGGTATATACCAACACCTATCAGTACATAGACTTGTCCCAGTATCAAAGTATCATATCGCAGCAATCAAAGAGAGAGCTTTCAGAGTAATGTATGAAACCAAAAATTAGTGCGCCAACGGCTTTGTTTCAATGGGTTTGAATGTCGGCCGGTTTACGCTTTTGTGTTCCTTTCAAGATGTATATATATTTATTGTTGTTAAATGTTTATTTGATTTATTTGTATCATTATTTTGTTATATTTAATTAGCACAATATAAAAAGACAAAAATATAGTAAAGGTAACAAGTTAATAAAGAAATAAAAGGGAAAGAAATAAAGATCATAATTATGTATAATGAAATATCAACAGATAATTTATCAACATTTTTGTTTATTATTCTTATAATACAGATTTATAAACATTAATAAATAGATAAGTTAAAAAGTCTTGATTTTTCGCTTCTTTAAATTTTACATGAATATTTGTGTTTCAACTTTCAAGTCTTCTCTGACAATTGGTAATTTTCTTTTGTAATTGAGAAGACTACTTGTCATGTGAGATGGATTGAACTTTTTTTTTAATGTGTCTTCCAAAAATATTAACAGTTTCGAAAACCGCCAAAATTCGATTTTATTTTATCTGTGTTCTGTCATGGCGGAAATAATTCATTGGAAAAAGCTTAACGGACATCAGTCCAGCAGAATAACTATATCTTCATTGTCTTCAATACTTTGTTATATATTCAACAGGAATATTGTATTATATTTAATGATAATAGTTACCCCTACTATTTAGTATAAGGTTTGTAATAGTTTGAATTAATTCTTTACATAATTGAAGTTCGAATATTTTCATGCAATAACAACGCCTAAATACTTTTTATATAACCTATTACGCGATAAAACGCGATCGTTGTAAATCAATATGTAACATGAATTAAATTAAAGATTAATGCTTAGGTTTAATGTTTAATCAATTTAATTTCTCTGCGATTCGTTTAACAATGAATTCAACCTTTGTTTAGTAATTCGTGACACGGCATACGGGACGCGTAATTTGCACGTCGAGTAACTACCACAGTAAATACGATTGTTCTGGCGACGCGACAGTTAAACCTTGTGTATCATATAATACCGTTGTTTGATAGCACTTTGTTATAGTTTTACAGTATATTATAGTTTACAGTTACAGTATACAGTATATTATTGAAGTTATACTTCTTTTGGCGCGCTTGGGAAAAATGATGAGAGTAAATTTTTACGATGTGTGCGCAGACCGTCACGAAAAACCGACACCCTAAAGTTAGCTATAGTCAACATTTTATCCAAAAAAAAAAATTTATGTATGTATTAAATACCTTTTTTCTATTGTTAGTGTCGTTTTTTCTACAAACGTAGAATAAGGCGAAAGATAAAAAATTTAAAAAGATTTTTATCTTGTTATGCCAAAGAAGTATAATTTCTAACGCGTGTACATAAGTACACACACACTTTTATTATAGTCTATATTTCATTATAGAAATAACGTTATTTATGTCCTTCTTATTTCACATTGGTTCGATTAGTCTCCGACCATTCCTATTTTTATTTATTTATTTGAGGTCTACAATACTGAGTTTGATGATCAGAAATTTATATGAACCCTGTTAAATGTGAACATAACATCCACGATATAAGAAAGGTGTTTATAAAATAAGAGAAGAGAGAATAGGTACAATTAAATTAAATAAAACAATTAATTCTATTTTTTTGACGTAATAACGTCGTATAAATCGATGAACGCCGGCTGTATGCACGAAAAAGCGTGACTCATTATCACGTTGCGCCTGAGCAGAGCGTGCAAGCGAGAGCGTGGAGCAATCGATAGAGAGGCGCCATCGGCCTAAGCGTTCGGCTTGTGACGCACAATTTTTCATCAATGTTTTCTTATCACGTTATCGCGTAAAATTATCGCCCGTAAACTGACTGTATAAACAACATATTCTTTTTCTAGTTGAGGGTAAAGAAACACAAAAGAATATAATATATCGAATAATTATGTTTTAGTAGTACAATTTAATCTCTCCAAGGCTTTTAGCGTTTTTAAACTGATATATAGTAAATGTTATCATTTCTGTTTGGCCTTTTTTATTTTAGTTTCATATATTTACAGTGTAGATAATACTCTAAAAAGTTCTCTGTCATCTTGGAAAATTCATATATAAATATATTTTAGAGATTTGCCCGAATAAGCAACATTGCAATTTTATTTATTTGTATGAATAAAATTAATAATAGTTCAGAAATTGTCGAGAACAAAAACAGAATTTTAAGTAATAATACTCCTTTCCTGGCAGCCATTTATATGCGACTAATTCGATTGCAATGACACCTCGGTGGGTTGTTGTACATAGTCTTATCTAGGTTTCTGAATTAATACGATAATTTAACAATAAATAGAGCGCGAGTCGTTTCAACAAATGAGTGTATTCTATACAGGCAAATATTAAATAATTCTACAAGTAATATTGTTTTCAAATTAATTTTATGAACTATACTATATATGTATATATCCTACTGGTTGCTTATACTAACTAAGAAATTGACATTACGACTATGTAATGAAATAAAGTGGCAACAGAGCAATTGAATGTCAATCTGTTAAATGTGTCATTACTTTTGAAGATCTCTGCCTACTGTCTTCAATCTCATTCATACACTCACTTTTTATATGGCGAATTTTTAACCCAATTCCTTTACTTTTTCACACAAACCTTGTTCTGACAATTGCAAACGCAACAAAAAAATTGCCAAATAAGTGTAGCCGTTCTGAAATAACGCACTTACATATATTTGGCAATTCATTGTTGTTTATATATATATTCAAGATCTATGTATAAGGTGAAATGAGAATAAAATTAAAAAATACTGTAAAAAAATTTAGAGCTTTATAATATTACCGCAGGATAAAAAATCTTGAATTTAGATACCTGAGCAACTAGAAAAGATTTATACTCATATTATCTCAGTTTAATTACTTCAAACGAATATAATTTCGCAATCCCGGTTAGCATAATAACCATTTAAACGCTAGTTTATAATAAATCTTCTTATAAGATAAGATACACACTCGAATAACTTTGTATTTCTCTCATAAAATCTTTGTGTGTGCTAGTGAGGACCCAGTAAGTATTCTCACAAGAGCGGAATCAGTGGGGTTCTGAAATTAGCTGTTTGGTTTTAATTTAATTGGAATTTTCGTGGTTAGATTGTAACAATGTCATCTGATGTTAAATGATGATGTGGTCTAGGACGGTAGTCACGCTAAACCTAGAGGAAGAGTGGCTCTCAAGTGCAGCTATCGGAACATACCAATAGGTTCTTGGCGACAGATTTTCAACTCAGGTAATTAAGTAATTAGGTAATTTTGGTAGGTAGTAGAGCTACGCTGAAACTATTACTGGTTTCAGCATGAATGGGTCGGCTCGCCCGGGGTAGTACCACCCACCCACAGAAAACCGACGCGAAGTAACAGTGGTTGCACTGTTGCGTTTCGTTCGGTCAGTGAGAGTGCCGGAGGCCCACATATTTAAAAAGCCCGGCAACGCACTTGCGACTCCCCTGGTGTTGCTAGTGTCTATAGACGGCGGTGATCAATTACCAGCAGATGACCCACCTGTTCGTTTGCCCCCTATAATATAAAAAAAAAGTCAGGTGGACTTAGAAAAAGCCCTACCACCGTGCTACTACCTTCTCTGAATCCCTGACGACGTGAATGCAAAATTTCTTGATGAGCGGCTAAGTGATTACGGTGCGAAAGCTTCCAAACAGACAAACTCTCATTCGAATTTATAATATTTTTAAGAATACTTGCATTATATATAAGCACTAGTAAATGCCCATAACTTCGTTTCCATCAAATTGTAACTTATAATTACACTATGAACGCGGATGCAAGTTTATTTGCTTACTAGCTGTTGCTCGCAGCACCGCAGGCGTGTTTTTTTGTAATTGTAAATTATTTCTTATAATATCAGCCATCTGTCAGTGAAAGTTCCATGAAAATAGGTCCAATCGTTTTGGAGATAGTACTACAGACAAAGCCACGGATGACAGCTAGTCTAAAATAAAGTAGCCTATGTACCCGCTGTAATTTTAACTGTCCGTCAGTGAAATTTCTGCCAAAATCGGTCCAGCCGTTTCGGAGATTACGCAGAACATACAGACAGACAGACAGACAAAAAATTTAAAATTGTTTTTTTGTTATCAGTATCGTGTATACGTTCATATCCAATCAGTTAAAACGTCGTTATTTTGATATTACATACAGACACTTCATTTTTATTATATGTATAGATTACACTTTTTTGCCTTAACTGTTTAAAGGGCCATCATGAAATTTTGTATACACGTTATCAGGGATACAGAAAAGTACACGGAATACTTTTCAACCAGAAATAAGTACTGTCCTCGAGGTAGTGGTCAAATCTATATATTACCGCGATCAAAGACGCGAGTAATAGCTAGTTACAATATACAACTGATAGCTAAAACACTTTGTCTATAAAAGCATAGTTGTCCCAATTGATATACTGATCGGTTTGAAGTATCATATGTTTAGATCAGGTAGTGTATATCTATTTCAATAAACAGATTTCATTTTATCTTACTTTTAAATATGTTAATAATTGTAGTAAAGTGGTCTACTTTATTGATACACGGTAAACATACTAGATATAATAATGTAAAATTATAAATGGAATTTTTCGTTTCAATTGAATAATGAAAATTATGAATATTATCGCTAACTTTATGGCCCCGAGCCCAGATGCGCCGTTTAAGTCTCAGACGCGTATTTATTGTTTGGGCAATCAAGTTGAAAGCTCACTGTTTTGGCGACTAGCAACTTTCTGCTAAACTACGTATCACCGTGCAAGTTGCTGTTTCGCTTCTGAAACTTCCCTTTGTCTCCGGTACGGCTTGTTTGTTCGGTGTGCGGAGGTAAATATACTGAATGTAGGTACGCTCTAAGAGTAATAGCGTCAATATTTCCTTTCCTTAAATCCTCTGGGTATTTTCATACGTGTATTTTAAGATAAGGTTTTATGTGATGGACATAAAGATACGGGGGTGTAGATTTTTACGTTCGGTGTAACCGCGATTGGTTTTATTTAATGTCCAATCCCTTCGTAAAAAACGCTACGGAATAAAAATAATGAAACGTTTCCAATGTTTTTTTTTCTATTTCTGCAATAATAACATAATGTTTGTTAAAAAAGTCACTGGAAATAATTTGCAATAATTTAAAAATAAAGTTCCGAATAAAAACATGTGTTAATTCCACGACTGACAAAAATAATTAGAATAAAATTGAACAATTTTTTACAATATTTTTTTACAATTTTTGTTAGACAAAATAAAGATATTGTAATTATTTGCAAATACTAAATATTTTAAATAATAACAAATGATTTGAATTGTCCGCAGGTTGTAACAAAACATATTACGGTGACATCGGACGTACTTATGAGTTAGAACTGCACAGACCACGAGAAGACCTTGTACCTTACGTGTGCTTACTCACAATTACAGCTGCCGGCGGTATTCACGGTGATTTGGTTCAGGTTGGTACAAGAATTTAGATTGTGCTAAAAATATAATATATAGCGGCCACCTATTTCTCCTTATATTTTGTACATTAAAAATATATTAACATTCAAAAAATTGGAACGTGACAAAAAATATATCTAATAGTTGATTACTCTTAATTTCCTATAATGATATGGGCTCAAGAGATGACTATGTTAGTTGATTCCTCCAGGCAGAATTTTTTTGCCCAGCTGTGGTACACATTATACAACATTTCTATATAGAGTTATGAAGGTATTTTGTGTTATATAAATGGGTAAAGTCGCCAAAATTATCAAAGAAGAAAGTAAGAAACAAGAAAAAAAAAACAAAGAAAAGAAACTTGCAAAGAACCCTTAAGCATGTTTTAATCAAGAAATTATTTTCTTCTTTCATAAGTAATATATTCGAAGTCATAACATGGTTTAAAAGTACCAGTTATAAAATATTCGAGTGAAGACGTTTTACGCAGCTATTTTATTCACGAAAATTTTAAACGAAAATGAAAAGAGAAACGCAGTTAAGCCTTTTCAAGGACTAGGGCGCTGAGTGTATGAAAAATGCGCTGTCAGATTCGCTCCGTGACTATAGGTTCTTGTTATAATTTGCCCTTCATTGTTAATTTACTCGGTGGCTCAAAAGAGTCGGATCAATACCGTCTTACGAAGCATTTTTATATATGGTATGCGAACCTTTAGGAAGCGATAGATATTTTTTCTTTACAGTTCTCTTTGACTAGTATCATTATTTACATAGTAACTTTGGTTTGATTGTAAAATATAAATTGTTATAGTTAACTGGCTATGTACGCGGTACCACATGCGCTGGCTATGATTTATTGTCATCAGTTACAGTTATAAAAAAAAGTCATATTTAGTAAATATTCTTCGTGTTTAAATATTAATACGCCAATTTATCGTCGAGCGATTGAATGGTAATTAAGTTGATGTGTTTCAAGGCTACTTAATTATTATAAATTTAAAAACAATATGCATAATAAAAAAAAAATATAATAAAATGGATAGCGTAAAACCATTACCGTGAGAGAACAAATTATGCAAGTAGGTATATATATGCTAATCGATCAACGGGAATGGAGTTTATCAATTACAGATATTATATATACCAACACTCATTATTATACATTTACTAGTGGATCCGGCAGGTAGGTATTATCCTGCTAAAGATCTTAATAAGTCGTGAGTATAAAGAAAAATATTGAAATATATGTATTCTAAGATGCTGTAATTTAAAAAGTTTGGGGTCATATTTTGAAGTAAAATAAAAAAATAAAAATTTGACAAAAGCGATATGTGTGGAGGAAAGAACGATACAGGTGACGCCATAAGTACAAAAAGAAATTTCCTCGAAACCCGTCAAATTGTGTAGGAGAAGAAAAAAGATCTAGACACGCATACGGTAGTATTATATACTAGCTGATACTCGGAACTTCATCTGTTGTAGTCCGGTGAAACTGTAGACTGCTTGCTAGGTCAACAGTGTAGTCAGTTTGGAAAAAAAACTTCATTTGTGACGTTTATTGTCTAAACAATATATTTTATGTACGAAGGGAAAAACACACACCTCTTGCTAATTTTCCCCGTAGCAAGAAAACACACTGAACGCGTGGTGTTTTTAAAAGTTGTAGTATAAAAAAAAAATTAAGCTCTCGTGATAATTTTTGTTTTAAATAAGCAACAAATGTATAAGAAATAAAACTAAAAAACGAATTATCAAAATGTCTCTACTAGTATCTTTTTCTTTTATGTTATAGGTGGCAAACGAAGAGGTGGGTCACCTGATGGTAAATGAGCCAGGGGAGTCGCAAGTGCGTTGCCGGCCTTTTAAATATGTGGGCCTCCGGCGCTCTCACTGACCGAACGAAGCGCAACAGTGCAAGCACTGTTACTTCACGTCGATTTTCTGTGAGAGGGTGGTACTACCCCGGGCGAGCCGACCCATTCATGCTGAAACCAGTAATAGCTTCAGCGTAGCTCTACCACCTACAAACTATATCAACTATATCCTATTGATATTATATATAGGAAAGTTCGTGAGGGTGAATGGACGTTTGTTACTATATCATGCAAAAAGTACCAAACCGATTTTGACGAAACTTTACAGTAATATATCTTTTTTGAGTAAATAGAAAATTAAAGTTCAGACTGTAGAAATAAATAATTATTAAATACAATTTTATTATGTATAGAATAGACGTGTACATTTTCTAAATTGCCCTTTCCAGTATGACCTTGTAAAGAAATAAAATTGCAACTGAATAACTAAAAGTCAACTGTCAAATCAGACAACATATTTTAAGATCTCTCTGCTGGCTTTACTTACTTTTTTTAGTATGGAGCTTTTTTTAACCTAAATAATTCACTTTTTCAAACGATTTCTCAAACATTTTCTTTCATATAAACATTACTTGACAGTTACAGATGCGACAAAAAAAAACATAAGCCAAGTATGAAGTGAAGTGAAGCGTTTTGAAGTAAAGCGCTTATGCGTTCTGAAACGATTCTCGGCAATTGATTTTTGTTTGTAAAGATGGACGTTTTAAATTTTCCAATAGACATATAGCGTGAAAATGGATTCAAAAATATGAACGTTCATAATTATACCCCTGCTGGTAACAAACTCGACTCTCGGCTCATTAAGTTTCATGTAGCGTATTGTTTCCAGTTTCTCTTTCATCAGCCGTTCCAGTGTTTAATTTCCATGGGAGTCGTTTAATAAATATACATCTTTCGCTTACATAAAACTAGTAGAATTCATTTTTCATCGATTTATTCTTCTATTTGTATTATTCTGAAAAATTGACACTTTTCTTTCTACGTTTTCTTTTAAATATAGCAATAATAATAATCTTTATTTGTAAATAAATCCATTACATAGGTACACATAAAATGGGTCCCTGTCTTCTACATTAGTGCAGACTGTGTTGTAGGAGACAGTTACAAATATTGGGAAACAAGTTTAGATTAACATACAGAACAATAAACGTAGCCATAAATTAATTACTAAAGCTATTAATTAATAAAAGAAATTGAGAACTTATTTTGCATATTTTCCAGCCATTCGATTTTTAAGTTGTGTCCGTGTATGTAAAAAATGAATTATAGAAAAGGAAGAGCGTGTGCGTGTATAAGGTTATAAATGATCAAAGCACTAGAATGATGTTAGTATGTGTGCTGTTTAGCTTCTATGTGTGAGAATAAGTATGTTTGATTTGATATTTTTTTTAATATAGTAAAGTTTGGATTCAAAAATTTGATTAATATATTTTTCAATCAAAAGTATAAAAAAAAAATCTAGCTAATTATTAGCTATTTTTATACAAAAAGTCAATAGAAATAATGCACCTTTTTCATTGGTTTTAAAGGTATTTTATAAAGAATCTAATATTTCACGATGGTGTTAAATGAATTGTAACACTATACATATGAATGCGAGTCTGCTTGTTTGTAACGATTTTTTTTTCTCTTTATTTTTGTCGAGGATTTATTCAAAAAGAAATCGCCACCCTCATCCATATAACAAACAATAATCAAACAAACATTTTACAAAAGAAAAAAATAGCAAGAAAACAAATTAAAAAGCAGAAACTTGCAATCACTTTCTTGCCCTTATACCGACCTCCTTCAAATTATACTCGTACATCAATTTGGCTTCTTCCGATACTGGGCGTGACAATATTTCGTTACGAACGCTTATATTATAATTCTTCTTAATCTCACCTTAACTATTCAACCCGTCATAATGAAATTTTGCATACACGTTTTCAGGGGTACAACAAAAATATAGCCTATATAGTATATTTAGGTGTGTACTCGTTGGGTTGTTAATAAAAGTTCCTTTCATTTTTACATTGTCTATATTGTCTCTTTACAATAATACATCATTTTCTTGTATCATACTACTTTAGGAACGATTAGTTCTTATTCATATTGTATGCGTACATTCGTGTACATGATTACACACGGACTCAAGGCTAGAAAGGTAAAATGATGATTGACACTTGTACACCTACATATCTATAGCGTGCACTTTATAAATATGCATGTGTGGGTCCCTACAATATATAGCCTTATAGCTAATATATATAACTTCGTATAAAAAAAATCTATTCCCGAAGGCCGAAAGATACTTCGAAATGTACATTAACGCGAACGAAACTGTAAGCAAAAGCTAGTTATGTATATAATGTGTCTGTCTTTAACGTATAGTTGTGTAATAATTACATAGTAGAAGCAATAAAGTTTTGAAACTAGGTAAATCTGACATGCAATTTTTGTGTCTGAAATAGGTCAAGCGTAATGTCCAGGTTGTGATCTGAGGACTCGTTTGCTTCTTCCACTCGATAAAATTTACTTACAAAAATAGGAAATTTATAAAATGTTTGTTTGGAAATAAGATACAGCCCATATTACTCGTTGATAAAATTAGTTTTCTATAGGTGAAAAAAGTTTTCATATTGGTTAGGTATTTTTTATATGGTCCTTTGAGTAGTTCAGATGTGAATGGGTAACAAATGAATAAATAAAAAACTCATATTAGCTTTTATAATATCAAAATTTGTATTAGGATGGATAGCATAAAAGTCTTCTCTGTGAAACGTGTTCTCAGCTGTGGCAACGTACACGGTGAGCGGTCACACGATGTAAGAATTTATTCGAATCTATTTGTTCGGGTATAAATTCGCTGAAAGATAGAGAAAATTTAGTTTTGATATCATTATTTAAATCAAGTATCCGAGATGACCGATCATCTTCGCACTGTTCTGATACCGGTTCGACACGGCAATCGCGGTGTTCCCTTGAAACCTTGAATTTGGTATTTCTGATGTTTAATATTTTAAAGTCGGTGCTTTGTGAACACCTGCAAGGCGACAGTGAAGACCATAAGATAAGTGAGCCTTAATCACCATTATAGAGGAATACATTTGGTATTCATTTTATGTGGTATCTACTTCCAGCCAATTTAAAAATACAGTTCATTACACTAACTACTATACTACACTATAAAAAATAATTTAAAGTAGTGCCTGATATACTCCTAATGATACACTCCTACTTCATTGTTCTTATTAGGTTTGATATTTATTATTTCACATTTCGTAATATTCTCTTTCCTCATCAACTACGATTAGTTCGTTATTAGAACATTACTCTTGGTACAAAGAACTGAAGGAGCGTACTTAATTTTGACTGATGGTCTATATAACCGCCCTTTTCGTGAAGCAAGATTGATTTATATGCTATAGCAATTTACCAAGTATCCAATCATCGTAATGCTTATAATTGTACTAGCAAATACAGTGCGGTAACTAAAGTAATGTGTTTCGTATAATGCCAAAGCATTTTCTATGTCATCGTATTTTGTATTTTTCGCTATCGAATTTGAACATTAAGCGATGTTTGTTGGAACTTTTCTTTTATATATCATTCGTTTCTGAGTTAGTCTATATACTTATATACATTTTAGTATTCTTGAAGTAAGCTATAGTCAACATTTTATTCAAAAAAATTATGTATGTATTAAATACCTTTTTTTCTATTGTTAGTGTCGTTTTTTCTACAAACGTGAAATAACTCGAAAGATAAAATTTTGGATTAGATTTTTATCTTGTTACGCCAAAGAAGTATAGCTTCTAACGCGTGTACATAAGTATATACACCCTTTTTTATTTTAATACTTTATAGGTTAGCATTTGGCCACAATCTTATCTGATATTAAATGATGATTTGGTCTAAGATGATAGTCACACTAAGCTTAGAGGGAGACTGACTCTCAAGTGCAGCTGCCGAAACACACTAACAGATGCTTGGCGACAGATTTGTAACTTGAGGGCGGTAGCTAGCCAGGCGGACTGAGAAAAAGCCCTACCACCATGCTCTGGTTTCATCACTATGTTTACTTCACCGAAAGCTCCGCCTCAGTTGCTAAGATTCGAATTTACGTTAGTGGACGCTATGCCCGAACACGCTATCAACTAAGCCACCATCGCTTCAGAACAATTTTCATATCTTTGTACATTTATAAAGCAGTCCTAGAACTACATCAAGACAAAGAGATTTTAATTAAAGTAAGAGATAGACTTAATTACAATACTCGACAAAAGGAGGACGTAGGTGTTATAAGAAAGACACCGACGAAAACATATAAATCAGGCCTCAATCTAAAAATTGAACTATACAGTACATTAACGAAGGTGTGGACCACTTTGTCATAGGATATATGTAAATCAAAATTATAAAGTAGTCTGTATTATAATTTGATACAATTTATTACTTTAAGAATAACAATTAAATAATCTTCAGTGGTGTTATGTAAAAATCTAAGTTAATACAATGTCCGTTCTTATTTATGCTACTGTTAATTTTATTCGATATTTCATTTATAAACACGTGGTGATCATAATTGTCGTGTTCCGTGACCTGGATTTTTTTAAGTTAAAACTTCTTTAATTCATCTCTCTGTAAAACGGTAATTTTGTATTAAAACTAACTCATACATACGATTGTAAGTTTATAACGTAGCTACAATAGAAATAATAAATAGTAAGAAAAATATACACTAACATTTATCATTTCAAAATGTCTCGAGCTCTGTCCCAGCTGTCATGTAATTTTCAGGACCGACGCTTTCGGCAGTGGTCCGTGCATTTACGCTAGTGAAACCGTGCACGTATTATTTTGTAGCCTTTGTTTTATACGATATCCTTTTATGTTCTAGGCAACTTATACTGAATATTATTTACATCTTCTTATTTCAAATAGTTTACAATAACTGAATAATTGTGTCACATATTCGAACTTATAACTTGGAAATGAGTGAAAAAGGAAAAAAAAACGAATTAATTATTGCCGCAAGCTAATTTGTCATTGGTAAACATTATTATTAAAGTTTTGGACCGATGATGGCCGAGTGATTAGCGCGTTCGGACATCGAATCCTTGCGAATTACTCGTCTTGTGAGCGTTTTACGCGATGGAAACATCGGGATTAAACAATAACCTATTGGTAGGAGTTTTTCCAACGTCGTCTGGCTTGCTACCACACTCAAGTTGAAAATCTTTCGCCAAGTGTGTATAGGTGTGTGTCGGCAGATGCATTTCCGAACCAGTACCCTTCTAGGTTTGTCGTGATTAACATCATAGAGTACATCGTAATTTAACATCAAATGAGATTTTCCTCAAAATCTGAAACTTACAAAGTAAAAAAAAAGTATGTATAGGTTTATGAAATTACGATACAAGTGAAATGTTTTTCAATCGCGCCGCCATATGGGCCTCGGCTGATCTGCCGAGCGCCTTTTATCCTACCTCTATTCTACTCCACGGCCAGCTGTAATGCGATATGCGATGGATAGACGAACGAATTTAAGGCGATGTAATAAAATTTTCACTGAAAAATAAATGCAAAAGAAAAAAATGTTCGTGAAAATATAGACTTAAACGCCTTAACTGTCATCGAAAGCAGCAAATCATCATTCACATAGATTACTAAACCAAACGTTTATAGCAAGCTCTCAACATTTATGCGCAATCATTGCTCTGATTTACTCTCACTGAAGCACCCGTGCCAGTGAATAGTTAACGTGCCGCATTTAGTAGTTCCGAGTTCGATCCGCACTCTGCCTTCCTTGGATTAAATTCTGTTGAATAATTTAGGTTCTTTAGTGTAGTAGTAGCTCATGGACGATTAGATGGACTATTATATTATAACTTGACTAATGTTTGATTTGAAAACTGCTCGCGGTAACCTGCGTATAATTTTTTATAATAAAATATAATATTTTAAATATTGAATTATTTGAAGCGTTTGCTAACGCAGTCATATTGGAAACTACGAGTCAGATTTGAAATGTTTTATTACAGAAACAATAGCCAGACAAATTGTATGATAACCAGAACCTTAAGTAAAATTGAAGTATAGTAAGGGTGGGTAGTATAGTGCTAGGGGGGTTCTTTCGGAGACTGTTCGACTAGTGTTTGTCGGTCGGGCAGTTCCCGAAGCCCTGGAAGCAAGGGCGGCTTTGCCTGCTGGGGAAGGAAGGCCGCTTCCCGGACTGCGCGTCCGCGTATAGTTCCCTCGTATTGTTGGCCGACGCCGGGAAGGTGTTGGAGAGGATCATCGCTTCCCGGGTCGTCCAGAACCCTGGAGCGAGTGGGGCCGAACATCGCGGACGTGCAGATAGGCTTCCGGACAGGACGTTCCACGGTGGACGCCCTGTGCCTCCTAAAGTTGTTGTCGACGGAGGTGACCTTATGTGGGCAAAGGGATGTCCCTCGACATCCCTAACGTCTTCAACAGCCTGCCGCATGGAGACGCATGGAGGCGCTCCAGTATTTGGGGTGACCCCGTACCTGCAGTGGCTATTGGAGGCGTACCTAGAGTACATGGAGGTCGCCTACGTTGACGGTGACGGAAGGACGGTTCGGCGGATTACCAGGTGGGGGTTCTACAGTTACGCGCCCCATATGTTACGCGGACGACACCCTAGTCATAAGCCCAGGGGGGCCCATCTCCTCATTGCACAGCTTTGGCTGACGAGAGGAGGTAGCTGGTTTTGTACCCAGTTTTCCTCCCTAGAAGAAAGAAGCTCGGCGGCCACCTTCCGGCTGGGTAACAGCAGGGGCGGCATGGTGATAGCCTTACCACGGTCCTATGTCACCCTAACTAGAAAGCGGCGGCCGGTACACCGTGGGGCTTTAACTCGTGCGAGTCGGACATAACCCAATCTCTCCCCCGAAAAGGGTGGGTATCCAAATGGATATTCCCCACATACATAAAAAAAGAGGTCGTATATTACAGGGTATCACAGGCCGAGATCAGATTAGCCACCCTGATAAGAACCGAAAATTACCGAGGAAGGAAGAACAGTGAATGTCCAGTAAAATTATTAGTAACAATTTAAATAATCAGGAATATATGCCCATGTTTTAATAAATTTAAGTACAATAATAATTTTAAAATAATTAATGCACAAAAAAATGCGTGCGGAACCGTGAACACAACTACTCTATAATGAAGTCTAAATATCACGGAAACTGACGCACCGCGCCGTACTCTTTGACTTTTCGTGAAAGCTTTATACTTCACTAAGCTGGTTGTGACTTAAAACTGCCAAGAATTTATTAAACCCGGCTCCAAAGAAGAAAAGTACCTAGTTTAAATTTACTCGAAAAAGTTCAAGTTATAAATAACAGAAGTATGATCTTAGTATTTGATTAATGTTCTTGAATTTATTTATACTTAGGATGAAGACTATGACATCGATTCTGACTGTATTTTCTGTGTTTACCACCTACTTTCTTTGGAATACTGTTAAAGCCGTTGAATTAAAAATTATGTTTTATAGTAGTGTCGTCGTTGGATATCGATTCCTTTGAATTTAATCCGTTATTTTATTTTCACGAAGAAACCACACAGACTAGTCGTCGAAGCAGTTGTAAAGTAGAAAGTAGTAGATTCTTAGAAATCGTAAGCATTGTATAGATTTGTGTGCCACTATGATGCGACCATCTTGCGTATGAGATAAACACGAGTGGCTCTCTTATGGATTGTCGAGTTTCGGGACCAATCAGTGTACATCTAACAATCAGTAGACTTGCAAGCCAACATGACTACGTCGATTAGCGATATTCTGTAGATTTCTGGATTAGCTTTGATTTTGGATTACACTATGTCTAGATCATATCCATAGCCGTTAGTTACCGTACCATGCTACCATAAAATAATCTTTACCATTCTATAAATTGTCTACCGACTAAGGCAATTTTAATAAGCCAATATGACGGTGACGCGGACTGTTACCACGGACAGTCGTCATTGTGTTTAGACTTGTGTTTAAACTATTATTTTCTTGTCGTAGTTTTGTTTTTATATAGTATATACTATCATTTCTAAAGTTATTTATTGTTGATCATTATTATGAGCCATTTGAATTGATATACACTTTCTGAATACGAAATTTCAATTCATTCGTCTCTGTGACAATGAAATTATAAAATTATGTATTTATTTATATTTTGACTTCTAAACGTATTATTGGTAATTAATATATCTTAACTATTAGGAAATTCTATATAGTTTCCATCTATATTTTTATAATAATCAATTAGGTTGTTCTTTGTGGTTTATCCAAACATGATAACAGTTACAAGTATAGATAATACTATAAATGTATTAATGTAAATAACTATTAGTGGAAAGAGGCACTAATATTATGTTCCTAATCTAATTTGAATTTGTGCTCTGATGTGAAAGGATCTTGCAAGAAAATACAAAGGAATATTAGAAGAAAAGCCGAGATATAAATTAAGCAAATCGCGGTACGAAGTACGGCGTGACACAGACAATTGCATTTTGCCTGCCAACTGCCGAGGAGTTCTGCGTCCCCTCTGAGAGTAGCTTCAACTAAATTATGATAATGATTGCTTTTCTTGTTTGCTTCACGGAATCTTAAAATACAGAATGATATTCGGAAGTGGTAAAAAAAACTTAATTAATCTAGAACGCGTATTTTCATTTGACGTAATTTTATCTATCTTCTCTTCTGTTCTATGTATAATCTTCTTTTCTATAGATAACACATTTATAGAACCGTCGTGCGTCGTGTAAGACGTGTAACAGAATACAATATGTAGGGTCATTAAAAAATGCCTATGTTGTTTTTCAAAGCGCTGGTCTTCAATATTATTAAATAAATTTTTATAAGGTTTTAACAAGTTACTTTAACATAACTTAGGAAAATATATACGCTTTATTTCATCAAAATCAACCAGTGGTAAAATTCTCCTTGGTTTAAGGTCAGGTGCTTTTGGTTCTACCTGGTTCTCATCCGTGTTCGTAAAACATACAACCTTTTTGTTAGTATCCCCCAACTATAATACTTCAAACGTCGTGCAGAAAACATATTTTAACAAATAATAAGACCGACAATAAAACATCTACTCTAAAGAAATTCACCGAAAGGTCCTTTGGCCATAGTTAGAGGTATAGGATTGTCATAAATCTACCAATAATTCAGTCAATATACATTTCCTATTCGATTTTGAGGAATTCCCTGGTATATTTTCGAAATTTAAAGTCCAGTGTGAAATTAAAATGGGAAAATATTGCCTTTTTCATATAACGAAAATCCAAATCGCTCTAGAAATAACGAAGTTCTGAGACAACAAACACAAAACCGAATTGAGAATCTTCTCTTTGTTGAATCCGTTTAATAAGCTTACGAAGAGTCGCACACACAACTTGTACATCCCATATACTTGTAAAATTTGATGTCGATATATCTGGAATTAATTAATTTCAACACCGTTTAATCGATAAAAATGGAAGACGTCTTATCTAATTGTTTTTTATTCTATGTAAAAGTACTTTATAATCTCATCACTTGATTACGCTGTAAATATGTGAATTATGTACCGTTCAACCGATTGTTATGATAATTGGGAGTAGTCCGGTAAAACTGTTGAGCCCTTATAAGTGTAGTCAGTTCGGAAAAAAAAATGATAATTGGTATGCTTATATATTTGAATAATTTTTTTTTATACTATAGTGGGCAAACGAACACGTGGGTCACCTGATGGTAAGTGATCACCGCCGTCCAACACCAGGGGAGTCGCAAGTGCGTTGCCGGCCTTTTAAATATGTGGACCTCCGGCGCTCTCACTGACCGAACGAAACACAACAGTGCAACCACTGTTACTTCACGTCGGTTTTCTGTGAGAGGGTGGTACTACCCCAGGCGAGCCGACCCATTCATGCTGAAACCAGTAATAGCTTCAGCGTAGCTCTACCACCTACGAAATACATACATACATTTTTCTGTAACTCAACTATTTATTACAAACAATAATGCGTGTGGAGCTCGGGTACGACTAATATCAGGTTGTATATATATGTATATATAAAAAATTACATTATCTATTTATTTGTAATTATACTTGGCATAGAGATAGCCTGAAATGAGAAACAAAGGCATATAATTCTTTTAATAGAAACGCTCAGCGAAGTAAACGCGCATCAGCTACAAATATATTAAGTATTATAGTTACGATATTATATATTATCTTGTAGTCAGATTCAAGATACATGCATGAGTTTGTGAAACATACATTCTTGGTACACGTGTATGTTTCACGAATTCATATATGTAGATATAATACTTAGCTTAGTTAGACTCGGGATATTTGGTGACAGTCCAAGCCGAGGCGCGCCGTACGCCCTTGTGCTGGTTGCCTATATAAAATCGGGTGAGTGCCCTAAGCGCTCCCCTTAGTAGTCCGCGTGAAACTGTGAAGGCCTTATTGGCTGGCAGTGTAGGTCAGTTTGAAAAAAAAAAAAAAAAACTTAAGCGCTCCCCTAGGTAGTCCGGTAAAACTGTAGAGGCCTTGCCAGTTCAACACTGTAGTCAGTTCGAAAAAATGTATTATCTTCACAATACATGTATAGTCTCAAATATATTGTAAAAATCTTCAGTTCAGTAACTAAAAGTGTAAATAAAGATTTAAAAAAATGATACTTATATATAAACGTCTTTTAGTACTAAATAATCGTAAAGTGAGTGATGTGGAATTTCGATGTTTTATCGGTGACCCACATCAATCAACGTTCGTTATATGAATCGAGTTAGCCGGTAAAAGGTAACTTTTTATTTATTTTTCTTTTTTTTTTATACTTTATAAGTAAACGTTTAACCACAATCTCATCTGATATTAAATGATGATGTGGTCTAAGATGGTAAGTCACGCTTAACCTAGAGAGAAACTGGCTATCAAGTGCAGCTGCCGGAACACACCAACAGGTGCTTGGCGACAGATTTCCAACTTGAGGGTGGTAGCTAGCCAGACGGACTTAGAAAAAGCCCTACCACCATGCTATGGTTTCGTCACGAACTTCATCTTCACCGCTGCTATAATAATCATGTTTGTAATGCCTTTATTTTTAAATACATTAGAATGATTCCCCTTGGGAAAGAAACTAAATGGTTTATCGCTTATAACTTCAGGTAATGACCTATCACTATGATAGGCTTACGTTGTTACATTTATTATTACAAGACTTTTCAATCGACTTACACTGTGGTCTTGAAGGGCATTGACTGCTCCATAAAGGCTTGATGGCGAATGCAAAATATACTCAGCAGAATTAACCACTACCGGAACACAGAATTAACACGGACCTCGACTTGTGCTGTTGCTGTGTATATCTGACCAATTATCCATTCGAACTAACTAATTGTAAAACTTAAAAAGAAAATAATATTTTGACAATATATTATCCTGCGGCCTGGTACAGTACTGCATGGCAGTCTTAATAAAAGTCGTTCGGTTTTCAATGAGCTAGTAATCTTGCATAATTAAAATAACAACGAGATTGAAGCCAAAGAATATTTTTTAAATTATTTTCGATATTTTAGCATTTCCCGTTTCGATATTATTTTATGTTCAATTTTGTAGATATCGATATAAATTACACTAATGCTCTTCCACATTACATATTATACATAACATTCCACACAACACATTGTTAAATGTGTTTTCGATTATTCGATATACCTTGGTGAACTCTAGTCTTGGTTATACTTGGGATTATTAGAGATACAAATGAAATACATACTAATTCTTTTAGAAATATAATAAATTTTAATAGCAATAAAATAAACCAATTACGTTTTAAATTTTAATACAAAATTTTTGTTGGCAACACACCAAAATAAATAATTGAGAATTTATCTAAATCCGTCTCGATCTTCACCTTTAATATTCGTAGCAACTCGTAAATCTACGTCTTTGCGAGTATCTGGTAAGCTTCTGCAATGTTTTCAGTGAAATTATAAGCCGGTCTGTCGTTTTCTATAATCCACGTAGCGCCACTGTTTGCTTTGTTAATAACGTCTATAATGCCTTTCACTGCTGACTCCACTCTGGAATATTTAGTAATGGACTGTATTAAGTTACTGAATGTATTCTGTGAAGTAACTGAATTCTAATCCACTAAGCGATAAATAATAGAACAGTTGTGTATACTTGAAATAATCAAGTAAATGTAGGCGATAAGAGTTGATCCCTTTCATCAAGAAGAAACTGGCTTTCTTCAATCTGATTTCATTAATGTAATTGAAATTTACGGTGTCTTTATTTGATGTTAATTATCCCTATTTTTACAAATCGAATTTCTCATATATGAAGTTGCATATACATCTTAGCACGTATGTCTTGCTTATTCTTTAACAGAGTTACGTTAGTGTGAGTAGCACTGTCAATTGTATTATTACGACCCGTGATACTTAGACTGCTCTCTGATATCCTGTTTCAATTAGCTTGTCTAGGGAATATATAATAGTCTTTACAAGATATACCAGTTCTCATATATGAAGTTGCGTAGACGTCTTAGCATGTATGTCTTGCTTATTCTTTAACAGAGTTACGTTAGTGTGAGTAGCACTGTCAATTGTATTATTACGACCCGTGATACTTAGACTGCTCTCTGATATCCTGTTTCAATTAGCTTGTCTAGGGAATATATAATAGTCTTTACAAGATATACCAGTTCTCATATATGAAGTTGCGTAGACGTCTTAGCATGTATGTCTTGCTTATTCTTTAACAGAGTTACGTTAGTATGAGTAGCACTGTCAATTGTATTATAACGACCCGTGATACTTAATCTGCTCTCTGATATCCTGTTTCAATTAGCATGTCTAGTGAATATGTCTTTACAGGATATACCAGTTATTGTTTTGAAACAGACATTCTTGTCGTCAACTTTGACAAGGTACATTGCGTTCAGGGATCAATAAATACGTAAAGGATTGTGTCCAGATCAAGGCCGTCGAAGGACATTCACCTGTCATCGATTGTCATTCTACATATATGTTTATTTTCACCAAATACCTACCCAAATACGAAATGAAACGTTTTTACCTCTGTCTGACTGGAACGCGCGAAGTCAACTGTGAGGAAGAATCTTTGTCGAAGTTTTCCAAGTTGTTCCTGTGTAAGATGGCCGTGTCAGTGGGACCGAGGCACACGCTCAAAACTCTAACTTGTGTCTTCTTGTAATATTCATCCGACTGCGGAACGGAATAAGTAAAGTTTTGATTAATGTTCTACATCTGTTAAACTTGTGGATTTGACATTTATCTGATTATCATCATGACTTGTTATATTGAAAGTGAAGTTTTAACAAAAATATTTTTTTAAAACGTATTATAATACTTTTAGTTTTAAAATTTGTATGACATTATGATCTAGCGTGCTGAAAATATATAAACAGCAGGTCCAATTTAAATGTTCAAGCCTGAAAATATTCGGTACCTACTAGTGCAAACATCTTTTAGTTTAATCTTAATTTATTAAACAATACCGCGTTAAATTACAATATTAAACTAAGTTCCAATCAAATTCAGCCTTGTGTCAATTAATAGCGAGTTATAAAAAATGTTCGATTTTAATTGTTATTCAAGGCTGTCGGAGTTATGTTCGAGCTGTCTGATGTACCAACATACTTTCTTTTCTATCAATCTGTCTATTACTTTTTAGGACTAGACTTTTGATCAGATGATAATGAAATTAGATAAAGATATTACATAGATCACCTAGTGAGGAACATAAGCTACTTTACATTGTGAATATACCGAAAAAGTTCGATGAAAAAATGGTACACATCTAGTTAATGTATAATTAAATAATATATCATTTCGTAAAGCGATAAAGTTTTCATTACAGCTTCAAATTGCATGCAATGTTTCATAAAATAAATTGACACGCATATATTAACTCTTGTAATTATTATGTATTCCAATATTAGCCGAAAAATTTTAACCATGTCCTACCAATGTACATATGTATGGTTAGTTCAGCTCGCATGGTTCGATAACTCTATACAAATCTGAGTTCGTAATAATCCGCGGCATGCAAGGCAATAGCCGAGGTTCAGTTACTTTGGCACCCTTAAACTAGTTGTCATTTTGCTGAGTATCTTAAGCGATGACCCCAAAGCCTCATGATACTGTAAATGGCATCCGACATTTAAACTTTAAACTTCCAAAATATATACATAAACTCACACCCATAGCGATGCTAAATTGTAGAACGGCTGTTTTCGTAGCCGCGTATACAGGTAAATGACTGCCGAGGCTTAGTGCCAATAAGGACGACATATTCACAACCATACCACCTCTTCCTCCTTTGTCAACGCCCATATAATCTAGACCTTTTAACGTGCTATTTACTGTCGCCGTCTGGAAATAAAGATTTGGAAAAAACTAAAATTAGTTTGTTATACATTATTTATTAGGGCACTTCTTATCCTTCATAGTCTTATAACTAATATTAAAGTTTCAGAAAAAGTAAAAATTTTTTCTATTTATTACAAAGACCGTGTCGGTCCCATCGTACCTTAGCTTATTTATAATACTGTCTTAGCTCAGAATAGCAAATTTTCATAAAATATTTGATTCTATAGTTGCAGGCACAGCCAGGATTCCATGGAAAATGCCTTTATCCATTATGTTACACTTCAATTGACTTATTGTAACCTTTTCGTTGAACTTTGTTTTGGTCACAGTTCATCAACAAGCGTGCCACATATTCAATCGATCCACACGTATCATCGACATGACTTTTTTCATAAGAAAGCAATCTTATTCGGGGGTTTTATAAGTTCCTGGCATAATAATATAAATATAGCGTAAATTTATAAACTCAGAAATGTAGTTGCAACTGGAATATAAACGAGAACTATTTTTATTTTTACACGAAAAAGTAACAGAACTGTTTCTAGTGCTAAGCGTAGCGCGATCTGAAAACAACGGCGTTCTTTGTGAGAATTAAAATTTATCGCCAGTCGTAGTTTGCAAGAGTTTTGAAAGCTATATGCCATGGCTGATCTCGAAATTCGAAAAAACAAGAGTCACTGTGATATATTTAACATTTACATGTAGTTTGAAGCGATGATGGCTCAGTTGGTAGTGTGTTCGGACAAAGTGTCGAAGGACGTAGGTTCAAATCCTGGCAACTGAGTCGGAGCTTTCGACGACGAAAAACATCGTGATGAAACTATAGCTTAGTGGTAAGGCCTTTTCTAAGTCCGTGTGGCTAGCTTCCACCACCAAGTTGAAAATCTGTCGCCAAGCACCTGTTGGTTTATTCCGGCAGCTGCACTTGAGAGTCAGTCTCCCTCTAGGCTTAACAAGACTACCATCTTAGACCACATCAAAATTTAACATCAGATGGGATAACCTATAAAGTATATAAAAAAATATTTAATAATGTACATGATGGTGACGATCCAATCAGGTAGACTCCCTCAACCCTACCACCCTTCTTGATTACTGTGTTAACATCAGCAGATCGAGACATCCCCAGACGTGTTACTTATAGCAAGTGTCATAACTAGTATATGATGGTTCCAATTCAGATGGATATATTAAGCAAATACAAACATATTGTCGCTCATAGTACTATTTCATATTTTTAAATACTGTATTGGTTTTATTTAGCGCTGATCACAATCTCATCTGATATTAAATGATGATGCGGTCTAAGACGGTAAGCACGTTAACCTAGAGGAAACTGCCTCTCAAGTGCAACTATCGGCATACATCTATAAGGTACTTGGCAAAGGGTTTTCAACTTGAGGGTGGTAACTATCCAGGCGGTTTTAAAAAAGCCTTACTTCTATGTTATAGTTTAATTTCAATGTTTTCCTTCACTGACTTTCAAACACGTTAACTATTGAGCTATCATCGCTTCATTTGTTTGTAATCTTAATGTATCAAAAGGTTCCCTTACGAAATTGATATCGATCATCTTTCTAAAGAACGCTCGTCGCCACTTAAAATCGCCGCGTTGTTTATGACTCCGTCCAATCTTCGATATTTATCTAAAACTTGTGCATACGCGGCCGCGAGCTGCTCTTCGTCGGCGACATCGCATTTTATAAACTTCGCTCTTAGGGCGCCAAACTTGTTTATAAGTTGTGCTTCTAGAGCTGCCCCCTCGCGTACTGCAATATCGAGGAAGGCGACATGCTGAAACAGAAAATTCAATTTTTGTACATAATAGGTAATCTAAGTTCCCAGATATACAAACAAATATACAATATTTGATTTGTAACATTTTTACATTTAATTTGGAGCTGTAATATATTCTGTTGTTTGTTGTATTCCTTTTTGTCTAGACTATGTTAATATAGTAGGGTTGAATTATAATCGAATAAATGTGAAATATACTTTTTATTACATTGTTGAACTTAATTTTGTAAGCTCTTAAATTATTTTTTTACACGCCAACTTTATTAAAGATAAAACAGATCGAGTTTCTTGCCGGTTCTTCTCGATGACTGGGTTGTTTTCCGAACCGGTGGTAACTTTGACGTTCATAAGCGCCTTCTCAGGGCCTAAAGTGAATAAAGTATTTTTGATTTTGATTAGTAACTTAACCCTTAGTAGCCCGTTTTACGAAAGTGATTTATTTTTAATATTATTGTGTTTGCTTGTCTAGGTGAAGGGAAAAATAGCTAAAAAATCACAATATTTATTTTACATATTTATTTAGAAAAAGAAAATAATTTCGTTGGAAAGAATATTATACAACAGCAAAATACGTACAGCCAACCTATAAAAAAAAAACTAATAGTAATGTGAACATTCGGTTTAAAAGATTGGTATCAAAATTGAAACTCTAGGTTATTAAGGGTTAAAACATCGAGAAAACTATATTTTTCAATTTACATATACATAACACTATTAAATTGTTCTTTAAATCCAATGGAACGTATACAATAAATATTTAAATAAGTTACCGAACGAATAAAATTACATAATAGAATATAGAACAAAAACTTTTGCAACAAAGAAATTTTATATACAATGAATAAAGTGCTGACTTGACTGATATTTATATTTGCAATATCTTTATGAAAAACGATCCAATTAATTTTGAAAGCCGTGCAAAATATTTAAACTAGACTAGTCTTTATTATAAAATACATCCTAATATAACCTTCGTAACTAGAACAGATGAGTTAATTATCAAGAATCTATAGTTCGTCGCGATTTAAGGAAAAACCAAAATTTAAATGACTATTTATTAATATAATTGAACTGCTTTAGAATCATGAAGTTATCAAATAAAATTATTGTATTTGTAATGAGTTGAATTTCTTGTACCAATATCTTTTGGGTTTTTCAACTAGCTACTTAGTTTTAATATGTTACCACTGAATAATAATGCATACATACATTTGTATTAAATACTAACCTGGTGCCCACGACTTTGTACTTATTTGCCGTTTCACGAAAACTACTGTATTACTTAGGCTCGGTTGCACCAGTTAATGTTAAAGTTAAAAATTCGGTTAAAGTTATTGTTAGGCAAAAAATAGGTTGCACCAATTGACAATGGTTAAAATGACGTCACGATTTAACGTTAACTATTACCGCTCCATGTTGGCCGGTTACCGTTATTGTTAATGTCAATTTTTGAATCGGTTGTCATGTTCACTAGAAAAAACTTTATAATATCATGTTGCTAAGAGAAATCCTGTGGGAAACTGAAAATAGTTCTTCCGATGACGAAATCAATATATTTGAAGATAATTTGCGTCTTAGAAAGAAAAAAGTTTAATTTCCTAGAATTGGAAAATGTCCACAGGACGACAAACGCTAACGTTTTGTCGTTGACATCTGAAATCTGTCATCAAAAATCTGTTGACAGTCACAGAATAACAATAGTGACACTTGGTGACACTTATAACAAAGTCCTGCCAAGTAAAATATATTACCCCTTTCGATTTTAGGGACTAATTGGCTTATTGAAGTAGCAACCCTAATAACTTTAACAATTACAAAATGTTTGATGGTGCAACTCGTTTTGGCAAATGTAACTGTTAGCAAGTCTTGTCATTGTTAAAGTTAACTTTAACAATTACAATAACCACGATTTTGGTGCAACTCAGCCTTAGAATAATTTATGGACTATCTTTTGTTTTTGTAATGGTAATGTCACCTCTATAATTTTTATAAAGACTTTACCTTTGCTTAATTCTTATACAAAAAATGTAATCATATTTCGCCTAGATCATACTCGAAATGTTCTTTATCTACCAGTAAAACTCTGGTGTAAATCGGTCCAGCCATATAAGTTTATCCGGTCAAAAAACACAAGCTTCAATTTATGTGTATATTAATGTTATCTGTTTTTTTTATTAATATACATAATAACAATGACATAGTTTTTTATCAAACAAGGTTATTTAATGATGATAAAGCAAAATACATCTATTAATAATGTCGATTTACTGAAATGACTGTATAAAACTGTTTAAACCTCTACCGTAATCATCTGTATCAAATACGAAAAAAAAGGTGTGTATGCGATTCACACACGATAGAAGTGAAACTTCAGTTAATCGACAAAAGAATGAGATGAATATATATAACAAGGGTAGGATAATTACAAAGTTTATTTATTTAAAAAAGAAAGTATTTTGATTAATTTTAAAAGATATTTTATTTAACATATCTTACATAATTAATTGCTCAAGTTCCATATTTTCAGTTTCAACAAACAAGATATAAAAATACTCACAAACACTGTTAAATAATAACACACCACGCTGACTTCTTACTAAAAAGCTGTAATATGCAGCCGCATACAATGTACAGTAGTACACGTACTTTTCACATATACTAAAACACGTTAAATGCTCAAATACAAGCAAGTATTAAACAGTGTGCAATATACATACACATCGATACACATCGACATTTGCTCTCTCGCTCTGGCTCACTAATTACAGGCTACTATGCTTAGAAGACAGGAGTGGGGATGCTACGAAGCATGGCACAAAAAGGAGAGATCGATAATATAAAATAGTATGTATATTTCTGTCTCTTTTCTCTATTCGTGTCTCTTACCTGTCGTTTTTCCGTTGCATCCGGTTGGAAATCACGATTCTAAAGAAGTTTCAATGCAAAAACTGTTGGCATACAAATAATATCATACTTTTGTAGTAAATTCTTAGGATTTGATAACACCTTTTACGACACATTATACCGAAACCTATAGTTTTATAAATAAACTGTTAGACGCCTGCACCAATGTGCGCGCATCACCCAACAGCACTGGATAGATTTCGATGTTCTTTTTTTTCATGTTAGTTTCTAATAATTATAGTGATAGCTTAATCTATATATATATAAGCGGAATACCACTGACTGACTCATCACGATTTCTCCAAAACTGTATGTTCGATTGACTTGAAATTAACCATAGTTATTCCTTTTGCAACGTAGACGCTCACTAAGAACGGATTTGAGTTAAAACCTATCCTAAATACATTTTTCAGTTAAAATTAAATATTCTCCTACAGACATCGATAGTCTCTAACATTAGACAACCGTTGTTATAGTAACCAATAATATTATAACCGTTACCATGGTAACACGTTTATTTTTAGGGATGTGCGAATAATCCTTGAACCGAACCGAATCGTACGTTGTTCTATTCGAATTTTGAATAGAAAATTCAACCTTTTCCAATTTTTTTAAAATAAAGTAGAATTATTAAACTAATAGTTATATGAAAAGTTACAACATTTTTCACTATTTTAATAATTCAAATTTAAAAAAACATTAACGTCAAAAAAATTATAATCTAAACATCAATACTGAAATTCCTTTCAAAAACAATTTACTATGTAATTCAATTCTACAATAATAAATTCATATTAGTGAAAATATTTATTAAAAATACACTTTGTCAGTGAAATCTAAATAATTTATAGTATTTCAATTTTGACAATTTTTTAACAGAAATAGCTGAATTATTTTGTTTCAAAGAAATTTCAATATTTTGGTATAATATCATATTTTAACAGGTTTCTAGAATTTTGTGCTCTAATTTTTTATAACATACATTAAAAGGACCGTTTTAAATTTTAGCTCTCAAAATTCGTTAACAACTAATAAGGTACAAATGTATAGCTTTTACTATATTGGAATATTTTGTATGGTTATTTATAAATAAAGAAATCGATTATAGTCCATAAAGAAAATTGTCAGTGCCGTTGAAAAAAAAACATATTCAAATAAGAATGAAAGACATTTAATTTCTTAAATTTGTAATATTCACTTTTCCCCCCACTTTTTGGCTAAAAATAGAAATACAGTAGTTTTGAATGCTCTTAATGGCTGGTGTCGACTGTGATGGCGTTACTGGTTAGTTCGTAGCATTTTATAGTTAATGCTTATTTGACGAATAAATTAAATTATTTGACTAATCCGAATAGTTCGAAATATTCGTATGTTCAATTAGCATTTCGAATCGTATTATTCGGTTTGATTCGTTATCAATTAATTCGAATAGTCACACGACACTATTTATTTTATGTTCATAGAATTAGTAAGTTTTCATTCAAAAATGTAATTTTAGGTCAGTATTATTTCGAATTTTTGACTTGCAATCTATAGATATAATAAAAATAAAGTATCTATATATATTATCAAAACACCTACTTTTTACTGACTGGATATGAAAGCGTATAAGCTACTTATAGTAAAAATCTAATTTTAAAATTTTTGTCTGTCTGTATGTTCCGGGTAATCTTCGAAATGGCTGGACCGACTTTGACAGTAATTTTACTGGCAGAGAGCTGAATTTACAGGTTATATTATTTTAGACTAGCTGTTACTCGCAACTTTGCCCGTAGCGGAATATTCGAAACGGCAAAACCGATTTTTACGGGACTTTCACTGGTAGATAGCTGACCACATAAAAAGTAATTTAAGCTATTTTTTTAAAGTACCTGTTACCTGCGCCTTCGTCCGCAGTGACATATCTAAAACGATTTGATTGATCTTCACGGGACTTTTACTGGCATATAACTGACTTTATAAGTACTGACTTAGTTTAATTTATTTTAAACTAGCTGTTATCTGTAACTATGCCCACATTGTATTCTCCAAAAAACAGATAGAACTATGTCCACATGAATTTTACAGGCACGTAGCTGATCTTATAAAGAGTAATTTAGGCTATTTTATCTTAGAATACCAGTTACCCGCGAGTTTTTCCTGTCCAATAAGGAATATCCAAAACGATACACCAAATTTTAACGAGACTCTCACTTACATATAACTAAAGTAATGAGAAATAACTTGAGCTATATTATTGTTTACTAGCTGTTACTCGCGATTTCATCAGTGTGGAATATCTGAAACGAGTGGACCAATTTTCACATGACTTTAACTAGCAGATAACTGAAGTTATAAGAACTAACTTAGGTTATTTTATTTTAGACAGGCTGTCACCCACGACTTCTTCCGCGTGAAATTTAGCAAAAGTATGTTGTTCACTGTAAGCATGTGCTCAAGCACTGTATTGGACTCCAAGAATTAATATAATTGTAATGAATATATTAAAGTATGTAATTTGCTTAATTTGTATTTTGGTCAAATTGGCAGCCATTTTGTTTTTATTTACCGTGATCGCTTCTACATAACTCATTAACCATAGCTTCGGAAAGTTGGCTCCCCATTTTTCGCGTAACGATTTGACAAAGGCGTAGAGGGCTTGCCCATCGATTTCCCCTTTTTGCTCACGATTTAATTTTTTTGCTCACCTCTATAAAAAAAAGTTAAATAAATATAATTTAAATTGCGTGGGCCAGGGTCCGAAAAACTTTCAAAAATTGAAAATGTCAAGGTGGATTCTTGAAGTATGTCATTTGCCCACGTTTGCCCATTTTTTAAAATTTATTGTATAATTAATACGTATTTTGAAAATAGAAGACGTTTTTTTTTTTTTCAATATTAAACCAGACATGTATTATTACCTTAACAGCTCCATTATAGAATATCTTGCGGAATAGAGAAGTGATTACTTTTTGTATGATCGCAAAAACTTAATTATGTCAATAATATCTATATAACAACATTTTTAAGAGAAATTGTATATCTTGAAATTTTCATTACTTTTTTTATATTATAAGGGGCAAACGAACAGGTGGGTCACCTGATGGTAAGTGATCACCGCCGTCCATAGACACTATCAACACCAGGGGAGTCGCAAGTGCGTTGCCGGCCTTTTAAATATGTGGGCCTCCGGCGCTCTCACTGACCGAACGAAACGCAACAGTGCAAGCACTGTTACTTCACGTAGGCTTTCTGTGAGAGAGTGGTACCACCCCGAGCGAGCCGACCCATTTATGCTGAAACCAGTAATAGCTTCAGCGTAGCTCTACCACCTACCTCTTATACTGTGTAAACGAGCACTGAAAGGATTATATAGCAAATTAAAGCTCCAAATATGTTGTTGTTGCTAAATCCCATCCAGCACACTGTTAGTATTTACATATTTACTGTACACGTTATATATAACAGTAGGTGACATGTGTGTCATACCTACAAATGTTTTAAAAGAGCATTTCTGTAATTCTACCACTTCTCACCATTATATTACTTTAATACAATTAAAAAAAAAACGGGTGCGGAGCCGCGGGTATCAGCTAGTTTTAATATAACGTTATTAAAGTGTTAAGAAATCATGCTTTTTAAATGCGCTATTCGTTCAGTGATGTGTTTTATTACCGTGTATAAGTGGGGCACGCGGTTTGATGGTAAATATACCGATACACATGTGTGTATCATGAACTCTTATGTGTATAAACAGCTAGCTTAGTTTAGCTTAGACAGATCCACGCAGTGCTGCATCCAAGGCAACAGGCCAAGCCGAGTTTCGGCCACTTTGGCACCCTTGAGCTTGTTGCTAAGCGGCGGCGAAGTGCCTTAATCCTTGGAGTACTCTCAGCCGAATAGCAACAAGCTCAATGGCGCCAGAGTGGCCGAAACTTGGTTTTCGCTTTTGCTTTGAACACAACGCGAATCGTACTAAACCAATGCTTATGTTTTTTTCTCTGTACATGATATATATTATTACGGTAATAAATAACGCAGACGACGTCGCGTGTATCAGCTAGTTATTAATATTATTCTTGATACCAATCGAATGATCTAGAAAATGATATCAATTGTATGGCATGCTCCATAGCTTAAACCGTTTGGTGGAGTTTCAAATATTAGGTAAAATTAGATTTATAATCAGGCGTGTCCTGTTCTGGAATTTTGCCGCCGTATATCTAATAACAAAACGAGGTGGTAAGGATCTACACTTGTAAGAGTGTGAGTGTCGTGTGTGTATCAAGCACTGTTATACTCGACAACGAATGGGTTTACAAACCGGCGTCACAGCAACGTTCGGGCTTGGATTGTACAATGTTTACTATCAGATAGAGTGTCGTCACTCGGTTTCTCGTCTTTCTCACGACGATATTTTAGGCTACCTGTGAAGATTTCCTCCAAGATGATTTTTATTGTTGCCTACAAATTTATTCAGACTACATTAGAAGCCATTCCTCATTGAATTTATTAATTATTATTTTTGTCCATTACATTTTGTCGTCTCATTATTCTGGTAATCTATCTAATCTCACCTATGATTTAAATGTAATTAACTAAACCTAGAGGAAGACTAATTTTCAAGTGCAACTATCGGAAGCCACTATTTGATGCTTGGCGACAGATTCTTCACTCAAAAATGCAGACACTAGAAAAGTCCTGTCACAGTGCTATCTATTATTCCATTGCAATGCTTACCGTAATTGAAAACTCCGGCTCATGGCAGGATTACATACCTATGTCGTTTGAGGCAGTGTTAGTCAGAACAAATATGAACTACAAGGAAATTAAGTCTAACTCTAGTTTCAAACAATATCAATTAGAACCTGAAGTAACTAGTTGCCGGCGTGATTAAACTTTCTTTTGTAACTATCCCCCTCTATTCTGGTACTATCTCGAGTAATTAAGTCGGGTTCTAGCATTACTTTAACAGCCACAATTACTACGTTTTACTCGCCTCTTCGTTCATTCGTGATAAATCCGGTCTCCAATTAAACCCAATTAAGAAATGTGTATATAATAACGTGTAACATTACGGATGGATCATTTATTACGAAGATAAGGTTTGTTATTTTTAAAATAAAATTAAATTGTATTTACCCTTGCATTTTCCGAGAGCAACGCTCTGACGATACCGGCGCCGACGCCCGCAGCGCCTCCGGTCACTAAAAACACTTTATCCTTTATATTAACACTCCGATCCGTAAAATTCGCAGCCATATTCTATGTAAAACTAAACTGTCATTACTTAAATAATTAATAAATACACTTTAACGTGGTACAGTAATAAATGTAAAGAATAAAACGCCTGTGTATTCGATCGAAGGTGAAACGATACACTGACGAGTGCAGTTCGTTTATCGACTAATTTCTTAGTCGCCGCGCCACACAACAACTGATATGTATTTTATCGGCAGATAAGAAATATTTTGTGATTGTTTGTCTGTGTGACGTAATCGTTAATTAATTTTAATAATCATGCTTTTACGCGCTAATTTTTATAATTAAAATCCCAGTGTTCGAGTATTCATAGTACTTCTTCCCCTTAAACTACAAAACAAACCGACTTGGAATAATTTTACTTAAGTGGTCATCTGGGAAATTATTAGTTATTGTACGCGATAGATAGCCTAATTGTCGATTTTTTTTTGTAAATATCCGAACATTTCAAACATCAAATTTTTATATAAAAACAATACAGTGTTAGTTCCTTTGAATATTTTTTTACATTTATAGCTTTTTATGCAGTCTAAGCTATGGTATGGATTTTTTTTCTGATGGGTCATCTAGGACCTATAATAAAAATGAATCTATTACTAATGTACTAATTAATTATTGATATTGTTATATATTAAAGAGGTATTAACAAATATGCAACGGCGAATATTTATAAATGTTCTTGATTGAATACTATTCAGCGTTATAAACGAAAAAGTTGATTAGGTTGGATGGATGTTTCTTTCAAGCAAAAATTACTCGATGGATTTTGAACACATAGACTATAATTTTCAATTTGATTAAAACAGAACAATAAGAATCAAGTATATTTGAAAAAGTCCTACCACCTGGGACCTACCATTATAGTTACAGAGGGATAAATGGCGTCATATTTTATGTAATATTATAAATGCGAATGTGAATTTGTTTGTTACGCAGTTACGCTTTAACTATTAAATGGATCATAAAGAAATTTTGCATACATTTTATCAGAGATACAGAGAAGGACAAAGGGTATTTTTCATACAGAAATGAAAGCACTATTCCCGAGGTGTAGGCTAAATCCATATTAGTCCTAGTGAAATCGCGGGCAAAAGCGAGTCATTTACAAAGAAACAAACTCAGATGAAATGGTGAACGACAGTTACTGATCTATATATATATACAATAATAAATGAATATTGGTATATACGAGAGACTCTTAACTCCAATACCGTTTGACCGCTCGTCATAAGAGATTGATATGTGTAGTTATTTGAATATGGATAATACTTAATACGATTTCCGTTCTGTTACAACTCGACTATGAATTTTTTTAACAAATAATGACAG
Organism: Antheraea assamensis; assembly: GCA_035772565.1. Classification (NCBI taxonomy): domain Eukaryota; kingdom Metazoa; phylum Arthropoda; class Insecta; order Lepidoptera; family Saturniidae; genus Antheraea; species Antheraea assamensis. Next base: position 363,508 of record JAQQSE010000257.1, read on the forward strand.
CAGTTAATAAAAACTAACGCGCGTGCGTAACTAGCTGACGCGTGTGAAACCGCATGCATAACTAATGTAACGTATATTTTTAACGTTTCAAATTACATAAAAATTATACAGCGTTTTAGCTAGCTAAATTACTTGCTTACTTGTATCAATTTTATCAGCCCGTAACAGTTCCATGATGAGCGGGGGATTTCTCGAGATTCACCGTTATATCTGATCCCCGGTTTTACTGGACCCAATTACTTGGCAAGCGTTTTTCACAAATCATCTCTACAAATATTTTTAATGATTTATTAAAAAGTAGCTTTTACTCGCGGCTTTGCCTAGCGTTAATATTAATTAGATCTTCCTCTCGGGACCATTATACTGTTTTTTAATTATTTATCCTATGTTCTTTTCTGTACCCTGAGATATTTGTATGCAAAATTTCATAATGATCGGTTGAGTAGTTAAGGTGTGGAAGTGTGACAAACAAACTCATTTTCGCACTTATTAAATTAGATAATAATTTCGAAACTTTTGTACTGTCACTCAGTATGGACATTTCCAAGTACTTACACTCTATCTGTACCTTGTCTTTTACACAGATATCCAAAAGCCTAATAGCTTGCTTCTAAATTAACTAAATATGTTTCAAATCTGTATATATCAATAGTGATAACGGATAAGCAGGAGAGATATGAGGTATGACTACCAAAAAGAAAAGACGTAACGGGGGTGTGGCTTTATATAAAGTTTTAGTTGTACAATGTCAAAACAATATAAATATCTGTTTCTCTTTTACAATTTTTAATTCTAGAACCTTTTCTATTAGTATCAAATCTAAGTTTGAAGTTCGGGTATTATTTGGGTTGGTGTGAATAATAAAGTCTGTCGAAAATTTAATGAGGTTAAAAAAATATTTTCATCCATATGTATTTAATACTGCCGGTAGAAAATACAGCTTAATTTATTCACTAGTTGTAATATAATAATTGTATAACAGTAATTAATTATACAGGTAGTGGTATAGTTGGAATAAAATGTATTTATTTATTACACCTAATTAAAATATTCCTTTCTTAGTGTTACGAACTAATTTAATACGAATAGTGTAAACAAATAAGAGTTGAGATTTTAAATTTAATTTACAAAAAATCGTCACTTCGTTTCCGTTATAATGTAACAATATTTAATAACAATAAAATTGACATTAGCGCCATCTCGCCGCTGGTTATTGTAAAATGAATCGATCAAACGGTGTTCGACTTTAATAGATTTGAAATATACATACATAGATAGAATATACAAGATTGAATACGTATATATATATTGCTTCACTATTTACAAAACAGTATATATAGCATGTTTTTAAAGCCATGTTTATTTAGAATACCCATCTACTTCAAAGCCCCCGTAGCGGCTCATTTTGAGAGGTTGACGCGACGAAGCGACTAAAGCGCTGTCAAGTGCTGAAACCATTGACTACACAACAATAACGTCTAATAGCGGGGAGCCCTAACGATGCTTTTTTGAAGCTACAAACCTTGAAAAAATGTGTAGACAAGAGGGGAGTTTGTGAGCGCTGCGTGAGGACATTTTGCGGGCGAGATAATTTTAAGAACATATTTTTAAAAGAGAGAGGGACAAAGCCTCTGTATAAATTACAGGGTATATTTTATAGTCCATTTGTCTGTTTTTTTTTCTTCGAAACCGAGTTAAATAGTACTTTATAATTAGTCATCAATAGTTTTTGAGGTGTTCCTCAATATTGACGCGGATATCATTCAAAATAATATACGTTTAAGTATGTTTTTATTCGACTGCATTACAAGAGAGTAATGTTTTTCGAGTGAATGTATTGTTTTACGAGTATGTATACTTCTTTGACGTGGTCTATAATCCAAAGGGCTAATATATGAGGGCTTGTCAGATTCATCATAATTATGATAGTGGCATATATAGACTGTATATAATATTTGAATGAGGCTTGGGACTAAAGAGGATAATTGATTAAACTACGAGACAAAATAATTCGACTTCAAAAACAATTGAGTTAAAAAACATACTCTATGTTCTCTAGATATTTGTTTTAGTAATGTAAATTTAGCACCGTTTGAAGGCCTACTAGAATAATAAAATATATATATATAACATTAATATAAATGAAAAATTATATGTACAGACTATGAAACACATATATTAACATTCAATAATAATTTATATTTTTTTAATCCTATTTATCTATACTCTATAGAAGAGTATATAAGTTATATGCATGCATGTAGTGTTTATATGGTAAGATTTTTTTTTTAAATCGCCAAACGAGCCTATGCCTTCCTCAAAGGCTGGCAACACATTTGTGATGCCTCTCATGTCGCAGGTGTCTATAGGCGGCGGTGATTACTTACCATCAGGTAACCCGTCTGTTCGTTTGCCTCCAATCGCATAAAAAAAAATTAAGATATCAAAAGATTTCATATTTTTTTTATGTTTTAATTCACTTTTATGTATATGTGATCGGACGCAATCTTGTAATTGTTTCTTTTTATATATATGTATATACTATATTTTTAAATTCATGTTCGAATCACGTTTAAATATTTGGAAAATCAAATACGGCGAATGTGGCCATCACGCTAACTCCTCTTCAATTCTATTAATGTAGTAATACTTGTTAGTGGTTCCGTATTGAAAATTGCCGAGCTTTGTAAACAGCAGCCAAGCTGAAACAAATGCGATACACGGAAAGCAAATGGAATTACGGCTGACCTGAATTCTAGTTCGTATTAATTTCAATTCAGCAGCATACTCGGAGATTGGAAAAAATATTTTAGATTCCATTTTACAACAGAATGGCTAATGTTTTTTATTCATTATTCATTACAACAATTTTTACCTTTTATTAACACGTTATGTATAAATTCGAGAGATTATAAAAGACGAACAAAAGTGAATTATAAAATTTTAAAAAGCCATATTCCGCGTTACGTTCCCTTTTATATTTAGACGTGTTGTACTTTATTTTATATATAAAGTGTGTATTAAATACTTTATTGCGAGTGAAAATTTTTTTTGTTTTGTAATAGGTCAACGAAATTTTTGTTGATACCTAATATTGTGTAACTTAGATAGTAAGATCTAAACACTGCCTTGCAAATACTACTGCAAATGTTTCATATGAGTAATATTATTAGTTAATACCAAATAGTTGAACATAACAAATATATAATAAATAAATACAAAGTCTTCTATCGTTCCCACGTTGACATTCTAACCGGCTATATTTAAGAAGTATACATACATTTCTATGTCGCAGAAATAAACTTGGCGTAACAAACTATTGGTGCGAATTTGCAAATACAGCGGTGTAAATTCAACACAACACCTGGCTTTAAATAATTCTACACAGGTAGCATCGAGACGGTATTCAAATAGTAGTGTCATCTCTCAAACGGATTCTGTGGTGAAACCGCAAACATCGCGATATGAGTGCATTCGCTCGACAGACTAGAATACATGGTTTTGAAAGTGGTTCCTGGTTAAAGAATATATATATATATTCGTAAAATTAGTCGTGTTCATTAAACCCTTAGGCTATATTATAGATTAAATAAGCAAATGTTTATAGTTACAAACAACCTTCTTGACAATATTAAATGTACAATTAATTATTCAACAAATTTCACGTCTAATGACGAGTATACAGGATACGGACAATTGTAAATGATCGTTACTAATTAAATAAAATAAACAGAAAACACAGGTGAATATGTTTGTAGGAAGTAATCTTTGTTACTATTGACGTAATTCTAAAAATTAATTGACTAAAACTAAAACACATTACGTTTTATTACCATTAAAGGCAAACACAAGTCAAACTGCGAACGTCATTTAGTTTTTTGTTTAAATATTATAAAGTACATAACCATAAGATATATTGATGACTAGCTTTCATCGCGACTTCTCTCGCGTTAATTGAGATTTGAATTTTCTCTCGGGAACTGTTCATTTTCTCTGGATACAAGGAATCTTTTCTGTAATCCTGACCCTTTGGAGTATTTAATATGGGACGGAGTAATAATCTCACATTCGTACATATTAATATGAGAGGTTATAAAATATAAGCATTTTATAAAACGTACATAATAACGATTAAATAAGTAGTTATGTATTAATTGTGCTATAATTTACTGGACTATGATAGGAGAAGATTAAAAGATAAAATTAGTCGAAATATCGTGTTATTTATCTTTCTGACATGACAATCAGTGATAACATACTTCATAAAAAATCTACAGAAACAAGAAAATAGATAAATGCAATTTACTTTGCATTCAGTGAAAAAATATTTACGGATGAAAGTAAGGTAGTGTAGAATTGTGGTATGTTAAAGATTAAGAGATTTTCTATAAGAAGCACAAACAAAAATTTAATAAGCTATAAAAATTGATAATTTAAATTGTCTTCCAGCTCCATGGACAACGATAGCAGTACATTATGGTATAAGATATAGTTAATGTAATTGTCATCTTGTATGTTACTGAAATAATAATCAGCAGATAAAATATTACATATAGAGTGCACATACATAGATTAATTGATACATGTAAAAATAAACATCTCTTCTCTCTGCGTTTGAAAACACCATTGTATGAAAACTGCATTGCGGACGCTTAGCATTTTGAATGCGACCTGTTTTTGCAATAATATCGGATTCATATCTCGTAAATTTTTGTTATTTATTAAAATAAGAGATTTATTCTAAATTTTGGGTAGTTATCCATTATTTGAATCAATGAAATAGACGAGTAATGTTTTCAAATAAAAGTATAGTTTGCATGTATGCATGCATTTATAGTTGTGTGTATAATATTTATTGTATAAAAAAATATCAAAAAACCCTATATTGATATATTTTATGTCTTACTTGTGATCATAAAAACAGAAATTTGACTGTAATACCCAAACGATTTTCTCGACCTTGTTAACGGGTTGTTAACAGGTTGGTCTAAATTTTAAATCAAACAAACATTGTCTAAATCAAACAATATATATCTTACGAAGTATTTCCTTGACATCAAACTGCTAGTTGTAAAGTCATGTTACAATATTTAAAAAATAAATACTTTTCAAGTACAGTTTATTTTCTATAGTAGCTATATAGATGATTTTATCTACATTACGAAAGCCCTTTTTTTTTTTTTTTTTTTTTTTTTTTTACGTGGGGAAATCCATTATGGATACCCACCCTCCCGGGGGAGAGGGTGGGTTATGTCCGACTCGCACGGACTAAAACTCCACGGTGTACCGACAGACCGTGTTGTTGGGGCGGCAAGGGATCGTGCTCGCTAATCACCTTGAATAGCCGCCCCAACGGTCCGCCCGGCGGAAGGTGGCCGCCGGGCTCCTACCTATAGAGAGGCAGACTGGGTACACACCAGCTGCCTCCCCTCGTCCGCCGGACCTGTGCAATGAGAGGATGAGTCCCCCGACTACATCCCCTCAGGTCCGGCTACGGTGGCGGGAGGAGTTGGGCAAAGCGCCGCCTCCTCCCGCCTGTCCTCCTTTGGCGGAGACGGCCACTTAGAGGATCTACCTCTCGGGCCCTCTCCGCCGCCTCCTTTTGCGAGATGACCTCCTCGCAAAAGGACATTACGAAAGCCCTGACACAACATAGTATAATATATCAGAATGCAAATAAAATTATAGTTACATGAAGATAGTAACTGTACTCAGAAATGTCAACGCTATTAAGTGTGACTGTAACGAATAAAGAAAAGTGAGTGAGTGCTTATGACAACACGACACAGAAGAAAATACTTATAAATACATGACATATGAAATTTCATACCTATTTAGGTGTCATTCAAGCATTACGTAAGCACTAAAGGGAAGCGGGGTCTTTGTTTTGCTTATTTTTGATGACATAAGGCAAGAGGGGATCTTTTTTTTCGAACTGACCTACACTGTTGGCCTGGCAAGGTCTCTACAGTTTCACCGGACTACTAAGGGGAGTGCTTAAGGCACTCACCCGATTTTGTTTAGGCGATCAACGCAAGGGTACACGGTGCGCCTCGGCTTGAACTGTCGCCAAGTTTCCCGATCTGACTAAAACAAGAGGGGATCTGGATGAGTAGGTCTGATATGTCAGACGCGCCCTACCGCTATAAGTTAGTTCCTTATAGCCTTATTAACTGTTGCTAATTAATCAATAAGGAAATCAGAGTATATTAAAATACTTCAGTTAGTGTAAACATGGGAGGAAAGGGATAAGAGAATTGCGTACTTTTGTTGACCAGAGGGAGGAGGGGTTCAGAAATTATACAAATTTTGCTTACATAATATATAAACAATAGTAATGTATCATACACACAATATATACATTATAAAAACTACACCAATTATACACAAAAATAATAAGAATGTGATTATTAAAACCATGCGTGGTCGATGATGACTGAAGCCGAGAATACACGTTTCAGTGCGTCACCGATCCGAATATAACTGTTGATGACTTTTAGACGGTGTAACTTATGAGCCTAGTGTAACAGTTCACTTTCGTTCACTACTCAATACACCTAAAGAAGTTTTCCCTTCAAATATAGGTTATAACATTGTAGACCTTAAATATAATGGTCTCAATAATTTGCATTCTGAAGAGTATAAGTAGAATCACTCTATATCACGATACATGTTATTCTTGTACATTTTCGGTGTCAAAATTGAAATGTCACAACGTGTTTCCGACATGGTAGCACATTTAAATTGCATCAAAGACCCGCGGAACATCCCTGGCGATACAAAATTGTATTTTCTGCTTGGAAGAAGCGAATATGAAGGGACACGTATGTCGCATTTTCTGTTGGCGGTGTCGAATAATATTCTACTTTTATAGATGTATATTTTGTGTATGTAACTCGATAGAACAGCTCATATTTCAACTCGGTTTTATATTATAAATGATAATACAAAATTATAAAGAAGTAGTACAATTAAGTTAATTAACGCTTTAGTGTGACACATATGAAGGTATGCATATGTATCTCACTAAAGTGTATATGTATGGCTAGCTCAGCTTAAATGGTTATTTTGGTTCGATTCGCGTTCATCCCAAGGCAACTGCCCAAGCCGAGGTTCGGCCACTCTGGCACCCTTGAACTTGTTGCCTTTCGGCTGAGTGCCCTAAGCGCTCGCCCTAAAAGCCCGGTGAAGCTGTAAAGGCCCGTTAGGCCAACAGCGTTTAGTCAGTTCGAAAAAAAAATAAAAAAAAAATAATGTTATCCCCCCATTTTATACCTTACCGTGTGCTTCTTTATTTATTTAATCAACTTTAATTTAATTTGTAAATTAAATTTAACACAATAAAAGATACGTTACTGTTAATCTAGTGAAATGAAGGGGATGAGATTATTTTAAACAACTCTTCAGAACATTCACGATAATTATTCACAAAGTATTCCTTTCATTGCCTTTAAGAAAATTGTTTAGAAGCAATAAATAAGTTACTATTATTTTATGAAAATTCTCGTAGCGGATAACTTGTTCCCTTTAATATACTGTGAAAATATACAGTGGTTGAACGTTGAATCAGAGTAAGGCCAATCGAATATGCAACGGTTTAGTGAAAATCGAAATCTCTTTGTTACGTACACCCAGGCGTAGAGTCTCAACGAGGCAGAATCCTTATCGACACTTTATCCAGTGGATACGGTGCCGAGATGCAATTTGCACCCTATTATTGCGTTTTACACGTTGTCTGGTTCCATGTCGTCTGCCATGGATAACGTGAAATTGGAACTAGGACAATATGTAGCATGGTTTTTGATGAAATTCGTGTTAAAGGTATTTGCATTTTTAATGCATATGTAACTTTATTTTTATTCAGATAAAGTATAGAAAAAAGTTGAAGTAGTAAGGATACCATAATTAATAGAGGAGAAACACTCGAAGAGATTTAATATACGTTGACTATTATGCATTTTATATACTTAATTAAATTGTGTTCAGGTTTCAGTTACTAGAAAACGAAATATTATTTGACAAAAACTATTCCGATTTGTAGTAATAATCCATAAACAAACGGAAAACGTTGATTCAAAATGAGAAAGAATATTTGTATAATTCAAATATTGGTAGCGTAATGGTTGCAAGCTCTACTATTGTGATGAAATGTTGCAGGTCCATGCTTATGGCTGACTTATGCGTGACAAGTATAATTGTCAGTTTTGTATTTGAATGTTGTATATATGGGCTGTTTAGTTAGCAGAATAGAGGCTGTAGTTAATATACAATTAATATTAATCGTTACTATTTTGCCTTCAATTATTCGTCGAATGTTTTTAGATGTTATCACTCCAGTCATCGAAAGAGAATATCTTATTGTATCGCTTAATATCCATTAAGAAAAAAGCAATTGACAGTAAGCCCTATAGTCACAGCTAACATAAAATATTTGTATGTAAGCATGTAGAAACATTGTGAAACATAAATCGAGTACCATCCTGAATAAGTACGAACCAGCTGTTCTACGTTACAGTCTAGTTACTTTAGATCAAAATAAATGAGGTATTAATTCGCTCGTTACAGATTTTTTCGGTCATTTGGCTAGATTTCCATTCATTTGAAGCCTTCATGAATAATAATATAAATAGGAATGAGAAAAACATTCCTTGTGAGACTTCTTAGGGAGATAAAATCCAATATTTTTATATATCTTAAGCGTTTGAAGAAATATGAAAACTGTCAAAAATGTTTAAGGCACGTGTAGTAAAACTAGTAAGAAATATATAAAGTGTATTATGATCTTCGACATATAGCACCTGTAGTCCGGTGAAATTGTAGGGGCCTTAACAAGCCAACAGTATAGTCAGTTCGAAAAAAAAATATACCATGAAATTTTATCGATAATATAGTTAACTAAAAATGAAGTACTTATAAAACGCATTGAGTATGATGACGTAAAAAGAGTTTACTTAAAAATTATTAAAAACATATCACATCATCGTAATATATTTTCCATGTAACTAATTTGATTTATATGTAAACGTTCAATGTATAATAATTATTATAAATACTGGGTAGAAACCATATCCACAAGTCAAAAAGAAGGAACATAGAAATAAATCGTTTCATATAAGTTCGCCTTTAGTGTGTAAGTCCGTGTTCCAGACTGGTTGCAATTTTGCATGGATCAGATTTGCAATTTTATATGAATAATGTCTCAGTAACATTTATATAGATATTTGTGATCATGTGCCGCTGAATGACGCAGAAATATAATACGACTTAAATTAATTATATTAAACTAGCAGCCCACTCCGCCTTCGCACGGGTATAAAATATATAGCCTATGTCATTCACTGAAAAAATGATTAAAATCAATCCAGTAGTTTTGATTTATTCATTACTGGCCGTGGCAGCACGCGTTAAATTTGGAGTAACCTCGAAAATAACAGTATTTCTCCACTATTTAATTTATGTTATTATGCATATAAACCTTCCTCTTCAATCACTGTATCTATTAAAAAAAAACCGGATCAAAATCCGTTGCGTAGTTTTAAAGATTTAAGCATACATAGGCATATAGGGACAGAGAAAGCGACTTTGTTTTATGCTATGTAGTGACATGCATATATTAGTCCTTAAAGACAAGATCTTTAGTTATTGTTTTCCTGAACCACCTAAAAGTAATTTTTATATAAGCACCGCTAATATCAAATAGTAAAAAAGAAAAAAGTTCTTTATTAGCTTATAATAAGGTTTCTGTTACTGCTGATAAAATAATTTTAGCTATACAAATAAATTTTCAGGTGTCTGTATATCCCAACACAGAAGGATTCAATTGTTTAACAACACAAAATTTGTTTTCCTATTGCAGGTTCTATTTGACAGTTTCACTCTCGGTCGCTTCACGTCCTTCACTGATGATGGATGCCCAGATGGCTACATGCAAATCCAAGAGGCGAGTCGACCACAAGTCGGAGGCTCGTGGTGCGGAACATCTTGGGGCCCGTCGATATACTACAGCGAAACCAAATCCATTACACTTATTATTCGGCTACTCCATCTTTCAAAGGAACAGAATAATTATAACTTTGATTTTCGTATGGCTTACAAGGTATTGAGGAAAGAATACGCTACAGTGCGTTATGGTGGAACACCACCTTCAGGTTTGCCTTCTTTAGTATATTTATATTATTCAAAATTAGCTGTCGGGAATTCGGATTTTAATGAATAAGTAATTGTTGCAATTTCTTTCAAGTACATATTGAACTAAATTTAATTGACATAATCTCACCAGAGCTTGTACAATTAGTTAGCATTACAATTTTAAGATCTTCGTGAAAATATTGTATACTTGTTCTGATTGAATAAATAATAATTACTGAAAATGTATGTTATTGTAGATTAGCATATAATATCTGAAAAAAGTAGACTTAATTACGAAATGGAATGTAAATATTAAGCTTCACCAGCCATTTTTCATTTCAGAGCGTCCCTTTTTCAAGCCCAGACCAATACCGTTCCCTGTAAACATATCACGGGAAGATACGAAGGCCGCAAGGACGACAAAAACAGCCGAGTATTACCTCGGGGATTTGATATCGGGGACTTATTGCTCTCGGATATTCAACGACTGCGACCGTAAAAACTGTAGGTTACAGTCGCCGAATTTCCCCGGCGTTTACCCGAGAAATTTGACCTGCTATTATGCGGTGAGACAACATGTGGTGCCGCAAGGTAAACACGCCCTAATTATAGTTAAACAACCAAACGGTCAACTAGTCTCCATCAGGAGTCAGAAGGCATTATACAACGCGCAACAAGGACGCGAGAACAATGGTCGCGAATTAAAATTCTGGCAGCAATGCGACGAAGTTCAGGATTATGTGACAGTTTACGATGGTTACACAACCAGAGACCCGGTTATTCTAAGATTTTGTGGCGGGGGTGTACCAGTGCCAGAAGCTATATCGAGCGGACCAGAGTTATTAGTTGAGTTCACGACGTCGCCATTCGGAACGTTCCTGCAGCCAGTGACGTCACAATCGTTGCACGGTTTTCAACTGGAGGTGGAGGTAAATTTTATGCAAACGAGACCGTTTGTCTTCAGATATGGTTAACTTATGCGATTCTTCGTTTTGCAATGGTAAATTTTTACTCTACGTAGGTAGTTAACATAAATTACTTATGTAATGAACATTTCAGAGGAACATTTCTTACCAAAGTTTAATAATTATACAAGTAATAAGGCGTTATGTATTATTATATCGAAGCTTTTGCCCGTGACTTCGCTTACGTTGATATAGACTAGACCTATTCCTCGAGAATAGTTATTTTTTATTGATGGAAGGTACCGTATGGCATTTTCTATAACTTTGACAACATGTATGCAAATATTCAATATTAATTAGTGTTGCTATCATAATCAGATGAACGATATGACAGCGCATAGAAAACAAACTAACAAATATTGATTTTTATATATTAAAAGAGGATAAGAAAACATTGTTCTAAATTTAATAAATTTAAACTATATTTTATAACATTCCTTGGCCCTTACATTTTAATCGATTACTAAATATTTTCAATTAACCTTATACGTTGTAAGTTAACAGAGGTTACTATGCTGTATTTGATTTCGTAAAAGTGTAATGGTACTTAATATATTCGTTAATATAATGCTGTAAAAGTTATCAAGAGTTACAACCTATTTGTAGTTGACCTAAAAGACTATCCTGTTTGAGGCTAATTATGGGAGTCTCTAAATAAATTTATCTCCTAACACATATTCACGCTATTTACAACTTTTATAATAAGTATGTTATTTAAAAAAAAAAACCATTTCCGTTAAAGAGGTAATATTCTGCTAAACTCCAAACCAATGATTCGTCTTCGAAAATTATTTCTTTAATAGGAAACTGCATTATATATTACAGTTATACATTAAATTTGATATATTTTGTGCTAACGTGAACGAAGGTTGTACTTTATATCCTTTGAATGGCTGTAAATGAAGTTTATTGTAATCATAAAACAAAAGAAAGCATTTTAAAAATTACACAAACATATTTCTACAACACGGTTGTAATGCTTCTTCACATTTTCCATGAGAAATTATGACATAGCCGGCCGTCGTTGGACTCCAGCCAAATCGCAATTAAGCTAAAAGTTTTAACTTTTTTCATAGCAAGCACTCATGCGCACACTTCTAAATAACTTCTTATCCATTGTTATGATAAAAGATTTTTCTTATTGTTATTTAAATTAGCCGTTTAAAATCCAATCCAGTATCACTTATAATTATATACATTAGATTCATAATTACTTGATCTCTATAGAAACTAATAATCTAATAATAAAAGCTTGTTTCTATTTACGACTATTTTATAGAATTAGTCTTATTCAGTTTTAAACAACAAAGCTATTATGTTTCAATGACGAAATGAGTAATACTTTTGTACTACTAACTCTAAACCAAGAAACTTACTTCTTTTTCTTCCCCTACACTGGGCGAAACTTGACCTCAGTCACACCTGATAGCAATTGAGAACGAGGTCTAGGAAGTAGCGCATTCGCTCAGTAAAAACTCATTCAGTTTTCTTTTGAAGACCGTTATATTGTATATTTTGGAAAAAAACAGACGCAGGTAGCGCGTTCCATTCCTTTGCGGTTCGCAGGATAAATGAAGATGAATACATCTTTAATCTATACATATAATAAAAAGGAAGTGCCTGTATGTAATATCAAAATAATGACTTTTTACTGATTGGATATGAACGTATACACGATACTGATAACAAAAAAACAATTTTTAAAACTTTTGTCTGTCTGTCTGTTTGTTCCGAGTAATCTCCGAAACGGCTAAACCGATTTTGACAGAAATTTCACTGACGGATAGTTAAAACTACAGCAGGTGACATAGGCTACTTTATTTTAGACTAAATGTCATCTGTGGCTTCGTCTGTAGTACTATCTCCAAAATATTTGAACCATTTTTCACGGAACTTTCACTAACAGATAGCTGATCATATAAGAAATAATTTACAATTATAAAAAAAAAACGCATGCCTAGCTACGGGCAACAGCTAGTATTTATATAAATCTCATAGTAAAACCGAGTGAGTAGTAAATAGTAGTAGTGAGTATATAAACAAACATAAACACGATTATTTGCTGAACACCAATAGAACGTTATAATTTACCATCGTGAAGTACTATTTAACTGTCCGGTGTCTGAACAATAATAAATCAGGCACCGGCCCAAAGTCCGCGGTTGGGCGTTTGCCAAGGGGTAATTAGTACCGCAAGCTAGCACGGCCACTGTATGTAATGATGTAGAGGATTCCAGGCTTTTATGAATAATATTGGTTTAAGCTCCATAATTAAAATAACACATTTGAACGTAGTTAAACATTTCTCGGAGCACGATAAGTTTTTAGTTTTTTTTTTTGTAATAATCTCTGTCATTTCTTGAAACTAAATTAAGACAATCCTTTTAACTAATTGAAATAAGCACATGGCGTATAACATTGTCAGAAGAGGATAGCTAAATAAGACAAGAAATAAATTACATCAATTATATTCCAATGACGCAACAACAACCGCTTCGTCTCACGTCGCACCAAAAACTAGAACCCTCCTTCGCAAGCCCTACTCTCCTCTCCTCTACTGCACCTCTATCGTAATACCTCGTCCCGTCTCGCTCTACTCTCCCAATAGCAATATAGCCAAATGCCCATCATTAATCAACAGAAATACTTTTGTTACAAAATTCTATTAACATTACGATAATGTTTTTGTGGATGAACGAATATTTGTAGCTCTTTCGCACAAAAGCTACTAAGCGGATTGTGATGAAAGTTTACAATCGGCGACAGTTCAAGCCGGGGCGCACCGAGTGCCCTTGCGCTGTTCGCCTAAACAAATCGGGTGAGTGCCTTAAGCGCTCCCATTAGTAGTCCGGTGGAACTGTAGCGGCCTTGCCAGGCTAACAGTGTAGGTCAGTTCGAAAAAAAAAGAAACTTCACAATAATATGGCTTATACATAGACTGAAGAACCTGCCGTCTGAGATCTATCTGGGTGTACACGTAAACCATAAGAGTTACACGAAGATAATATATGCCATCATAAAGATACTAACGTAAATGACGTCACGGGCGGCCACTAGTACTTCATAATGATGTTCACAAAATGGTACAATTTGTAAAAACAAAATAACACCCTGCATAAAATATTTGCTGTGTTCAAAGTAAAATCTTGTGTATGAGAATATCTATAAACTTAAAAGGTCATAGTGAACTTATTACTCGGCACGGGCACAATTATTAATGAAATATATTTAATATATTGAGATATTCGATACTTCTAATAAAATATTTTTAATATACTTCTTATGTACAGTTAGCGTTTGACAAATGTCAAATGATGAAGACGGTAAACATGTTAAACCTGGATAGGAAACTGACTCCCACGTGCAGCTGTTGAAAGACACCAATAGGTGCTTAGCGACAAATTATCAACCTGAGGGTGGTAGTTAGACAGTTGGATTTAGAAAAGCCCTACTACCATGCTATGGTTCCATCACAATATTTTGATACACCGGCAGCTCCAACCCAGTTGAAAGGTTTGGAACCATTGTCGATCAACGTGTAGTCCGAACACGCTATTAACTAAGCCCTCACCGATTCATTTCGTTTCTCATTTCAATAACTCGGTATATACTTATCAAGTACTGCGACCATGTAATTCAAGATACGATAATATAGATAGATTTATTTACAAGGTATTTTGGGATACGTCATAGTCGGCGGAGGGTTTTTACATGGCACTCGCATGCAAAGCAAAAGTGTTTTTTTTATTGCGTAACTCTAAAAATTAATCAAAACAGTCCGCTTTAGTGGCTAACCAAAAATGTCTATATCGTCTGATTGGCCTGACTGATAAAAAACTTGAGCAGTCTAAATTTACAGTATACCTCACAGTTTGGAGATTCTTATTTCAATATAAATTACTAAAAACACATTTCAATGAGAAAAGTAATACACCATGTGGTTGTTTTAAGCCGTTACAAATGACTAATTAAAAGGATATTCTTTATTTAGTTTATTGAAGCATATAGTTTATACTAGTGCTTAGTATATATGGTATATGAGTACATAGTATATAGTAATTATTATAAAGACTATTAAGTTTCCAGACGTCAATCATTGAACTACGGATCCAATTCTAAAGATTGATTGATAATACGTCTTAATACTGTTCGTGTCACATATAAACCATTAATATCTTCCAGGTTAAGTTTCTCGACCAACAGTCACCGACGTACGCGAAAAACAAAAGGGCTTGCGAATTCTGGATACGAGGGACGGGTAGAGGTATTTTAGAACATCCCCAACATTCATTACCGCCGAATACCACATGCCTATATCACATGCAAGGGATTGACACCTCGGGACCCTCCGGCCGGAACATAATTTACAGGAGACCATCCTTTTCGGCTCCACGATTTAGGGTGTGGTTTTCGGTATTGAAATTTTATGTGACCAATGCTCTCAATCCCAACTTACCCGAGGACGAGTACTGCGGCAGCCACTTGAATATATGGGACGGACCAATGAGGATATCGCCTGGTTGTAACGATATATTTTGGTAAGTACTTTTATATATCAATGGACATTATTCATTTATGTTCTGTGACGTACTTATTACAACTTGCGACATACTCGTATAATATCGTTATACAATTTTAAATGTGGCTTGTTATAGGTGTATTTTTTACTTCATAGGTTTTGGCGTTAGACTACAATCTCACCTGATGTTAGATTAAGATATTTTGTACACCATGATGGTGCAAAGCAAAGCACCGTTCTGCCTGATAGTATGCAGTCATCACAGCCTATGAATGTTTGGAATACCCGTGGCGACTCTTTAATAGCCTATTTACTTCTCACTTGAAGAACCCCATACAGTAATCAATTGGAGCGTTTGTGGGAGGAAACTCCTCTGTAACCGGACCGTCAGTGATCTATTTGGTTCCAAGGTGTGAGGGTGTTTTCTCTGCCAATTACGATCAGTGCGATGGAGGAAAGTACCCACACGCTAGTTCATTTATAAATATTAACATTGTTTACTGAATATCTCTATAATAGTATTATTGACGTCACAATATCATCAGAAGGGACAACGTCTTTTATTGCAATGAATGCATGAAAATAGTTTTATTTTGTCCTTGAATCTACGTGGTTTATTTGAATTAGTTATGGAATGTTATTTTTTTTTAATTATAACTTTTTTATTACTAAGTAACCAGTAAAACTTCATCGATTCGATTTACATTTGATTACAATAAAGCTTCGTTCCTATGGTGTGAAATTATACTTAAATATAGCCTAAATAAGACTCTGAAATTTCTCTATTTGCCAGTAAAAATCCCGCCAAAATTGGTTAAGCCATTTCATACATTAGCCTAGATATATAACGGAACTCTTCAATTTTATTTATATGCATATACTTTTGGTTATAGTTATTATAACAAGTTAACAACTATTTTAGTGACAAAGAGCGTTCAGTACAAATGTCAAGAGCCACGTCCCCACAGTCCGTAATTGTCGGTCGACCACCAACGAATGCCACATTAATCGCAAGGTTTTGTCGGGAACGTGCGCCCCGGACCTGTGAGCATGCATTACTGAGGAAATCTAGAGCATGTGCGAAAACCGAAAGCTTCCTGTCCAAAGGCGATTCCTTGACGTTAGAATTGAAATTGACTCAGGGAACAGCTCTAAAGTGAGTTTGCTTATTATAGATGCGTTATTTTCTAAAATGTATCAATAACTTATATAGGTCATGAAGCTATTAAGGATCCTAATCATACTTGGGTGAGACGATATACCGAATAATCAAATACAACTTTTATTTTCTACATATACGTTTAACACTAGTTCGTTATAGATTTCTTAATAGGACATTTTTGATGATATAGGATCTTGATATAATGTTACTAATTTTAGCTACTGTCAATTTGATTATTGAAACTTGATTATTAGTAACAATAAGTTAATCTGTAGTTAAGTAGTATAGTCTATAACTATACTATGAAATATTTCTTACGGTCAATTGTCTAATAACAAATGAATTGTCAGTAACGATAGGTAAATTTAAAGTTTGCTTGTTAAGATATTTACTATTTTATGAAATAGTTACTACGGTCAGTTGGCTAGTGATAAGCTGATGGCTAGAAACAATAAGCGTATCATAAACGTAGTAGTAGGATATTTACTATTGTATGAGTTAATTGCAACAATCTATCGGCTAGCAACAGAATTGATTCCTAGAAACATTAGTTACATCTGTAGATTAGCAGCCAAGATATCGACTATTCTATGAAATGGTAGTCACTTTACGTCAGCTACAGTCAATTGTTAATAACAAATTGATTGCCAGAAAGAATAAGTGTATCTAAAGTTTTATTGCTGATATATTTACTATTCTATTGAATGGTAGTAGTTATAGATAGTTTGCCAGTAACAAACTGATTGCTAGTAACAATAGATTGATTTCACCGTTAGTGACAAAGATATTTACTATTTTATTAGATAACTAATATAGTCAGTAGTTGGGTTATCACAGAGGCCAACAAAAATTGGAACTCATCAGTTTTGTTTGGATTATACATTAGTCGGGTCACTGTAACCACATAATCTTCATGATGTGAAAAATATTAATAAAAATTAATTGATGTTTTGTAACTAATACACTTACAGTACAAGTTTCAAAACATTTTCATTAGGAGTCAGATTTATACACAAATGTGCATACATTTTATAAGCCATGCACGTACAGAATTGGTGTGTTTTAATCTTCACTCGTCTAATATTCCCAGACCAATTTTCTTCAAAGCGCTATATGAGTTTGTTGATCTCCATCAAGACGGTGAACCTTGGGGTCGAGGTACTTGTTCGAGAAAATTTATATCACGTTCTTTCCCCGAAGCACCCCCAGATCCGCCTATTACCTTTTCGTCGCCTCGAGATGTATTTTTGTATGGAAGAGGTGGTGCCAAAAACATCAGGTTGGTGATTAAAATATGTATTTTTTGTAATTCTTATAAATATGTTTTAAATAATAAATCTTGGTGGTGTATTCCTACTGTAACCACAATCGGTTAAAATGTTGAAAAATTTAAGTGTTCAAATTTCGATATTTAGTGTTAAGGTCATTCTCAAAATGGATTCTCATTCACATAGATCCTAATGATTAACTGTTAATGTTCGTATGATTTTATGTGCCAGTGTATATAGATCATGTATTCTATGTTCTCGTTCACTATTCAAAGATGCCCATATTAATTTATTTTACAGTTCAGTTTTTGGATTAAAACGTTCCTGTTTGGCTGGAATAATTCATTATGGTGGAATGTTGTGTCGAACACATTAAAATAAAAATCTTTGTAAAATAGAGTTCTCTGCGTAATTATATTGAACTGGCTTTGATGCAAATAATCGTGTAGTCCGGTAATACTGTATTGGCCTTGCCAGGTCAACAGTGTAGTCAGTTCAAAAAAAAAAGCAGTAATTTTCACGGGTATTCTAATAATAATCTTATTGAAGAGTTCGGGACAATCAATATTGTAGCTTAAAATATAATAAAGAAATTTCATATCCGGAATAATTCGTTGATCCGATAATAATATTAAATTGTAAATATTTAAACGGGCCATGTATGAATTATGCCCTTTTTTAGATTTAGAATTTAGATATCTATTAATTTTTTTTAGATCAGACTTAGGTATAATATATTCTGATGATATATATTTTTTAATCGCTTAGAAACTTGAATATCGTTTATGACGCCTTAAATATGTATATTTCAGTTGCATATATCGTTTCGAAGCCAACTTTGGCGAGGTGATAAAGCTTCGGGTATGGAGTGTGCGGAACGGTGGTAGACTTTGCCGTTCCGTCCATTCTGCCCATTCTCCCTGGTACCGTTGTGTTGGTGACCCGACTGCCGCTGTGAGGGTTTTCGACAAACCTTGGAAAGACATCGGTTCCGCTATCCCGAGAGATTGTTTATGCAGGTAACCTATATGTTCTTCTCCCTATTTTGGCAACTGATACTTTTTGAAGTTATACTTCTTTTGGCGCGTTAGGGGAAAATGATGAGAGTAAATTTTTACGATACGCGCGCACACCGTCAAGAAAAACCGTCACACTGAAGTTAGCTATAGTCAACATTTTATTCTAAAAAAGTATGTATGTATTAAATACTTTTTTTCTGTTGTTAGTGTCGTTTTTTCTACAAACGTAGAATAAGGCGAAAGATAAAATTTTTGAAATTTTGATTATCTTGTTACGGCAAAGAAGTATAACTTCTAACGCGTGTTCATAAGTACTTTTTTATTGAAAATGATTATACTACCATTATCAATTGGGTTGATTTATATTGTCTTGCGATAACTTTAGTATTCTTATAATATAGCGGCCCTCTTTTTACAATTTTTTGGAGAGTTTTTGTGATATCTCAGGTATACATGTTCCTTGTTATTATTTCCCATCCACTTTACTTTCGGACAATGACAAAGCTATATTACGCAAAATGCGACGAACATTACAAAATCCAGAGTCACTAAATGTCAGAATAGGATCTCGCCAAAAACTTTTTTATTGATTCGTATAAACTTTTCTTAAAATCAATATAGGATATTTTATTAACTTAAAAAAAATCATGTACATTTTCTGGGCAATTACAGTGATGTTGGTGATTACGAGTTTACTTCGACCTCGACCGTGGCTGAATTGAAATTTGACGTCGTGAACATGTCAGCTTCGGAGGATTTCCGATCTTTCGGCTTCGAAGCATCCGTCGAGTTTATAAGATTGGACACCGTTTGCGAAAGTTCACATCGAGTTTACGGTGCGAGTGGAGAACTCAAAATATCCTCTTCATCTCCGACGTCTGATTCGGTATGGTTCTGTTATATACATATATTAATGTTTTTACTTTATAAAAACTTTCATTGTCGTCTACTTTCAACTGTTTAAGTTTATTCGATATTTTGTTATGTATTAA
This sequence comes from Antheraea assamensis, assembly GCA_035772565.1. Lineage (NCBI taxonomy): Eukaryota > Metazoa > Arthropoda > Insecta > Lepidoptera > Saturniidae > Antheraea > Antheraea assamensis. Next base: position 383,561 of record JAQQSE010000257.1, read on the forward strand.
ATTTGTTGTTTCGTGGAAACTACGTCACTCTGTATTTTATTTTTTTAATTATCAATACTATTTAAGCCCTTTAATTTATTCATCGATTATGAGTTTATCATTTAATTATACATTACTTAATCTTTATGAAAAAGCGTAATAATATAATACCTGGACAATACTCTGTAAACTCCTATATATGATTGTAAAAATTTTGTTAAAATCGACTCAACTGTTTCTAAGATTAACCCGGGGTAAAAATAGGAATAAATAGAAAATATGTAAGCGCAGAACGTCTACATGTATTTGCCTAATTTTTTCTTTGTCATATATATACTTGCTAGCACAAAGTTTGTATGAAATACAAGGTTTCAAAAATCGTACTAAAAAGTAAAAAATTGGGTTAAAAAATCTATATTTATATACAAATTAATTGCTGCTCGTTTGTCTCGCTACAACTCGAGAATGGATGAACTGATTTGGCTAATTTTTATCTTGAAATATAAATAATAAGTAAAGGAAAATACTAAAAAAGGCAATTTAATTTTCTGATGTCTTTTGTTATTTTAGAAATCAAAAATTGTCATTCGTTTGTCAAATATTTATAGGTTCGTTCAGAAATTTGTCTGTTTCATAGTTGTAGGTCCGATCTCTTTGGTGTTTTTTCTTGGAATAGAAGACAATTCTTTTTCTGAAATAAAATAGTACATGAGAAAACTATAAATTGATTAAATGCATGATTGTGTTGCATTTACAATGTAAATAAAAATGTTGTATTAAGCTTAGACCACATTTTTCACAAATATATGGAAGTGATAGGAAGTTCATCGAGTCATCTAGTCTTCATATAAAAAGAAAGTGAAACAAAAGACAGTAGGGGAATTTTCAAAAATATTGACTGAATTCTCAAATTTACCTTCAGTTGCCATTTTGTTTTATTAGATGATTATACTATAAAGGTGGTAGAGCTACGCTGAAGCTATTACTGGTTTCAGCATGAATGGGTCGGCTCGCCTGGGGTAGTACTCTCACAGAAAACCGACGTGAAGTAACAGTGCTTGCACTGTTGTGTTTCGTTCGGTCAGTGAGAGCGCCGGAGGCCCACATATATTAAAAGGCCGGCAACACACTTGCGACTCCCCTGGTGTCGCTAGTGCCTATGGACGACGGTGATCACTTACCATCAGGTGACCCACCTGTTCGTTTGCCCCCTAATTATATTAAAAAAAAATGGGAAGATTTGGTCTAATTTTCTTTCGTCCAGTTTAAGATGAAATCTGTTTAACACTTTGGTGTTTGATTTATACATCGTTAAATGGTTTCTCAGTAATTATTGGCAAATAACTTCTATTAAGTATATTAACGTTGTCTGGTAATTGTAAAATGTTTAATTTATCTACTTTTTCAGGAACGTTGCGAGCGTCGTCCATGGTTAATAGATCCATCACCAGGCCGGTACTTGTATCTACAAACTCGAGGCAGTATTATCAAAGAACCTGAATTAGATAATTTTACACTATTCAATAATATCACTGTGGCACCTGATCTTACGCATTTATGCAAAACTCCGAATCGTCTAGCAGTGTACGCTGGAGGATTGACACCTATTTTTATATGTCCCGATGCTCCAGATCTGGTAAGAATTTTTCTCATGTGATATATATATATTTTTTTATACTTTATAAGTAAACGTTTTGACCACAATCTCATCTGATATTAAATGATTGTGGACTAAGACGGTAAAATCACGTTTAAAGTAAAGGGAGACTGGCTCTCAAGTGCAACTGCCGGAACACACCAACAGCTGCTTGGCGATAGATTTTCAACTTGAGGATGGTAGCTAACCAGACGTACTTAGAAAAAGTTCTACCACCATGCTATGATTTCTTTACGATGTTTTCCTTCACCGAAAGCTCCGACTCAGTTGCTTGGAATCGAACCTACGACCTTCGGCGCTGTGTCTGTACACACTACCAACTGAGCCATCATCGCTTCATCATTGATGCTTTTAAAATAAAAATTGTTATATAATACGAATCAATCTTTATTATAATGACCAAAAAGTTTTTGGTTCCTACTATATACTCGTAGTTATAGAGTAAACGCATGAAAGCAAAAAATTTATCGAAGATTTAAACCTGAAAGGTGATGCTTAAGTAACGAAAATAATAGTGACGATTTTACATGACGATATATCAAAATCAGATATTTATCACCTACAAAAAGATAAAACAAATTATATATGCGTATGAATAAAGCAGTTTTTTTTTTTTAATTAAGTCAAAGTATACATTGTTTCGAATGCCATTTTCACCATTTTACGCATTCCAGGAAATCCAAGAAGTTATTGAATTGTTTTCGGAAGGTTGGACGAAGGAGGGTGACCCTTTAGCTCGCCATGTGTTAGCGCCTGCTCCCTCGTCTGATCGCTTTGACCTAGATTGGCCGAGATCTTTGGCTGTGGAGTTAATTGCCTTTGAGAGCGGATCCTATTATGTCACCTGGCTGGAACTTTCTAGAAGGTTAGTTTGTTTACTTACCCCTATCAAATTAAGCCCAGAATGGTTAGTATCAAAATTAAAAAAAACTATGCTTTTATTATCGAGTCGGTTTCACGTACCATTTGTTTCGTTTCATTACATAATATATTTGTTTTTTTTTTAATGTATTATAGGTTAGTATTTGACCACAACATCATCTGATGTTAAATGATGACGTGGTCTAAGATGGTAAGTCACGCTTAACCTAGAGGGGAACTGGCTCTCAAGTGCAGTTGCCGGAACACAACAACAGGTGCTGGGCGAAAGATTTTCAACTTGAGGGTGGTAGCTAGCCAGACGGACTTAGAAAAAGCTCTACCACCATGCTATGGTTTCATCACGATGTTTTCCTTCATCGAAAGCTCCGACTCAGTTGCTAGGATTCGAATCTACGTCCGTCGAAGCTGTGTCCGAACACACTACTAACTGAGCCATCACCGCTCTATGTATCGTGTTATATATTTATCAAAAAATTTTACTTGCTTTCATTTAGTTTGAAACCCCTTAGTGTTAGCACGGTTTACACTTAGCCGATTTGTATTTTTTTTCCCTATATTTTAGATTTTATACTATAATCACAGCAAATGTGATTCTTATATGCATTACCGTTTTTACACACAAATATATTTTTGTATAGGTTTTTACTTACACTTTGCTTTTGATATAATACCAAGAGCATAGATTTAGAAATATGATACCTTTTCTCTAAACGAAAGCTTAATAAATATGATTGCTTAAATAAAAACCTAGACCAGACATCAAAATATTAAAACTTGTTATACTTATTATAATAAAAAATTGTTTCAGAATAGGTAAATATAAATCTTATTTTACTCCTTCTCCATTTTTGTGATTCAGGGCGTTATACCTTATAAATATTGGTATTTATATAACCTACCAATCTCCCACAATTATGATGGGTCTAACAACATCTTGTATAATAAATGTGTAAAGTCGTTTTTAGGTTATAGCGCGTAATAAATGTATAGACATATATAGGTATATTGTATATACTATATACTTTCCAAAAATAGTACTCGATTACCCAGAAGGTACACTGATAACAATTGTAATAACAATAGGTTTTTCTAGGTCCGGGAGCCCATCTCCCCATTGCACAGGTTCGGTTGACGAGAAGGGGGCGGCTGGCGTATACCCAGCTTGCCCTTCTTATTAGGACGACACCTGGTGGACACTTTCTGCTGGGCTAGTCGCTGGGCCGGCATGGTGATAGCACTGTACGATCCCATGCCGCCCCAACCAAAGCGGCGGTCGGTACACCATGGGCTTTTAGTGAGTAACAGTCTCACACTACCCACTCTCTCCCCCGGGAGAGTGGTATATCTTTGATGGATTTCCCCACGTTAATAAAAAAAAAAGGTTTAATGATAGCTAATTTTCATTTTTGGAGAGAATCATAGTTATACATTATTTTTATCGTTCTTTATGACGTAAATCAGGGAGCCAAGTAAGCGTGGTGGGGTTTACGCATTGTCCGGGGAGTGCGAGTACCGGTGCGCCTCGTTGGACGCGTGCATCGCGCCAACGTTGTGGTGCGACGGAGTGGTGCAATGCCCTCTGGGGGAAGACGAGCGGCTGGCGGAGTGCTCAGCACTGCTACGAATGCCAGCACACTATGCAGCTGCGTTTTTAGCTTTTACAGCACTCGCTGGATTTGCCGTGGTGAGTACACAACACTATCGTAGAACATCGTACTAACATTTTAAACGTTTGGGGAATAGCAAAACAGAAATACAGCCATCTGAATTGTATTATGACCAACATAATCTATGAAAGGAATGTACAGAAATAAATGTTACCGATATTATTAAAACGGGCAATAGATGGGGCTAATACGATAAACTAAACTAAATGATATTAATAAAAATACACGTATGAACATAAATAACTAAATTATTTTGTAAAAGAAATTCACAACCTGTTCAGAATTCAGGAAGTTTATTGATTTGCTTAGTTTTAATAATTACTAAGATATATGGAGTGATTAAATACATACCTTCAATTTAATACACAAATAGTATGCGAGATAAAAAAATTTAAGTCGGTGAAATAGGCTTAACTTTTTTTTATTTTATTTTTTTTTATTTAAAAGAGTACTGATACTTTGGTACTTTTCCGTTAACCGAGCGCAAGCGAAAAATCGCTAAATAATGTAGTTATCTGCCAAATTTCTCACAACCAAATGGGGAATGTTTGTTTGGGGCCATATGTTCCATTCTCCATTTTAAATTAGAAAAGAAAAATAAAAAAAACTAGAAAACGTGTGATGAAAAGAAAGCGAAATTTAATGAAATTAAAATATCAGGTGGCCGTAGTGAGGTCGTGCCGGCGCCAGCGTTCGGCGCTGCAGCAACGACTGAAGAGCCTCTCTTCCGACACGGCCATCTTCGACGAGAAGGAAGTGATTTGCTGACCGAGCGAGGACTCTGTGCGCTACGTGGAAATCGATCGCGTCACCACCGTGTGACCGGTTTCCTGTACAGAGTCCTGGCTACAATTCATTAATTATCCACCTTGTGGACTTTCAAGACTAGACTGTGCTCGAAATATTATGAATGGATTTCGAAAGTATTGAGATGGCGAAAGGTTTCAGTTTTTAATTTACTGTATCAATTAACCTTTATTTATAAATATGTAAACTCTTTTTAAAATTGTATCAATAAGATTGACATTATTCTTCTTCTTCTTCTTGTTTTGGCACCGTAGAAGCATTTGCCAGTGACAATGTTTTGTTTCAAGTAAGTGTCTTGTGATAATTATAATGTTCTAACAAGGTGGTGGTTTTCTTGTTAGAACTTTCCATGGAGTTTTGGTGGCATCTCAGAATGCATGCTCCGTGGTATTATTTACCATCCACTTCACTTGTATATAATAACCGAACTATATTACGTAAAACACCACCAATATTACAAAATATAGAGTCTAATAACACAAGATTATGAATAAAATATAAAAGCCACTACATGACAGACCAAGATCCCGCCAAAAAACTCGATTGACATTATTATTTGCAACGATATTGTATTTTAGTATCCTTTTTTCAAAGACTCTGTAACTTCAGTATGTGAAATTGGAAATCAATGGAACATAATAAATATATAGGTTTGTTTGAATATTAGATTGTAAAGTATATTTATTATTGTGAGTTTTACTTGCTGGTTTGATAGTGTTGCACTCAAGAACGGCATTGCGAGAAGTTCTTAGTAACACAATTAATCGATATTTGATGAAGGTGTTACTTTGAGGAAATACATCGTTACAAATTAGGGTGGACGTTACTTCGCATTTCCGTTTGGAATTGTTTGGCCACTGTTACGTCGTACTATTCCAATTCCAATTCCAAACGGAAGTGCGAAGTAACGTCTACACTAACTTTTAATTAATCGAGACTAAATATATCCTTGTAGTTAAAAATCAGTTGTTACTGCAATAAAGAAACTAAGTGTTGCAGCGTGTATGAGGAGTTTGTATTTTAATGTGTATTAATATGGTTTAGATATTGTTATATATAATAACTTATACATATATATATATAAGTAGATACATTTGGACCAAGTGCAGCCGATCGGTTATTACTCAATGACCAATCTTTTTTTCTATATTTCGTTCCGATTTTAGTTTGTTTATAATATCCGTACAAGGAAATTGTATATTAAAATTTGATTCCTTAAACATATTACTGTATTGTGTGTTTTCTTTGGTTTTAGTTAACTCAGTTTGACTTTGATCAACTTAAAGTTTAACTTGATTATAGCCGAATTTTATACTCATGTATAGTATATGTAGACTTAATTTCTATAACAAAAGAAGTGCAGTATGTTATTGTCTCATCTATATTTACATACTATTTAATTAACAAAGCATTAAATATTTTATTTTATTGCTACTGTTGATTTTAAAACTTTTCCACCAAACATTTAGTGATTTTGAAGTTATACTTCTTTTAGAGCGTTAGGGAAAAATGATGAGAGTAAATATTTAGGACGCGCGCGCACACACCGTCACGAAAAACCAACACCCTGAAGTTAGCTATAGTCAACATGTTATTAAAGAAAAGTATGTATATACTAAATACCTTTTTTCTATTGTTTGTGTAGTTTTTTCTACAAACGTAGAATAAGGGTAAAGGTAAAATTTTTGAAAGGATTTTTATCTTGTTACGCCAAAGAAGTATAACTTCTAACACGTGTACATTAGTACACACTAACTTTTTTTTTGTTTTCTTTCTATTGCTAATATTTTTGGAGTTTGTGTTGTTTCAGTTATGTTATTTGTATTTTGAATTGTCTCTTCTGGTTACTTCATTGAGGGCTGGTGCTAAAGTTATTATATTTCGTTTGGAGTTACAATTCTGGAACTCTGGAAATAGAATACTTTTTGGAGAAACTCGCAGTTGATCTTGTCGATATGTCTTATAACCGGATAGCCAATATCTCGGTTATAAAAGCATAGGGATATAATGTCGCAAATCAGGTGGCTTTCGTGACTCCAGCTAAGTGCCTTCCGTGTTCGCTCCTAGCTTAGGGAAGCTGTAAAGGTCCTTCCAACCAACAGCCTTAGTCAGTTTGAAAAGAAAAGTCAACCTTCTTGGAATGTTCCTTTCTTGCGATATATTGATTTTCACTTCTTAGAATTTTGATTTTATTTGAAACTAGCTGCCGGCCCCGGATTCATTCATATGTATTAACAAAAAAATTCAGTCCGAATCGTACGACAATATAATCAAATAAAATGACAACTAAACGTCAATTCTTTCAATATTTTTGAATATCTCAATTCAGTCTTCTATCTCACTCATTCACTCACTTCTTTATATGATTTTTTTCACTTTTCCGTACGTTTGCTTTTTCATACAGACCTTGTCTTGACAGTTACACACACACACAATACAAAAATTATAAGCCATATTCTTGTAGTCGTTTCGAAGTCATTTCTATATGTAAAGATTTATTTTTATTAAGTTTTTTTATATTTATATAATAGTGTAACTGAATAAGGTAAGGAAATTAATAACGCACAATAGATATATAAAAGTGGGTCAATGTTAAACCGATCGGCTTGTTGCACAATTTCCAGTCACTATCGATTTGCTGGCGTATTGTAAACAATGTAGCTTTTATTCGTGATTAGAATTAATTTGATAATTCGAAGCAATAATTTCCGTTTCCAATGTTTGAAATGTTTGTACGAATAAAACGTACAAACTGCATACGTGTGATAACGTGATATGAAACTGCCATTCTTATAATAACATTTAAGTTCAATTAAGTAAAGTAAGAAACGTATAATTAATAGAATTAGTGTAGTGTTCATTCATTTCGATTTCTTTTTAATATCATGATTCATTTTTTAATGTGCTACAGTTTTCTAATATTATTTTGACAAGTAAATTAATTGTTTGTTTTTGTGTATCTCATATGTTCCGTTGCAATCAATTATGTTGATTAATATTAATTATTAAATACCGATTGCTAAATGTCATATTCAATATTAATATTTATTCAATGAACTGTCATGTTATTATTTCTGTGAATTGTATGGGCGTGTAATAGTTTATGGGAAAATGTTTAAGGGAAAATGAAATAATATTCTAATCGAAAATTAAATGTAAATAAATTATATATTATAAAAAAAAAAACCTATTCATATCTTAGAAATTTATTGAGGTGATATATATATATTTAATATGTTTCTAAAGGAAATTATGAAAAGTATATTGCTGTCGCTACTCTTTGTTTCTGTCTCGATTTATTGAGACGGATACAAAACACGGAAACGTCATGGAAACATAATTAAGCATAAAGAACTATAATCATGTTAAATATTAGTAAACTTTGTAGAACATTTTGATCTCAGACGAGGGCGAATAAATAACTAATTAATTCTAAACGTAACGTTAACTTTTGGGGTGTTTCTGATTCAGAACGGACAGTTAGTTATAACCCTCTATATAGAGGTTTGTGAATTTTTCAGATAGGACCCCAAGATTAAATAGATAAGTATTGAAAACGTGTTCGTTATTGAAATAATTTATACAACGTTTTGATTTTAAATAGATATCTGATATTGTTGAAATGTAATCTCTTTGTTTTATTAATTTTATTATGGATTATTAATAAGAAGGTTATTAGGTAATGGAGTAAGATCGTTCGTAACGTCTTCCATAATGTACGGGAAATGCGAATATTTCTTTTCCTCTAATATGTTGTTACGCCATATCAAAAGGTATTCGTGTCTGTTTGTTGCAACGGATGCAAATTAACCGATTCAGGTGTTATCCTGGAAGACAATAATGATGTATAATAGCTGTTTAAGCGGAGATTAAAATTTACGTTCGATACAATTAATACAGAGAACTAAGGATGTTTTTGAAATAAAGACTATTTACTATGCATGATGTTGTGGTTTTAATTATGATATTTTAAGGTGTATTTTTCTTAGTTATTAATTTTTGTTTTGAAGTTATACTTCTTTTAGCGCGTTAGGGAAAAATGATGAGAGTAAATTTTTATGATGCGCTCGCACACCGTCACGAAAAACCGACACCCTGAAGTTAGCTATAGTCAACATTTTATTCAAAAAAGTTATGTATGTATTAAATAACTTTTTCTATTGTTAATGTCATTTATTCTACAAACGTAAGATAAAATTTTTAAAATATTTTTATCTTATTACGCCAAAAAAGTGTAACTTCTAACGCGTGTACATAAATAAGTACATACTATTTTTTTTCTTTTTACCGTTTATCAAATTTCAGCGAGGACCACTGTAGAGTCGAGTGGAGTTATTTACAACGTAAATAAAATATCACTCGCCGAGTTAATTTTAGTAATTAACTATCTAATCTATAGAATAGAATAGTATAAACTATCTATCTATTCCACCAATTGTATTCTTCTTATATACCGCGTATCAAAACATTTTCATATCAGTATTAAATCCTTAATCTATCACAAAATACTTTACGTGCTATGTGTATTAATTGAAATACAATCCTATTCAAAATTAACAGTCCCATAGAACTTGAATTGGTAACAAATTTTATTATAACTTTTAGTGGATACCTTCACTGACATATAAAATAATGTTGTTTTGTTATTTTTTGTCACAATTAATTAACTCGTTGGAATAAAACAAATTAACAATTGTAAATATTTTTATAATATATATAAATTCAAATTTATCTGCTTAATTATAAAATGCAATTACAATAAATGTAAGACTGAATGAATGAATGATTCATACAGTCGTCGAAATTATTTAAATCACAATCGAAATATTTAAATTTCCTTTATATTTAATTTTACTGTATTGCAATGTACACAAATATTACAGTATTAGAAAAAAACAAACCATGAACCCAATGCCAGAAACGATGATAAAAAAAAAGAAACAAATAGAAGACCCCAATTTAACCTTTGTCTTTAAATGCCAATCTAATATTGTAGCTTAGGTAGTATGTAGGAGTAACCATAAGTTTTTTTTTTATTTAAGTGTATTAAAAATGATTCTACAGGTCTATGAATTAATTCCTTCACTCATAATTTCATAAGCTTTGGTGATATTGGCAGTAATATCTTCAGCGGGCTTATCTGAAGTGATGAGCCAGGTACTTCCACTGTCTCCCTGTTTGTAGGCACTAATTAATCCTTTCACTGCTGACTCTAGTCTATAAACAAAGTAGGACGGATTTACCAATTAAATATCTATGTCATTTAGTAATGACAGTTTCTATAAATTTGTAGTGTCTCTACACTAGTGTATAAATAGACGGAACGAATCGTCATGAGGGACCTCTCTCTATTCCTGTACATTTACTAATCGTTTAGTTCTTTCTCTAAGGTCTTTACCCTTTTCCAACAATAACAAAACAATGAAATCTTAAATATGTATAATCAAATATGTCATTAACCTCATTCATTACTTTATCAATAGCGATGATAACGTATATGTCCGAAATAGAATTAATCGTGTCCATTTTTTATTGTAGAGACTCGAATGGAAGTGCATCTCGGTATCAGGCTAATGTAAGTTTAATTAATTTTGCAGAACTGCTTATTCACTTGGCAACGACCATAATCTATGCGCATTCATTTATAGGATTTTTTCCATTATTAAAGTCTCTACATATTACGATTTCGATTCAAAATACCTGGTGGGTTTATATAATTGTAAATATCTAAACTACTTACTTTTGCATAGGTAAGGTTTTTACAGCCGGTTCTAAGATAATATCAGTTTCCTTATCAAATGCTCCCATTTTGGTATTATCTAAAAGAGTAGTATCCGTACATCCAAAGCATAATGTGATCACTCGAACTCCTGTTCTCGAGTAATTAGGTTCCTTCTATGAAGAAAATACAAGGAGAAAAAATTGTATTTCTTAAAGATTTATCTAGCACGTAAATGTCAATAAATATTACAGACTAAGATAACTATCAAAAATGATTTAAAATATAAATTTTAGAAAGGAGGCTCTTAAAGACTTAACAGTATTGTAAGTAAAAACATCTTTAGTCTGGGCAGTAGATAACATTATTATTTAAACACATCTCTATCGTAGTAAACATTAGAATCAGAATAGCTACATAATTGAACAAGAAATGTAAATTAATTTTGGGTAAACATATTAATATGATGCAAACACTTGAGTATGTACCAAATAAAGAAGGGAAAAGAAAGAATGAAATTGAAATTGGTCAGATTATTAATAACAACACAAAAAGGTTATAATGTTGTAAAGTTGTGAGACATAAATTGGCTTAAATATGGTTGAACGTGATTTACCCCAAGGCAGTTGCTAAACTGCATTACAGCACTTTTAGTAGCAGCGTAAACTGGTAAAACTGCTGGTTGACACAATGCCACAATAGATGCAATATTTATAATAGTTCCACCTCTCCCATCGTGATCTTTTCGCATTAGATTGTAAGCTTTGAACGAACTCGTAATCAGTGCTGACTGGAAAAAAAGAAATATTTTTTTGTTAGTAACGACAAAAATATATTGTCACTGTAACTATTATTATGAGTGTATATCAATTACATAGTATAAAACAAAGTCGGTTTCTCTGTCCCTATATCCCTATGTATGCTTAAATCTTAAAAACTACGCAACGGATTTTGATGCGGTTTTTTTAATAGATAGAGTGATTGAAGAGGAAGGTTTATATGTATAATAACATAAATTAAATAGTGGAGAAATACTGTTATTTTTGAGGTTACTCCAAATCTAACGCGTGCGGGCCACGGGCAGTAAGAAATAAATCAAAATTACTGGATCGATTTTAATCATTTTTTCAGTGAATGACATAGGCTATACATTTTATACCCGTGCGAAGACGGAGCGGGCCGCTAGTGATTTATAATTGACAATTAGTAGGAAACTTATAAACTTTATTTTGTAATAAAATGGTGCAATAGTATAATAGTGCATATTTTTAAGAATAAGGGTAATCTACAAGACTATAACAACTATTGAGGGATAAAATTCATGTCACATGGTATGTAAGTTTTGGAAAGGGTAATAGCGAGACGAATAGGAGATGAGACTAGAGTGACTCATAATCAATTCGGGTGTAGCACTAAACATGTACATAAGAATTTATATGTGGTGTTTTTAGTTCTGGAGAAGGCATCGGATCGAGTACCGTGAGATGTCCTGTGATGAGCTCTGAAAAGAAAAGAGTGCCAGGGAATCACCTACAATGTATCCGTTGTATGTACAGTGAACCCAAACATACACATTAGGTCTGAGGTTGGAGTTACTGATAATTTCAATGCGGCTGTAGGTTCGCACCAGGGTTCAAATTTAAATCCTTATTTATTCCTTCTTTTCATAGATGCATTAACTTCAGACATACCAGAGGAAACACTTTGGCGCATACTGTGTACCGATAGAGAAAAATAAAGGAATAAAAGAATACAATAAATGTAGAATAGATGAAATGGCGAAAAGTATCTGGGGTAGCTTGTGACCCGTGGAAGCCGTTGAAAGTCAAGGGGAAGGTGTACAAAACTATTATAAAACTAGTCATACTGTATGGGTCTGAGTACTGGGCTACGAATCTGATGGATAAGAGAAGATTATATGTGGCAGAGATACGAATATTAAGAGAATATGTTGTGTATAAGATTAAGAAAATGAGTAGTAATAGGCTAGAGTGGTATGGGCATCTCCGCTTCCCCGTCGATCGCGCACCCTTTCAGGTAGTGGAGGGTTGAAAAGGAGGTGGAGACCTTATCGGACCACCGGTATGGGCATGTCACGAGGACATATGAAAGTCATGTAACTAGAAAAGCTTTAAGTATGAAGGTGGATGCGTGTAGATGTAGAGGAAGACTAAAAAAGGTATGGGTCGATTGCGTGAAAAGTGATATATAAACGGTATAAACGGTGTAAATACTGAGATGCCATCTGACAGAGGAGAGTGGAAGGACATATTGTGTCTGTCCTACTTAGGTGGGATAAGGGTAAGAAGATGATAACTTAGTAGGGACCAATTACTATTGTCTAAACTCGTTACATACTGCATATTATCATAACAGGAGAATGAAGTCTATACAGTATCATTTCTAATCACACCAAAAGACCTGTGGTAATTTTAATGCTGATGTCTTTCATTCATCCTATATGTTTGTAGAAGTTTTACAGGAATCATATCTATCACATATAACCACGAGACCTAAAGGAATTCTGTTTGATTAGAATTTGTAACGTATCCGATCTAAATTGTAGGTATACATTAATAGACCTAAAAAGCAATTTCAATTCAACTAGGTGTAAATAACTTAGTGAACTACAATTACACAAATAAAGACCTTGTAGAAATTCTAATTCAGTTGATAAAATGGAATGAGGAAATTTATTAAGGCCACTCGTACACATCCTTCGATAATGAAATGAGCCTTGAGAAATATAAACAATAGTTTTACCCAAATGTACTTACAACATTAACAGCGATCTCCTTCAAGTAAATATTTGGTCTATCGTTCATTATACCGGCGCAATTAACGACAACGTCGATGTATCCATAGTCGGCAATAACAGCTGTATAAGCGGCATCTAAGTCATCTGTTGTCACGTCGCAAACATGGAACTTTACTCTTTTTGAATCATATTTTTTACTCATCTCATCTTCCAACGCCTTACCATTTTTCACATCTATGTCTAAAGCAGCTACGTGCTGTAAAAAAAATAATTAGGGAAAATATCTTGTATAAGTAATATTTTCTGTGCAATTGTATTATTATTGACTTGTAATTTTAATATTATTAATCAACTTTTATAATTTGTAAAATCATTATTAAATAATTATTGTAACTTATCCATTTTTGGGATGAAATATAAAGAACTTTCAACATAATGTTTTAAACAAAAACCGAACAATTTCTAAATGCCATTATAGATAATTTTTCTAAGTAATCAATTTCAATAAATGCATACGTACGCGTTTAAATTTGCAATCCGGTGAAGCTATGAAAGCCCGTTAGGCCAATAGCGTTAGTCAGCTCAAAAAAATAGCATATAAAACTTAATAAATATATGAATAAATGATTTAAGCTACTTCTGATTTAAGTTAAGTTTTAAGATTTAAGTGAATTTAAATAATCTAAACATAGTGACAGTTCAGACGAATAAAAATGATTATTTGTAACGAACGAATGTTTTAGGTCGTAATTTAATACGTGGGTATATTTATAAAGTTTACATTTATACTCAACAAAAGTATGTTTTTACACATTAACATTTAACGCAGTGCATCACCTCGATTAACTAGTGCTTTGAAGAGATATGAAGAAATATAATTCGCGTTTATAACATATCATATAAAACTAAAATAAAAAAATTGTTAAAGCCTTACATGCATATTTTTGCCAATGTAGACCACATTCCACTTCTACTTAATTTTATTTAAATATCTGAGTGTATGTATGAGTTTTCAAAAGCATGTTAAAAACCTTAGAAAATACGTTTAAAAGAAATAGTTGACATTACTTTTGGCGGGGAAGCTATATTTTTTTGTTCTCGTTTTAAAATTAGTTTCAAAACTTATAATAAAAATCGTACATTTCATGGTTAATAACTCATGAGAATAGTTGCGTTACTTTTGAACGCTTAACTTAAAATTAATTTTATGTTAAAATCCTTAAAACATAGTATATAATAATAAACTAGTTTCTATATAACATTATATTTTTAAATCTGTAAATTTGATAACACTCGATACTCTGGACTTACCTTAGCACCGTCTTCCAAAAACGCTTGGACTATCCCCGCGCCGATACCGGCCGCTCCACCAGTTACCAAAATCACTTTATCTTCAACGTTATACATGACTGCCCTAAAAGAAGCTATGAAATGGAATAAAACGAGTTTCGTAACTAATTCGTAGTATGTAAAGTAGATAGCTTTATAATGACTACATAATATGCGCAGACGTTAACTTGTTTGATATAAATGAGAGAAATTAAACGGAATCCTGAAATAATTTAGAATAAAAACAGTGTTATAAACAAAATATTAATCAACAGAATATTCGGACCGTTTTTTTTTTCAGAATGCCTTATATATTAAATAATTTATTTCGACAAAAACAACTACTAAATTAGTAATGCTGTTGCACCGACGCGACGTATAGCATGTGTAACATTACCCGTAAACTGGCTGCTGATTGGTTCCATACTTCTGGTGTACTTCGTGCAAGTATATTTGTACAGTTCGAGATAATTAAATGACGTACTGCAATGACATAAAGGGTAAACCATAACAACGATAGATCTTTAACTATTGTCCGTTAAATGATATACTTATATATTAATTACATTACTAAATTGTATATACTTATGAATTATGCACATATAAATAAAATTGAAGTGTTTATTGTTAACAACTCAGGGTCAATTTTTGAAACGTCGGAGCCAATTATGGCGGAATTTTCACAGGCAAATATAGAACTTTTCAGGGTATTACCCGGACTACATAATGATATGCTTTATCATGTGAACTAAGCAGTTATGATGATATTTATCAGAAGCAACTTGATATTTTGTAGGTGGTAGAGCTACGCTGAAGCTATTACTGGTTTCATCATGAATGGGTCGGCTCGCCTGGGGTAGTACCACCCTCTCATAGAAAACCGACGTAAAGTAACAGTGGATGCACACTTGCGTTTCGTTCGGTTAGTGAGAGCGCTGGAGGCCCACATATTTAAAAGGCCGGCAGCGCACTTGCGACTCCCTTGGTGTTGGTAGTGTCTATGGACGGCGGTGATCGCTTATCATCAGGTGACCCACCTGTTGGTTTGCCCCCTATAACATAAAAAAAAACACAGGGAAATATAGAACTTTTCATAGTATTACCCGGACTACATAACGATATGCTTTATCATGTGAACTAAGCAGTTATGATGATATTTATCAGAAGCAACTTAGAGACTGCAAAAAAATTGTAGAGCCTAAGGATGCGTAATAAATTTTGCGCGATTCAATTTGAGGCATCGAGTCACACTACTACACGCGCATAGTTTGCACATACATCAACGACTGATAAACGGGGAAATTGTAGATCGAATCAGTCGTCTTGATATTTTTATTGAAAAAAAACTATTAGTTAACGTTTTGTGTTTTGTTATTTTAATCTCTTGATGCCGGATCAAGATTTCGTTTCTCGACTCTTTGGCGAGGAGCAGTATTGTGATAACTGAATGCTAATAT
The DNA here is from genome assembly GCA_035772565.1 of Antheraea assamensis. Taxonomy (NCBI): domain Eukaryota; kingdom Metazoa; phylum Arthropoda; class Insecta; order Lepidoptera; family Saturniidae; genus Antheraea; species Antheraea assamensis. Next base: position 399,816 of record JAQQSE010000257.1, read on the forward strand.
AGATAATACTTACAGATATCTAGTTGGTGATCAGATGCTCTACCTCGTAGTGCTGGGACGAGTTTATTTCTCACCATTCTTATAAGGAGAGGTATTGTGATAATTGAATCTTTATTACAGATTATAATACCTAGAAAGAACGGGTTTACCTTCAGATATTTACACTCCTAGTTCTCAATATAACGAACAAAAGGACTAGAAACATGACATATCTAGCTCTACCCGCCACAGAGTTCTGTAACATTTTCTGGAGTTCATCATTAAGTCAATTTGTTAAATTGTTAAATAAACAAAAAGAGAACAACTAGCAGATATTTATGGCTACCGGTGCAGGAGTTCCACAACAGATTCCGAAGTTTATCCCAAGGTCGATATAAGCAGTCAATATCAAAAAAGTCATTTCAATATGCTTAGAGTGGTTCCTATAACCATATTATTATAATGTATAACATATAAAAATATTTATCTTTTTAAAACGTTCAAGAATTGTTTGTTATCGTATACGTACACAAATAGGGATGTATTTTTCTAAAAAACTCTAGTATGGAGCGTTATAGTACGTACGGATTCCGACTGAATTTTAGTTAAGCGTTTTTTTTAAATTGACTCTAATTGAAGAAGTAAATTGAACCTTATTTCTTATACCTTAAGATTTACGTAAATTAGGTGAAATGGTATATAGTTTTGTTTAATACTATTTTATTCCTCGTAGATGATGGAAGTAATTTAAATATTTTGTTCATTTACTGAAACTTGATTATAGCATAATAAGGTACTCTTTGTTTATTATGAAAATTACAAATTTAATGAGATTTTAGTATCGAAAGTTAGGCTCCGTCGTGCGAGGTGGCTACAGATAATTGATTTTGATATGAAACTGCTATAGTGGCGGGTCAGGCCGCCTGTTGGCGTGGCCGCGTGTCACCATAGCATGCGTCGCCACGCTTTATGATAGTATGTATGTACTGAGAAAATTCTTAATATTTTATTTTTGGTTATGTCATATTTATTCCCTGTTGTAAACTATCTATTTATGTATGTTACTTGTACAAAATAATTTCGATGTTTCACATCTGTCACCGGTATCGCGACGGCTAATTTTTTTTAAATAGAGGTCTATTTAAAAAAGTGACAATTATTTTTGTGTTATTGGCAAAAATTCAGTGTATCTGTAATTAATCATTACATTTACTAAAGATCAAATGAAAAAAAAAAAAAACAAAAAATCAAAACAATGAAATTCTCCTTTTTGAAACTGCGCCCTTAAGTGCCAAACAGAATTATTACCCTTGACTTAATAAAAAACAGACAGCATTGAATTCAAACGAAAACAAGTGCGCATGAAAGAATAAAACTATTTTCTCGAGAATGAAATTATGCGCATCAGAAGGTAAATAATAAAATGGATCTTTCGAAGAAATTTAGGTGTTCGGATATTTTACTCTTTGTTTTTTTTTTTCGTGATAAATAAAAACTGTTTGTTACATTAAAACATAACATATATTCTATACAATAAATCATATTAACATTACTATTTCTTTTTACATGGATTTTCCTAAAGGCTCCGACATGATACTATAGGCGTTTTTAATATTTTCAGTCACATCTAAAGCTGGTTTATTACTGTCAACCAACCATGTGCTTCCTGATTCGCCATATTTTACAACTTGCACAATACCTAAAGCTGCCGTATCTTTTCTGAAAAAAAAAACAATAAATATGAAAAACATTTAAAGAAATATCAAATTCCTTATCTTTCTCATATGTGCCACGCGTAACAGTCTCGTGTATGCGACACGCATAACTAGTATTTCTTTTAAATATTAACCTAAACCTTTAAAATTTGCTTTCTTCCATTCATTGCCATGTTTAATTTTTTATTTCCATTTAAACAGTTTCGACTGGTCGTTCTGTAGGTCATTTGAATATCATATCTATTTGTCTTCCTTAAATACATTAACGTTTAAAGATGACATATTTGGTGATTCTATTATATGAACAATTCTTAATGTACAATATCTGAACGAGATATTCAACGAAGTATTATTATTCTGTTATGACACTCATTTTTTAATTTTGTATAATATATATATTATATTTATGTTACACCTAACAGACATCCACCCACTTCGCTGGCCATTAAAAACAATTTTGATAAATAATTGGCAAAGCGTCAATGGAATCCAAAAAATGATTAGCTTAGAAACATCTACAAATTGCCATAGCTCTCCTATGCCGATTTATTCAGCTTTCATGGAACTATTTTCGTTATATAATAAGTATTGTAATACAACGAGTACCGATTAATCTCCAATATATATATATATATGTACTAGTTGACCCGCCGAACTTCGTACCGCCTAACAGTCGATTCTTTATTTTTTTTAATACTTATTTTACTATTCGGGAGGCTATATAATGTTAAATGTTACCATCGTACAAATATTGATAAATATTGACATTCATATTTATACGATACTAACGTCACCCAATTGTTTTGCCTTCCCGGTACCTCTCCACTAACACTTAAACTTTATAGTATGGTGTTAAAGTTCAAATTGACTTTTAAGTATTATTACGAATTGATTGCATGGGAGTATAGAAAAGTGGTGTTTTTAGACTTTTTCAGGTAATTTTTAAAATTTTTCTCTCCGTAAGATCCATCCTCGTACTTCAAGGAATATTCTAAAAAAAGAATTAACGAAATCGGTTCAGCTGTTCTCGAGATTTGCGCTTAGCAACACGTTCAGCGATTCGTTTTTATATTATAGAAGAAGATATATAATATTTTGAGGGAAATTATCGATTTAAGCATGAGAATATATTTGCAGACTACTTGTAGTAAGCAACAAATAAATGATTAGATATGAAATTCTTAAAATGAATCATAAGAGTAAAGAGTCACAATAACGAGAAACATGCATCAGGAAAAGAAAATGTATTTGATACAAAAAAGTTATCGGCAACCACTTAAGAAATTGTGAATTAATATAGTTAACACACTGACAACATGCACTTACTCTTGGACTGGTAAAAATGTCATGATTTCCTCTATTTGTTTATTTAGTTGTTTATCAAAACTGCGTGTATTGTTTAACAAATCTGTTTTCGTAACGCCCAAACACACAGTCAATACACGAACACCAGTTGTTGAATAATATTCTTGTTTCTGTAAACATAAATCATTACACGTTTCAGGTGTCTCATTCATATCTTAAATTTTATTTATAACAATCACGCGAGTTATTTAAGTAGAAATTCTCTAATTTTGACCTGAAGTAAATATTTAAATAATATACAAAAATATAGTAATTTTATTAAAAACTAACTCCAATACAGTTGCTGAACTGCATAACAGCGCTCTTCGTTCCAAAGTATACGAAGAACGCAGGGCATAGTTGGCACAAACTGGCAATTGAAGAAATATTAATTATTGTTCCTCCCTTTCCACCATTATCCATACGCATGATCTCCAAAGCTTTTAATGTCCCTTGTACCACCGCTGTCTGCAATAGTTTACAGGATTATGTTTAATATTCTTTCAAAATCAGTTTGTCATGTTAATAATAATAATAAGAATTAAGTGACACTAACATAGTTTACTTCAATTTCTTTCCTTATTCGTTCCATTGTACTCTCGTCAGCTAGCCAGCATTATTTACAACTATATCTATGAGTCCATATTTATGCACGATAGCAGTCGAATGCTCCAAACAACTGATCTTCTTTCGTTACGTCACATTTTATAAATGTAACTTTATCCTCTCCGTACTTCTGACATAATGTTACTTGAAGACAATTTCCAGATTCTTCGTCTATATCAAGAACTGTTACATGCTGGAAAAAAAAATCGGTATTATTATTATCTCAACAAATAAACAATAATTGCAATTTAAACTCACACGGGCTATACATATTTAGTAATTATCATTATGTCTTTTGATAGAAAGAAGGTAATCAATTACGTTCTCTTTGTTTCGTCTCCTTAAGACCTTTTGACTGACTTTCATCGAATACGTACGAATGTAATTATTCTTTCGATTGAATTTTCTTACGTTTCCACGTCTGTGAAAAACTTGGAATGTTGTACACGTATAACTGAGACCAGATGACAATACCTTAATTCACAACAAAATAATTCAATTACGGACGAATTTTAGAGGGAATAATAGTATTATAGACTAGCTCACCAGTGTTGGACATTGAACACGTGTAACATTCACAGAATCAAGAAAAAAAGTAAACTTAAGGAATGTCCCAAATATACTATACTAGCAGGCCTGGCGGACGTTGTCCTGTCCTGATAATAAAAAATGATATACTTATGTGCATGAAACGCTTAAGGCAGCTTGACTTTTTCCGAATCTTTCAACAATTATCATTATATTTCAAACAATTTACGAAAGAAAACCTTGACAAATTATATACCTAAACCTTCCCCGTGAATCACTCTATCTAGTGGTGAAAACCGCATTATAATCCGTTCAGTAGTATTGGAGTTTATCGCGAACATCCAAACAGACAGTATCCAGTATTGCGCATGTAATCTTCATGCGTTCTTGAAGGGAAATTTCTTTGAATAACTTCTTTGGACACGTTTGTAAACATTATATAGTTTAGGTCTGAAATAGTTATATGAAGAAATAATTATTCACCATATCAATATCTGAAAATATATACACATCGTCGTCGCCAATCGCTGTGAAAGAATTCGAAGGGCATGTTACACTTGGGCACAATACTCATAATCTAACGCTTATTCTTCGGAATTGCCATGGCAGTATTTCTGTTTATATATAATTAGCAACTTACAAAAGTTAAAATTAAATAGAATATCTTAAGTAATAAACATTTATACAATAAATTAAAATTGTTATGAAACATGTACATTGCGTGGTAGACAAGTTGCTACGCTAAAATCATAATGATGCCATTAGAGATGGGTAACCACCCGGATTGAGCCCCACGAGAGGGTTAAAACTCAGTTCTCATGAATTTTATTCCAACCACTGGGTTATTTAACTGGTTGACATCTAACTTTTACCTTTGCAAGCCTTTAGCAAAAAAAGTCCGTTTTAACAAGTGAATATAGTTGTAAATAGTAAGTAAAGTGTACATTTTATTTTATACATATAAAAGAACTAATTTTGACCCGGTTGCTTGCTAATCTATACATATAATAAAAATGAAGTGTCTGTATGTAATATCAAAATAACGACTTTTTACTGATTGGATATGAACGTATACACGATACTGATAACAAAAACACAATTTTTAAAAATTTTGTCTCTCTGTCTGTCTGTATGTTCCGGGTAATCACCGAAACGGTTGGACCGATTTTGACAGAAATTTCACTGACGGATAGTTAAAATTACAGCGGGTGACATAGGCTATTTTATTTTAGACTAGCTATCATCCATGGCTTCGTCTGTAGTACTACCTCCAAAACGATTGGACCTATTTTCATGGGACTTTCACTGACAGATAGCTATTGTTATAAAAAGTAATTAAAGCTTTTTTATTTTGGACTAGCCTTTACCCACGGCTTCGTTTGCAGTTCTATATCAAAAACCTTTTAATCATTTTTCACGGAACTTTCACTGACAGATAGCTGATCTTATAAGAAGTAATTTACAATTATCAAAAAAAAAAACGCATGCAAAGCTGCGGCCAATAGCTAGTCATTAAATGTAACTCGGAGCGTTTAGTTATAACGTTAGCCGAACGTAAAAGAAATTCACTACAAATCATTAATAAAAATTAATTCGTTATTTGAAAAGAATCTTTTTTATATACGTTTCTATTTAATTATGACCTATATATATGGCAATTTTTCGTTAAAGATATATACTTCATAATAAATTAGTTTAAAATTACAAAAGTGATTCGTATAAAAGTACAATTTCAAGAAAATGTACCTTAGCTCCGTCTTCCAAGAATACCTTAACAATTTCAGCTCCAATACCGTTCGTCGCTCCAGTAACCAATATAATTTTATTTGCAATTTCGTACATGATCACACACACGGTTAAGCTTACCAGACGACTGTATTAGGATCAGTTGTTAAAAGTGAAATATACTTGAAACCGGGTCGTGGGTTCCTATCTACGATAATTATAATCCAAATTCTTTGTTGTATTACAAATATTGGGCACAACATGTTTAAATGATGATAAAACATTTATTTGATAAACGATTCGATTAATAACTTTGGTTCATTGTCATACATGTTGTAACAACGTACAATAAATATATATATATATTTTTATATATTATAGGGGGCAAACGAACAGGTGGGTCACCTGATGGTAAGTGATCACCGCCGTCCATAGACACTAGCAACACCAGGGGAGTCGCAAGTGCGTTGCCGGCCTTATAAATATGTGGGCCTCCGGCGCTCTCACTGACCGAACGAAACGCAACAGTGCAACCACTGTTACTTCACGTCGGTTTTCTGTGAGAGGGTAGTACTATCCCGGGCGAGCCGACCCATTCATGCTGAAACCAGTAATAGCTTCAGCGTAGCTCTAGCATTATTGGATTCAATGCTTTTTGATAGTGACTAAGAAGTACTCATGAAATTCAACATAAGTAACTTTAAAAACTAACCAAGTAAAAATAAAATTTAGGGCTCAAGAGTCAATGACGAAATGACCATCAAGAAATTAGATAATTATTTTAATAAACAAAACCGTTTTAAAAAAAGTCTAAAAAATCACCAGAACCTTAATAATCATGAGATTTTGCACACACGTTGTCAGAACTACAGAAATGGATATAGAGTACCTTTAATAAAAACGAAAGATCTGTTCCCGAGGGTTAGCACCATTTTAATGCGAGCGAAGCCGCGGGCAAAAGCTACTATAGCACAAAACTAGGTAGGTAGGTTGTAGGTGGTAGAGCTACGCTGAAGCTATTACTGGTTTCAGCATGAATGGGTCGGCTCGCCCGGGGTAGTACCACCCTCTCACAGAAAACCGACGTGAAGTAACAGTGCTTGCACTGTTGCGTTTCATTCGGCCAGTGAGAGCGCCGGAGGCCCACATACGAGTATATTAAAAGGCCGGCAACGCACTTGCGACTCCCCTGGTGTTGCTAGTGTTTATGGACGGCGGTGATCACTTACCATCAGGTGACCCACCTGTTCGTTTGCTCACTATAATAATAAAAAAAAAAAAAACTTTGAATCGGACAGAGGAAGATCGATGAATATATTGACTGAATTGTTTATAATAAATGCATTGAATGTTTCAACACTGATATGAGACTTGACAGAAAGGAGAAAAAACTGACTGTATTCAACGTGGGCTAAAAGGAAACATAAAAAAGAACAGCAATAACAATAAAAAAAAACTCTTATACCATTGTATTTTAAAATGATTATAACTCAGCGATTACCTGCTCGGCTATTGTGTTATTCAAAGCGTGTTGAAATTCTAGAAGAAATCTTAAGCGTGACGAAAAATGTAAAAATAATCGTAATTAGGTGGTAGAAAGCATATTACAATTATCATGGCTAGCTATACTTATTAACAGTATAAATGTAATTATTTGTTAACAGATAGTTAGTTATAACCCTCTATATAGAGGTATGTGAATTATTTGAAGGAGGTTTATTAGGTAATGGAAGAAGATCGTTCGTAATGTCTTCAGTAACGTACGGGAAATGCAAAAAATTATTTTCCTCTAATATGTTACGCCATATCAAAATAAATTCGTGTTTGTAAATAAATGCAAATTAATCGATTTCGGTGTTATCCTGGAAGACAATAATGATTAATAATAGCTATTTAAATGGAAATACGATAATTTTATTTTCGAAACAGTTATTACAAGGAGCTCGGATATTTTTGGAATAAAGACTATAATATTACTAACGTGGTTATATTAAATTAAAATTAATATGACGTAGTTTTTACTACCATATTTTGTTGTGTTATTCCCAAATAGTGATATTTAATCAGTTTATATTTGTGGTTAGCAGAACTAAAACATCATGTAATTATTTACAACAAAAATAATGTTTCCTAACCATAAATATAACTTGACGAGTTTATTACTAAGTGATTATATTAAATTACTAGCTGACCGGGCGAACTTCGTACCGCCTAACAGTCGATTCTTTAATTCTTGTTTTTATTACTTATTCTGCTATTCGGGACGCAATATAATGTTAAACGTTACATCGTATAAATATTGACACATATTGCCATTAATATTTATACGATACTAACGTCATTCAATTGTTTTGCCTTCCCGGAACCTCTTCACTAACATTTATGCTTTATGGTATGGTATTAAAATTCAAATTGATTTTTAAGTATTATTACGAATCGTTTTTATGGGAGTATAGAAAAGTGTTGTTCTTTTGACTTTTTCAGGCAATTTTTTAAATTTGTCTCTAAATAACAACCATCCTCGTCTTTCTAGAAAATGCTAAAAAAAGAATTAACGAAATCAGTTCAGCTGCTCTCGAGATTTGCGCTTAGCAATACATTCAGCGATTCATTTTTATATTATAGATTATGACGTGGTTTTTACTATCGTATCTCATTGTGTTATTTCCAAATATCGATATTTAATATGATTATATTTTTGGTTACTACAATTGTACTTAGCAGAACTAAAGCATCATGTAATTATTTACAACACAAATAATGTTTCCTAACCACAAATGTAACTTGACGAGTTTATTACCGACGTGATTATATTAAATTAATATGTCGTAGTTTTTACTATCATATTTTATTATATTATTCCCAAATACAGTATATTTAATATGTTTATATTTGTGGTTACCAAAATTGTACTTAGCAAAACTAAAGCATCATGTAATTTTTTACAACACAAATAATGTTTCCTAACCACAAATGTATTATAACTTGACGAGTTTATTACCGACGTGATTATATTAAATTAATATATCGTAGTTTTTACTATCATATTTTATTATATTATTCCCAAATACAGTATATTTAATATGTTTATATTTGTGGTTACCAAAATTGTACTTAGCAAAACTAAAGCATCATGTAATTATTTACAACACAAATAATGTTTTCTAGCCACAAATGTAGCTTGACCAGTTTATTTACTAAAATTGTACTTAGCAGAACTGAAGCATCATGTAATTATTTACACCACAAACAATGTTTCCTAACAATGTTCCTAATGTAACTATTCCATCAATTATATGATATACTGGCTTGCCGCTCCGCTCCAGTATTTAACTACTAGCACTTTTTTCTAAATGAAAGGTAAGGAGGCTTTCTCCCTTTTACCTTACCCCTGACAACAATTATGCCGAATTTTATAATAATCGGTATAGCAGTTAAGGTGTGAAAGCGTAACAAACAAACGTTATCACATTTATAATATTAGTAAGGATTTGCGTTTCATTATTATATCCGTAAACCACCTACTGAAACGTTTTATAGTATTAAAATATTTTTTTCTTGTAATGCTTTATTGAAATGAAATAATTTTCCTAATTGCCAGTCAGGTATATTTTAAATCAGTAATTGCTTCAATAAAAAACTCAACACTCAACAAAAGAAAGTGCCTTTATTTCTTAACAGTCATAATTATGTATATCTTTGAAATTAAACTAGATAAACAAAGATTGATATTTCATAATAGTTTTTAATTGTAATTCTTCATTAAAATAAAATATAAATACACCAGATGAATGAACTGATGAATACTTGATTCCTGCATTCCTCGAAATCGATTAAATCGTAAAATATCCTATAGCTGGTTCAAGTATCATAAAACCAGATAAAATCTGTTATTATTTATCCCTTTAATTGTATCATACACGCAATATTAAAACATATGAAACCAACAAAAAATTGATAAGAAAAGAAAGAGCTAGAATAACCTAATATAAACCATGTTTTGAAATGTAAATTGAATATTATAGAAGCATGTGGGGATTAATATGGCAATTGTAAGGAATTTGGTGTCGGTATGTATATTAAAAATACATTCTACAGATTCTTATGAAAACATTCCTTGACTCATGATTTCATAAGCCTTCGTGACATTGGCAGTAATGTCTTGAGCGGGCTTGTCTGAAGTTACAAGCCAGGTACTTCCACTGGCTCCCTGTTTGTAGGCGCTAATTAATCCATTTACTGCTGAATCCAATCTATAAACAAAATATGATGTATTTACCGATTATATTTCGATTTTATTTGGTAACGACAGTTTCTATTCGTATGTTTTCTCATATCACGTTGCCCTTCTGTTGATGTAATCAGAGGAAACGAGTTGTCATGGTGGAACTTTTTCTATTGCTCCAGATTTATTAATCTTTTAATGCTCTTCCTAAAGTCGCCCAACAACAATAAAACTACGAAATCTTAAATGTGTATGTACATATATATCAGTAACCTTAACGTTTTTTTTATGTATAGTGATGATAACACAGACACATAGTCAAAACAAAATTGACCGTGTTTAGAAGTTATTATACCGATTGGAATAATCATGTCTATTTTTGATTTTAGGTATCTAAACTAGTCAACAGTAGTACTTGTAAGTTGCTTAACAAGCACCATCGGTATTATTACTGTATTATCTATACACAGTATCATGAGGCACACATGCTGGTGTGTGTGCTTTCACGTGTGCTTCACCAATTTGTATATGTATCATTAGCTTAGCTTAGTAAGATTCACGTTGTTGCATCCAAGGCAACAGACCAAGCCGAGGCTCAGTCACTTTGGCACCCTTGAACTTGTTGCCAAGCGGCCGTTGGTGAAGCTGTGAAGACCCATCGAGCCAACAGCGTATAGTCAGTTCGAAAAAAAAATAATCCACAGTCTTTTGTAGGAATTATTCATTACTACTATTTTTAAAATTTGTATTTGATCCGAGGTTTATGGGACTTAGTTTCAAAATGATATGATCCGTTTATATAATTACAAAACTACTTACTTTTGCATAGGTAAGTCCTTTATGGCCTTTTCTAAGATAATATCAGTTTCCTTATCGAATGCTCCTACTTTGGTAGTGTCAAAAAGAGTAGTATCCGTACACCCAAAGCATAATGTGATCACTCGAACTCCTGTTCTAGAGTAATTAGGTTCCATCTATGACAAAAATATAATTATATGTATATTTTATCTATTAAATAAGAAAATAAATATTTATGTAGCATGTAGTAGCAAAAAAAGTTCTAAATACGGGATAAGGTGAATAAAGGTTCCTAATTAATCTAGCTACAAAGAACTATTTAATGACATCTTTCATATGGGCAATCGACAATACCATCATTTAGGTATATTTCCATCACAGTTATCTTCAGGGTCAGAATACTTACGCAAATGTACAAAGAATGTAAATTAATGGGATTCAATCTTTTAATGCTAGAGAAAATATTAAAGATTAATAAAGGAGAAAATCATCTTTTATAGTGAAATGGAAGGATGAATTTAAAATTGCGTAGATTATTAATAAAACCATAAAAAAGGTTGTAATATTCTAAATTAGGGGGACATTTTGCATAGTGGAGGAAATTGACTTAAATATAGTCGAACGCTATTTACCCCGAGGCAGTTACTAAACTGCAATACAGCACTTTTGGTAGCAGCGTAAACTGGTAAAACTGATGGTTGACTTAATGCCACAATAGACGCAATATTTATTATAGTTCCACCTCTTCCACCGTGATCTTTTCGCATTAGATCGTAAGCTTTGAACGAACTTGTAATCAGTGCTGACTAGAAAAAAAGAAAGAGTTGTTTATTAGTAACGACATAAAATAAGCTATCAATACAACTATTCGTCATATAATGCATATTATCATAAGAGGAGAATGAAACCTATTAAATATTCATTTCTAATTCTGTATTAAAAGTATGAGGGTAATTTTCATAATGATGTCTTTGATTAGTACTATGTGTTGCCTTGTATAGACATTTTACAAGAACCATAAGTATTGCATATAACCAAGATATCGTAAAAGAATTCTGATTAATTAGAATTTGTGACTTAATCATTCTATATTGTAATTTGCTATATCCTTGAATTATACATTAATACACAAAGGAAATGTTATTTCAATTGTATCCAGAAAACTGACTGAGATACAACTATTCAAACTGAGACCTTGTAGAAATTGTAATTAAGTTGTTAAAATAGAACGACAGTAGTTTATTATGTATACACTTCGTACATATCCTTAGATAATTAAATGAGCCTCGGTAAATTAAGCAACAATGTTACAGTAATGTACTTACAACATTAACAGCGATCTCCTTCAAGTAAACATTTGGTCTATCGTTCATTATACCGGCGCAATTAACAACAGCGTCGATGTATGCATAGTCGGCGATAACCGCTGAATAAGCGTCGTCTAATTCATTTGTTGTCACGTCGCAAACATAGAATTTTACTCTTTTTGAATCATATTTTTTACTCATCTCATCTTCCAACGCTTTACCATTTTTCACATCTAAGTCTAAAGCGGCTACGTGCTGTAAACAATTGTAGTGAAAAATATTTGTAAAATTCATATTTTTATTAAAGAAAAATGTTATCAGCTCGTAATTTTGATATTGTTAATTACATTCTGCAATTCTTAAACGCATTATTAATAATTGTCTACCAATTTGAACATGAAAAAAACCTACTTCCACGGTGGTATTAAAAAAAACATTTCTAAATGTATTAGAGATATTTTTTATAACTTGTAAATTGCAGTATATGCATACGATATTCCCAGAATATATATACTTTTAGCCGTTTCTTATTATAATACTTAAAGTAAAATTACTAGTACAGGCTGGTAGTTTAGAGAAAAAAAATTGTTTTTTCGTCATTATGTTTTATATTGTAACTGTTATTGTTCTTTTCGGGTGCATTTGCGTTAATGAGGATTTGACGTGTTTTACTTACCAGTACATTTTTTTACTGATTTTTCTAGATGTAAGGTACTTTATGATTTTTTCTATACCTTATAAAGGTGTATGCAAAATTTCATAATGACAATTTGATTAGCTAAGGCATGAAAGCGTAATAAACAAACAAACTCAGGTTCATAGTTATATTATTAGTAGTGATTAACACTCGGACGAAGTCGCAGGCAGTCATTAACATATTTGTGAAGTTTTGCACTAAATAAAAATAAGTTATGGTAAATTAATATCGTGGGGCGTAGTGAATTACCCCGATGAAGTCTGTGTTTGAAGGATATATGAAAAGATAAAATTAGGGTTTTTACCCTTTTCATATCAAAATTAAAAAGAAAAAAATCTTAATTACTAAGTCTAAGTCGGCCTGGCTAGCTACTAATCTCAAGTATAAAATCCCTCGCCCAGCACATGTTGGTGTGTTCCGGTAGCTGCACTTGAGAGTCAGTCTCTCTCTCAGGGTTAGCGTGACTACCATCTTAGACCACATCATCATTTAACATCAGACGAGATTGTGGTCAAATGCTAACCTATGGAGTATTAAAAAAAATAGAGAAATAGTGACGTCACTTTCTGATAGCTCAACTTAAATTTGCCTTATGCTAATGTTTTTAAAACAAAAATACAGAGTAATTGATATAAAATAATAAAATAGTCCCTGGTAAAAAATGTATTAAATATTAGCACTTAACTTCTGGACTTACCTTAGTTGTAGTCCGGTTAAATTGTAGCGGCCTTAAGAAGCCAACAGTGTAGTCAGTTCCAAACAAAAAAAAGGACTTACCTTAGCACCATTTTCCAAAAACGCTTCAACTATCCCCGCGCCAATACCAGCCGCTCCACCGGTTACCAAAATTACTTTATCTTCAACGCTATACATGACTGCACTTACAGAAGACATGACATCAAATAATTCAAGTTTCTTAACTATTTCACTTCTTATGGAATATGTTAATTATTCAAATTAGAATGGGTTTTTTATGTAGTAATTTAACAGTGTTAATTTAAAGAATCAGACCAATATTATAAACTAAATAAAACCTCGATTAATAGCACACACTTTATGGGCTGCTTTATTAAGAAGTTTTAATATATATAGAATGAATCACTTCGAATAAATCAACAGTATAAATTAATAACGTTTTAGCACGAACGTGTAACTTATGTAAACATCGCCAATAATACTATTGGCTGATGTTTAATTCATACTTCTATTATACTATGTACTTGTATGTCGAGTATAATATCTAACAAATATTTGTACAGTTCGAGATCATAGAATGACCTACTTTAATGCCAGAAAGGTCATCATACTATACATTGTCTGTTTAATAACATATCCCTAGTTTGGTTAGAAGTTCTGCCATAACCTTATTAATTTTAATTTTCGAATACCAGTCAAATACACTTCTACTATTTTTGAAAATAGAATGTTTGCGCTTTTTATAATTGATAATGATTGGTCGCGTCGATTAAGAGTATGTATTCAAAATGGGAAAGAACAAATTGTATTGTACATTTCATTATCAATTTATTTAATATATAATTTAAACAATTACCAATGATTGTATAATTAATTACATCAAAAGATAGAATTGATGACCCGACTATGTTTATTTATTACCTTACTTAATACACATAAATAAAACTGAAGTGTTTGTTTTTGTTCGGTTCACTTTTCGAAACGGCATCAGAAGAATTTTCATAGGAACTTCAGGCGTTTTCAGGGCGTTATTCAGGCTAGTTAAAGAGTTTATTACTACGTTTTTTCATAGGGACTAAGCAAAAATGATGAAATGTAACCGAAGTAACTTAGAATCGATAAAAAGTTTGTACATTGTTAGTGTGAATGGCTTATTGTATTAATATTTATATTACAAAAAAACGATTCGTAATTATAGCAAATAACAAGACAATTTGAATGAACAATAAAACCGTCTATAAAAAAAAAATAACTCGAAAACAATCCACTGGAACGTCATTGTACATAGCAGTAGCGAAATGTCTATATAACCCGATTCCCATCAGCTTCCCTTCAAGAATTAGCATATAACGTACTTACTAAGTACTTACTTAGTGACATATGTAGGCCAAAGTTAATTAGGTATTTTCGATTGTCATACAAGCTAGGGACGGTGTTTGAAATTTATTTGACGCCTAAAAATTTATAATAGCATCAAGTCAAAGATATTAAATTCTATGCATCAAGTGTAAGTTATAAGCCGTAAAAATTCGGCTTATCGCATAGCATCCCATCTCTTTTATTGCTCTAGGAAGTGAACAAAATCAGTTTTGCTCTACGGGAGACCAATAAGAAGCCACCAATTTAATCTGGCCCAGTAGCAAATAGGAATATGCAAGATAATGCCAATTCTGATAGGTCAGATAAAATTAACGTCCATAACTCGCTGGCTTGCCTCCGGTTTATGAAATTTTTACAATATACGTACATATTTTAAAAGAGAAAGAAAGCGAAAAGTAAAAAAGTTTATTTATAGTACTATTTTAAGAGGTGCATACTACTTACTATATTTGGTTTTTAACGTTTGAAATTGTATTTTGAAGGGTGGTGTAATACATTTGTTTACATGAAGCATACATACCTGTTCGATTTTAAAGCTTTGTGATTGTTTTATTACGATATAATAAATTGGGATTAGTAATTATAAACTAATAAGCGTAAGTTAACGGTAATTTAGTTTCAATTTGGTAAGTTAATTCACATGTATTGTTGTTTTCTTGCTACGTAATGATAATACTTTTGAATTTATACTTCTTTTGGCACGTTAGGAAAAAATGATGAGAGTAAATTTTAACGATGCGCGCGCACACCGTCACGAAAAACCCGACACCCTGAAGTTAGCTATTGTCAACATTTTATTCAAAAAAAAGTGTGTATGTATAAAATACTTTTTTTATATTGTTATTGTCGTTTTATCTACAAACGTAGAATAAGACGAAAGATAACATTTTTGAAAAGATTTTTATCTTGTTACCCCGAAGAAGTATAACTTCTAACGCGTGTACATAAGTACAGACACACTTTTTCTTTTTAAACTGAGTTTTTAATACAAAAAACGTGTACTCAAATTAGGATACGCTCTTTCAGATATGACTTAAACTTACTATAGATTACAAGAGGCGGGACGGGACAGATTTGTTAAGCATTTCCATAAATCTCTTTATGATAAATATACCACCTGCCTTTACCAGCAGTTGTAAACTGAATAAAATATTTTGTATTGCATGTATGTTATTTTCCGAGTCAAGTTCATCCCGGAACCGTACTCGTTTCACATGTATTAATAATAACTTAGTAAATTCTGCAAAAAAAAAGCACGTACAAGCAAAAAACACATTTGCAGTTGTTTGTTGAGTTTGGAAACACAAGGATCAGGACTTTTTTTTTAAATTCATTCGAAGCGCCTAATGGAAAAGTGGATTGCAATCGCGAATTGATGAAACGTTCGACAGTATCAGTATACTGTCATTGTTTTAGGAAAACTTGACCATTTCGTGGTCATAAAGAAAGTTTGGAATCGCATAACCGCAGCAATTACCTGGAACCTTTATTGCAGTTTAGTAAACACAACACTATTATGGACATTTAGAGGTGTGTTCTGCGTCTCATAACTCCATATAATCAGGACTTTCCAAGATAACCTAATTAAGGGCTAATATTCTGTTAGGTAAGAACATTTTGTTTGCTCCGGATTCCCTTTATCAGATTTCCACCCTTCGCCGCTTGTCTGATTGTCATATACATATACATTTCTTATTTTATTTTAAGAAGGTTTGTGGGTATATCTATGATATGTAAGGTCCCAAGTTTAACAAAATATGCCTTTTCTAACAAATAGAAAAATTATAACACTTTATAAATAACGAAGATCTGAGATAATAAACATTGAAAAAAAAAAATACAACGGAATTGACAACCACTTCCTTTTTGAAGTCGGTTAAAAAACAACTGGTTCCCATGAAAGAACATTACCATTTTCACGGAGCGGAGTTACGGGCAACAGGAGATACATTATAAAATGGTTCTTTACAAAAAGTTTTGTAGTCCGATGAAACTGTAGAGTCCCTGCCAGGCCAATAGTGTAGGTCAGTTCGCAAAAAAAAAACGATGTTCGGGTTTCACTCTAACTCTTTGTTTTATTTCTTTGTGACAAATAAAAGATAAGCACATAACATATATTACATGGAATAAATCCTATTTCCATTATTATCTTCTTTTACGAGGATTTGTTAAAAGGCTCTGACATGATACTATAGGCGTTTTTAACGTTTTCAGTCACGTCCAATGCGGGTTTATTATTTTCGACTAACCACGTACTTCCTGATTCACCATATTTCAAAGCTTGTACTATACCAAAAGCTGCCGTATCTTTACTGCAAAAAAAAATAGAAGAAATATATTAAAGATATTAAAAATAGTACCTATTTATAATTTCATGAATACAACGCGATACAGTCTGCGTATACGACACAAGCAATTTGTCTTTTGTGACCGACTTCAAAGAATAGGATTTTTTTTTCTGTTTCTTACCTCAGAACTTCGTCATATATAAATTGACTTAGAAAATTCTATTCGACACCGGAAAGGGGAGATTTCGAAGATTCACTAAATATATGTACGGGTGCATAGAAATAAGTAGCATTTGAGACTGTGATAGATTTACGACAAACCAAGACACCTAGTCTAGGTTTACCTACCTATATTTAAGAACATTCTGATAGAAATTTTATAAAACTATTTTTTTAACTCAATTTAATTTGTTAGAGTGCAATAAAATAATTATTATCTTAATTTGAAACTTTCAAATTTGCTTTCAATTGCAAAATTGCATTTTTTTTTCATAGTTTTTGCTTGGTCGTTCTATCGGACATTTGAATATTAGATTTCTACAGCGTTTATAGATGATCTATTTAATGATTCTTATTTGACATATCTAACAGAACACTAGAGACACAACAGAATGGCATGCACTTACTCTTGCACCGATAATAGTTTCATTATCTCTTCTATTGGTTTATTCAGTTTTTCATCAAAACTGCGTGCTTTGATTAAAATATCTGTATTAGTAGCGCCCAAACACACAGTCAATACACGAACACCAGTTGTTGAATAATATTCTTGTTTCTGTAAACATAAATCATTACACGTTTCAAGTGTCTCATTCATAACTTCAATTATATTTATATCAATAATAAGAGACATTACGGCAGAAATTCTCTAATTTTGAGTTGAATTAAATTAGAAAATTGAGATAATATAAAAATAAGACAATTTATCGAAAACTAACTCCAATACAGTTGCTGAACTGCATAACAGCGCTCTTCGTTCCCAAGTATACGAAGAACCCTGGGCATAGTTGGCACAAACTGGCAATTGAAGAAACATTCATTATTGTTCCCCCCTTTCCACCATTATCCGAACGCATGATCTCTACAGCTTTTAAAGTCCCTTGTACCACCGCTGTCTGCAATAGTAAAACTTATTTTTGGTTTATGTTTTAACTTAGTTCACAATCAATTTGTCTTCAAATATTTTTAATAGATCTCAGTTATAATATGAATTAAAGTGACACTAACATAGTTTACTTCGATTTCTTTCCTTATTGAATCCATTGTGCTCTCGTCAGCTAATCCAGCATTATTTACAACTATATCTATGCGTCCATATTTATCCACGATAGCATCGAATGCTCCAAACAACTGATCTTGTTTCGTTACGTCACATTTTATAAATTTAACTTTATCTTCTCCGTACTTCTGACATAATGTTTCTTGAAGACAATTTCCAGATTCTTCGTCTATATCAAGAACTGTTACATGCTGGAAAGCAATTTTGATAATATTATTATTACCTTAACAGATAAATATATATTTGGATATACAAGAGACATATTTGAAAAGAGATATCAGGAGAGTTATAATCTTTGAGTTTCTCTTGAAATTGATGTCGACATTGTGATATTTTTTGCTCCTGTAGGGCATGTCATACAGTATGGTGATAATTTGTTGTTGATAGATGATAGAGATTATTGATAGAAATGATATTTAAAATGATAGACGGATGATTGAAATGAAACAACCGAACCCGGAGAGTATTTGATGATCACTAATTTATTTATGATAAAAATGTATTACTTATAAAATTTTATTGCTTACTACGCAAATAGGTACGATTGCTCGTACAGCATAAAATTTGATAATTTTGGCGGTCTTATCCATTTATATCACATGAAATACTATCATAACTCTATATAGAAATGATACATAATGTCAGCCTGTATACGTACCACTGCTGGGCAAAACTTTCTGCCTGGAGTAATCAACTAACATAATCATCTTTACAGCTCACATAATTGTAGTAATGTAGAGAAATCAACAGTTAAGTAGATATTTTTCCCACATCTAGCGGTACTACAAAATAACCCCAAGGAGGGTTGATGTCAGGCAGGCGGCCGATTATAAAAGTTAAGCCAAATTATACATCACAACACGAAAACGATGTTGTGCCGACCCTATTTAAGTGGGATAAGGATAAGAAGATGATGGTGATCTTAAGATATAAATGACTACAAAAAAAACTCATAAGAGATATTTACATTTTACTATCTACACGGCCGGCGCCCCTGCTTTGTATCGCTTTAGTAACAAAGAAATGAGATGTATCACCATACGAGTACATTCAAATAAAATGGCGACTCAATGACTTAACACATTTGCATAGATTAATTTTCCTTACTCTGTTTTGTTAGACAGAAAATAATCAATTACTTGTATTTATTTTGCTTCTATAATTATGATTACTTACTACTACTTGTTATTCGATACATTTTCATACATTGTTACGTGTGTGAATAATTTAGTATTTTGTACATTTTTAAAAACTGATAACAATCGAATAATTCTCACTATTATAATTATTAAATTATGCATGAATTTCCGAGGTCATTTACATACACGCTCGCTATTGTTGAAATTTAACACTTGTAACATGTATAAGGAAAGATTAAACTTAAATGTTTCACGAATCCACAGTTTAGGTATCCATATCGAAAGAGGTATTAAAAACCCTGCGCCTATTTAGTTCCTTTCGCGTTTGTATATTCCACGTGTAAGAGGCTGTATCTTTTGATCTTTAATATATAAGATACATTAGAGAATTTAGTTTTCATAATAGTGAAATCAAGTAATAATTATTCTGAAGAATACAAACCACCAACAAGACACAAATCAATAACTAGCTACCGTGGCACCATCCAAACGCGAATGTTGCGCATGCGCGTTTTTATTATACCACACATTCACTCTTTGGAATTACAATATCGGTATTTTGCTCTGTTAACGCCTCGGGCTGATTTTCTAAGAAACAAATCTCAAAATTGCGAATTGTGTTTTTAATTTTTGTTTTATTTCACGTCATCATATATTTTAAATTTCATGCTTTAGTAAAAAAAGTTGCTACAAATGAAAAATAATTTAAAAATACATTTGACATAAAAGTTACAATTTTACAATACACAATTTATTATTTTTCAAAGTTTACTAATAAATCAGGTATTTTTTTTAAACTTATGTTGCCAACAGTCTGTTGACCTGTGCCTCATGAGGTCTACATTCGTTTGTATGGAATTTAAGCCTGTATGGTTTTGGACAGTCTAGGGGTTAAAAAAATTAACAGCTTACAAAATATAAAACAAAATATAGTGTCTAAATAATAGAAATGTATACGATAAATAAACATAGTTGTCATATGTGTAGTATATATGTATTGAAGCGCAAATTGCATTACAGGAAGTTTGTTAACGCTTTCCTCATTCTAATGACACTAGAAATGGGTAACCACCTGGGCTAAAACCTGGGATACCAGATGTCATCAGTTGTATTCCACCTAACTGGGTGGTTCAGATGGGTTAAACGAATTTTTAACTTATTGGAAATATGAATTTTATCAAAAAAAAATGCATTTTAGCAAGTACAAATAATTTTAATATTTCGGAAATTGTACATTTTGGACATCGAAAACAATTAATTTTAGTTCGGGCAGTTACCCATCATTAGATGTCACTCAGACCATTCAATCATACCTTAGTCGCGTTTAAAAATAAAATATTAATTAGTAATGTTTTCTACGTTTTTTTTTATCGTATGGCTAAATAGAGTATCCATTTTGTATTGCAATTGAACATTTAACTCTTTCAGCCATTTTAAGGCGTCGTCCATAAGATTGATTAGGTTGTCGGGGTACCGTTGTATTGTCGAAGTGGACATTAGTTTGATTGTGTTTCCACTCCGGAGTTACAACGTGGTGAGTCAACCCATCCGCACCGGTAATTTAATTCGGCACATCGCCCGTGTTTAGTACGCAGTCTGTTTAGCCTGCACCAATAGCCTCTTGGCGGTTCGAAACCTTTTAGTTTATTACATGAGTTGATGTCATATCTTCCCTCACCCAATTTTGACGCTTGCCAGATTTTTCGCCACTCGCTCTGTATGCCGGATTCCATGTTACCTAACTCCACAACAATTTAGTGAGCTGGGCGTCTGGATTTTAATCTATGGTGAGGGGGTTTAAGGAACTCTTCATGCATTGTGAGATTAATATTCTTATTTGCTTTAATAAGTTCTCTTATCAAGAAGCTTTACTGCATTAGTACTTCATTATGGCCATATGAATATTTAATATAATGCGTTGTTATATATAAATATCTTGAGACAGAACAGTTCAATACGATTTACTGTGTGCTATTTGCCAATCAATTTACTTTTTCTTTTTTTTTGTATAGTAGATATTGCAGAACTTTAGTGTTTTAAAATATGGAAGAGTTCATTATTTTTTTCTTAATATTGAAACTTTAAAATAAAATGACAATATAACAATAACTACTTAAAAATATAACACGTATTTTTTAAAGCGTACCTTAGCTCCTTCATCCAAAAATATTTTAACAACCTCAGCTCCGATACCGTTCGCGGCTCCAGTAATCAGAATAATTTTATTTGATATTTCGTACATGATCACGCGGTTAAAGTTACTAGACTACTGCGTTAGAATGAGTTGATACCAACAGAAATATATTTGAAACCGAGTGCGCGATCTTATCAATGACAACATTTATACAATTATAATTATTTACTGCCTGACAAACATTGAAAATAAGTGTGAATAAACTTTGTTTATTATCTGTGGTACTACGTAAATCACCTACTTTTTTATAAGACGGATTATTGGTAAGGGTATTGTTCTTAATTCGAATGATTACGAACCAGGCAAAAAGAAAAATCCGACGAAGTTATTGTATGAATGGCTTGTGACATATTTATTAAACTGATATGAGGGTTGACATAATGAAGAAAAAAGTGGCGGTACTTAGCAAAAAAAAGGTGAACTACTCGTTTCTCATACTAGAAATTGAGTTTTTCATACTCTGTATTTTTAACTTGAGGATGGCTTAGCGCTTGCTTACTCGAACGCTGTGTTTTCAAGTTGAAAACCTACAAAAATCTGAGTTCATTTATCGTGATGGAAAAAGTAAAAACAAATTTATGCAAGTTTCTCTGGCTAGCTGTCACTCGTAACTTGAAAAAGCTGCCTATAAAAATATTTCTCATGGAAATCCACTATTTTTAGTTTGAACTTAATAATTACACCGGTTTTTTTTCCCCCTTTATAATTTTCACATATTGTACAGTTAATGCTCCTGAATCGTGATTTAATGAAAATAAATATTCACTTTTAATATTTCTTGTAATGCTCATTGTTATTCTACAAAAACTATACAATAAACAACAACATAATTATAAGTTATTGAGGTCAATAGTTGAACCAGTAAAATTATCAGTAACCTCTCTTGAATAGTATACTTTTAATTAATGTGTAATAAGCATTTTTCCATTTCATTTTGTCGATTTATGTTTTGCGATAAATCGATCAACAAGTTTCGTCACCAAATATTCTGTTTGATCGTTTTCCATTGTAATGTTTTTCTATGTGAAATATACTCGGGTGAAACTCATCTTTTTTATATACGTATTGGAGGCAAACGAACCTATGGGTTATTTGAGGGTAAGTAATAAGTAACGGTAATCGTCCATAGACACCTGTGACAGGAGAGGCATCGCAGATGCGTTGCTGGCCTTTGAGGAAGGAGTAGGCTCGTTTTTCGAAGGTCTGTGGGTTGTATTGGTCCGGAAACGTCTATCTCAATATTAAGATTTTCGGCGTAGAAATCTAAACATGAGTCCAAAAATAGCCTTTTTTAAGGCTTACTGCATTGCAAAACGTATATGCAGATAGAAGTTCTTGTATATGGTGTCGATTTGTGTCAGATTTTTTATTTCCGAGAAAACAATGACAACAACAAATGAATGCAACAAAAAAAAAACAAACGTCTACAAATGCGCTCCTTAAAGAGGCCGAAGTAAAAAAAGGAAAACAAAAAGAAGATTAAAACCGATATTGCCCCTGCTAGGTTGGTCTGATTAGTTTACTTTCATAGCTGAATATCTTATGGTATTTTGTTGCAGGAAATAGCAGTTGAGGTAGACACCATATTTGCATCACAAAAACAAGCAGGGCGAGCAATGTATAATATGGTGGCTCTCGAATCATTACAAATAATGTTTGAGCAATTTAGTATCTTAACTCTGCCTTGATCATGCATTTTATGGGCATGCCTCTAATGCAAGCCCATAAAAACTCGATTAGCTGGATTTTGTAGAAAACCGACATAATTCAAATACTACAAACAATGACAAATTGGTTTATTCCATACTTCAGGATTACTAAAATCAAGTAGGTATGCTTAGGTAATGGGGTTCGGCTTTACAACAAAGTCCTAAAGGACATTAACTATTTGTTGGATAGTGAGTTTAAGCAATATGTCAAGCGGATTTTAATGTCTTATTATAAGGCGGATCAATACGTAACCGACAGTGATGTTTGGAAATGAAGCTCCTCTTAGAAACGAATGTAACTATATATCTTAGTAAAAATATGTATGAAAAAAGATAAACCAAATCAAGTTTCTTATCGGTTCTTCTGGATAACTGGGTTGTTTTCCAAACTAGTGGTAGTTCTAACATATGTAAGCGCCTTCTCAAGACATAGATCGAAATAAAATATATTTGATTTTATTTTCTTATACTAAAAAATTAGGGTGGACGTTACTTCGCACTTCCGATAAGAATTGTTTGGTCGGTGTCACGTGTACTGCAATAGAAAACAGTTGTGAGACAACTAAAAATATTGAAAAGGCACGGTCGGTCGGCAGTTAAACTCAACAAGGGACCAAACAACTCTTAGCGGAACTGCGAAGTAACGTCCACCCTAATTTATTATGATGGATTTCCGCAAAGTAACGACTTAATCATTATTATTCAATTCAATATTCATTCATTATTAATAACAAAATCACTTATACCACTATTACTCACGGTACTCCTCTCATTACCACAGGGGACAGAGGACGGGGTTAGGATCAAGCTGCTTCGAATTGTTCGTCTGATGGTACAGTGAGAAAACTTCCTTAAAAGTTATGGTGAAAGATTTCATTCTATATGTTTTAATCATAATAATAATATAAATTAAAAATTACTCTCTCAAAGTAGTTTACACATTTGATTAATAACTTTTCGTAGTATTTTCTTGGCGAAAACTAGTATTCTATTGCATTAACACCAATAATATTATTTTAAAGGTATTATAAATTTAACAAGAATTTGTTAAACGCTCAGACATGATACTATAGGCGTTCTTAACATTTTCTGTCACATTTAAAGCTGGTTTATTGTTTGCAACCAGCCACGTACTTCCTGATTCCCCCTGTTTAAAAGTTTCTACTAAACCTGAAGCTGCCGCTTCTTTCCTAAAAGAAAAAGATAATCTGTATAAATAAAACTAACTATAGAAGTCTGCCGTTGTACGCGCATTTAGATAATTTTTATTTAACACTAGATGATTCGGTGAACTTCATATAATTTACATATGTTTGTGTAAAATGTGGTCAAAACTTAATACAACATTTTTATTTGTATTACTAGCTGTGTCCGCAACTTCGTCCGCGTGGAACGGAATACAAGTCACAGTGAGTCATGAAACAATCTGAACTTATATCTTGTATATTTGTAATGTAAAGTGTTAGGCTAAAAACTAACAATGGTCACACCCCTTTGTCACTTCAATAATAACTCAAAATTAAGGTTTCCAAGTTACTTTGATGTGTATAAAAACTGTGGGCCATGCTATCGTGCTGCATCTATCGTCATACAGTCAGATAGTTCGTAACACACGACGGTAATGTGTGCCCACACCTCAAGTTAAAACTTCGCGACGATGCACGCAGGTATGGGAGTAACATAATACTAATATTCTAATTTAACAACTGTAAAAACAATGTTAACCCCTGGACTGTCCAAAACCATAAATATTTAAGTTCTATACAAACGAATGTAGACATGAGGCATAGGTCAATAGACTGTTGGCAGCATACGCTTAAAAAATACCTGATTTATTACAAAGCTTTGAAAAATAACAAATGATGAATTGTAAAATAATAATTTTTATGTAAAATATATCATTATAATATTTTTTCATTTGTGCGAACCTTTTTTACTAAGCCATGAAATTTACAATGTACGATGTAGTGAAATTAAAAAATAATTGAAAGCATAATCTGCCATTTTGAAATCTGAGTCTTAAAAAATTAGCACAGGGCTTATAATATTCATTCATATATACTTCACATAGATCATTCTTATTATTATTTTTATGCTATCCTTTCTTTTATTTGCACTGCCTGCAGTCTTTTTCCTCCACGGTACCGCTGGAAGAAAATGCGAGCTCCCTAATGCATAAACCAAAAAGTATTCATTAATTCAAAGCGTAATTACAACATCAGAATTAAGGTAAATTTATGTAAATTATAATTCGAAGTAAACCTAAAAAACACAGAAATTATCACATTGTTATCTATACTCTTCCTTGCAATAATATTCTTACGACAGTAAACCAATAAAATTATAAGTTTAGCGCCATCTGTTGTCGTCAAAAATGTATTCTGTTATTGCTTCCAAAGACGATATTTTCTTACATTCATGTTCAATGAACAATTTTAGTCTCTTTTTTATTATAATAAAAAAAAACCTAAAATTTGATAAGGTTCAATAACTTGTAATATTTACAACACAAAACTAATTAGAAATTTACAAATTTAATCATTAACCTTATGTGATCGAAAAATAAAAATCATATTTTACTTATACAAAGTAAGTTATTCAATTTATAGAAATATGTAGTATATGTAACTGGCCATTTTTTAAAATGTATATTATAGTAGCAATAGATTTAGAAAATGACGGTTGAGCACCATCTATTTGCAATAATGCATATTAATTAATTACTGAACTTCTTAGGTTATTAATATTTATTTATGTGAAAATAAAATATTAACCATTTTTCTTTCGTTCTATGTCTTAGTAATGTAATACTGTGGTAATGTTTATTTATGTTATAAAAAACCCTGGTTTTTGGATGAGGATAAAGTCCATTTACTTATCTATTTTTCTCTCGTACTTAACTCCCATCGTCATTAAAATCACAATAACTTTTGATAGAGTTAACCGATTTGAATGAAACAAAAATTTTATGTTGCTGCGGAATATGCTTGATTATTTTCTTGTTGGTCTTTTATCAGAAACCTAGTACTTTACCAGTGATGCCTGATCAAACAAACAGACAGACAGATAGACAGACATTTCTAAAAATTATCTAAATGGGTTCTATTACTTATTTCTAGACACCTGCAACAATTTTTTTCTCAAAAATCAAAAAAGTACAGACACGTTGGATTTACATTCTTATTATATGTATAGATTGTAAATGTAAGTTGTGTGAAGTATGAGGAATAGAGAACTATAAACAAATGCTTCGATTCGTCGGTGGTAAGGAAAAAAACTAATGTTTAAATGTTATTGAAGTTATACTTCTTTTGGCGCGTTATGGAAAAATAATGAGAGTAAATATTTACGATGTGCGCGCACAACACCGTCACGAAAAACCGACACCCTGAAGCTAGCTATAGTCAATATTTTATTCAAAAAAACTTATGTATGTATTAAATACCTTTTTTCTGTTGTTAGTGTCGTTTTTTCTACAAACGTAGAATACAAAATTTTTAAAAAACTTCTAACTTCTAACGCGTGTACATACACACTACCTTTTTTATCGATAACATATCTCTTCAATTATAAGATTATCTCTTCAATATCTACTAACCATAAAAAAAAAAGAAATTGGTTAACAAATACAGGAAAACAATGTATCGGACTGTTTTATCTTCGCTTTGTTAAAATTCCAGTATAATAAAAACAAAACATCAGTTATTATTGTCTTTTAATGTATAATCATTTAACACAATGATTTCATTCCCAACACCATATCGTGACTTCTAATATTACCTAAGTAAATATAAAAACATTTATTTGTATATATATCATTATTAAAATTTGAGACATTGTAACCCGTTTAATATTTAGTATTGATAAGAAAGTGAAACAAGTAGAATAAATCAATATAGTTATATTTCATAAAGTCAGGATATTTTAACAGATAGACGACAAAGAATAGAAGTATAGTTACTACTGGTTCGCCCTTACAAATAAATTTCTGCGCACCAGATAATGAGACGTGTTTCTGGCCTGCAACTTATTGATTGAGTACGGAGCAGCGGTGTCACAGGCACGGAGAGTGTAGTCATCAACACAAGCGGTGCAGTCTTCCAGATAAAGCGTTTTTATACATTTCTCATATATTGGCGATAAAATATATAAACCAAAGATGCATCTCGATCAATGAGATACAGGCAAAACACATCTCATTATCTGTAGCGCAGTTAATAAATTTATTTAAGCCTACAAGCCTATAACTACAGCCTCAACGTGTGAAATTAAAAATATATTATTAATGAAAAAATGACAACAACGATAATTTTTCCATTTTCTGATGTCTCCTAAATTACACTCCGTGGAAAGCGAGATATAATATTGCAAATATACCCCCCCATATACAAATTGTTATAGCGAATCCCTTTAAGACCAGGTACACTACAGATAGTAATGGAATTGTATTGGAGGCTCGATACCTTTACATAACCCGATGTAGGTTTATGATAAATTTTATAGTCTACAGGCTTATGAGTTTATACCTTGACTCATAATGTCACACACCTTCGTAACTTTGGCAGTAATATCTGTGTTTATGAAATAGCATTTCTGTAATTCTATATATTATCACAATTGTACATTACTTTAAAACAATTTAAAAAGCGCATGCTAATCCGCGGGCATCTGCTAGGAAAATATAAAAACAACTTCAAAAAACTTCAAAAAATTCGACAAAAATGCACTAGTACGTCTTTGACCGTAGTTAGTTTACCTGCCTTTTTAATCTTAGATTATCATAAATCTACTAATATGTCAAACACCATACACTTCTTATTCGAATTTGAGGTGTTATTAGTTCCTTAATGTATTTCGAAATGCAAATTCCAATGCTAATAAAGTATCCCCTTTGTAACAATTTTTTTTAAATCACTTTATAAACAAAAATGTTGTAGGTACAAACTTTAAAAAAAAATATTCGAATTGAGAACCCCCATCCTTTTTAAAATCGTTATGAAAGTGCTAGTTTCCATAAAGGACCACCACCATTTTTACCACTAAGTTACGGGCATCAGCAGAAATATATAGAAAAAGTTTTTTACGGAGAAGTATAGATGTGTGTTGTATATACTCTTACAATACATATTATATAATATATATCATATTACGTTACCATTTTCTTTACAACTATTTTATAAAAGGTTCTGACATGATAGCATAGGCATTTTTTACATTTTCAGTCACATCTAAAGCTGGCTTATTATTCTCGACTAACCAAGTGCTTCCCGAGTTGCCGTACTTGAAAGCTTGCACTATACCTAGAGCTGCCGAGTCTTTTCTGAAAAAAAAAAAACATACAAAAATATGGTGTATATACAAATAACTTATCATTTTTTTAACAGACTACAAAGAGGACGAGGTCCTCAATTCGATTGTATTTGTTTTAACACGATTTTATTAGTTTCACCAGTATGTTTGTAACTGACTCTGTAGCCTCGATTTCGCCCCCACTTTGAGCGATCACAGTTAAATGAAACGTGGCACTCATGTCAAGCAAATCGATCTAAAAAGCGAAAAATAAATTATAGTAAAAACAAACTAAAAACACACGCTTTTAGAGGTAATTAACGTGTCTAGCAATAAGGACTAGAATACATTTCAACCATTTTTAGAAATGTCTGTCTGTTTGGTTGAACAGGCATCGCTGATAAACTACAAGATCTGTGATAAACTTCAGCAAGAAAATCATTATACATATTCTCGAGCAACGTTTAGTTTTTGTTTCATTAAAATCGGTTGCTCTATCAAAAGTTATTGTAATTTTAATGAAAAATAAATAAGTAAACGGACTTTAGCCTCATCCAAAAACCAGGGTATTTTATAACATAAATAAACATTACCACAGTATTACATTACTAAGACATAGAACGAAAGAAACATTGTTAATATTTTATTTTCACATAAAATAAATAATAATACTCTAAGAACTTCAGTCATTAATTAATATGCTTTATTGTCAATAGATGGCGTTCAACAGCAATTTTCTAAATCGATTACTGCTATAACATGCTATCTAAAAATTGGAGAATTACATATATTACATATTTCTATAAATTTAATAACTTACTTTGTATAAGTTAAATATAATTTTTATTTTTCGATCGCATAAGGTTTATGATTAAATTTGTAAATTTCTAATTAATTTTGTGTTATAAATACTACAAGTTATTAAATCTTATCCATTTTTAGGAAAATTATACCTATATTTTTTATAATAAAAAATAAAGAGACTAAATTTGTTCATTGAACATAAAATCGTTTTTAAAAACAATAACACAGTAAATTATTTCACGACAACAGAAGGCGCTAAATTTATGGTTTTATTGGTTTACTGTCGTAAGAATATTATTGCAATGAAGAGTACAGATAACAATGAGATTATTTCTGTGTTTGTTAGGTTTGTAAGGTTGTACATACATAATGGCATGCACTTACTCTTGTAGCGGGAATGATTTTATTATATCTTGTATTGGTTTATTCAGTTGTTCATCAGAGCTGCATGCATTGCTTAACATATCTGTATTAGTAGCGCCCAAACACACAGTCAATACTCGAACACCAGTTGTTGAATAATATTCTTGTTTCTGTGAACATGAATCATTACACGTGTCAGGTATCTCATTCATGACTTCAATTATATTTATTACACTGGTAAGAGGAATTTTGGCAGAAATTATTTAATTTTGAGTTGAATTAAATTAGAAAATTGAGATAATATACATATAAGAAAATTTATAGAAAACTGACTCCAATACAGTTGCTGAACTGCATAACAGCGCTCTTCGTTCCCAAGTATACGAAGAACATAGGACAGAACTGGCACAAACTGACAATTGAAGAAATATTAATTATTGTTCCTCCTTTTCCACCATTATCCGAACGCATGATCTCCAAAGCTTTTAATGTCCCTTGTACCACCGCTGTCTGCAATAGTAAAACTTATTATTGGTTTATGTTTTAACTTAGTTAAGTTAGTTCTCAGTTATAATATGAATTAAGTGACACTAACATAGTTTACTTCAATTTCTTTCCTTATTTTATCCATTGTACTCTCGTCAGCTAGCCCAGCATTATTTACAACTATATCTATGCATCCATACTTATCCACGATAGCATCGAATGCTTCAAACAACTGATCTTGTTTCGTTACATCACATTTTATAAATGTAATCTTATCTTCACCGTACTTATGACATAATGCTTTTTGAAGACAATTTCCAGATACTTCGTCTATATCAAGAACTGCTACTTGCTGGAAAGTAATTTTGATAATATTATTATTACCTTAACAAATAAATATATATTTGGATATATAAGAGAAATAATTGGATAGAGATAACAGGAGAGTTATAATCTTTGAGTTTCTCTTGAAATTGATGTCAACATTTTAATATTTTGTTGATCCAGACATAAAATATGTTAATTTTGGCGGCTTTATCCATTTATGTCACATGAAATACCTTTATAACTCTATATATAAATGGTAAATAATGTTAACCTGTATATATATCACTGTTGGGCAAAACTTTCCGCCTTTTTTATACTATATAGGTAAACGTTTTGACCACAATCTCATCTGGTGTTAAATGATGATGTGGTCTAAGATGTAAGTCACGCTTAACCTAGAGGGAGACTGGCTCTCAAGTGCAGTTTCCGGAACACACCAACAGCTGCTTGGCGACAGATTTTCAACTTGAGGGTGGTAGCTAGCCAGACGGACTTAGAAAAAGCCCTACCACCATGCTACGGTTTCATCACGATGTTTTCCTTTACCGAAAGCTCCGACTTAGTAGCTTGGATTCGAACCTACGTCCTTCGACGCTGTGTCCGAACACACTACCAATTTAGCCATCATCGCTTCGAAAGGAGGAATCAACTGATATAATCATCTCTACAGCTCACATAATTGTAGTAATGAAGAGAAACCAGCAGTTAGATATTTTTCCCACGTATAGTACTACTACAAAATAATCCCAAGAAGGGATGATCTCAGGCAGGCGACCAATTATAAAAGTTAAGCCAAATTATAATATATATCACAATACGACAAAGATGTTGTACCGACCCAATTTATTTGGGATAGGTATAAGAAGATGATGATGATCTTAAGAGATAAGTGACAACAATATTAACTCATAAGAGATATTTATATTTGACTATCATAAAAATAAGATGTATCTCCATACATTCAAATAAAATGGCGACTTAATGACTGAACACATTTGTATAGATTCATTTTCCTTACTCTGTTTTGTTAGACAGAAAATAATCAATTACTTGTACTTATTTTGTTTCTTATTATGATTTTATCTACTTGTCATTCGATAAATTTTCATACATTGTTACGTGTGTGAATAATTTAGTATTTTGTACATTTTTAAAAACTGATAACAATCGAATAATTCTCACTATTATAATTATTAAATTATGCATGAATTTCCGAGGTCATTTACAGACACGCTCGCCGTTGTTGAAATTTAACACGTGTAACATGTAGAGGTATAACGAAAGATTAAACTTAAATGTATCACGAATCCACAGTTTAGGTATCCATATCGAAAGAGGTATTAAAAACCCTGCGCCTATTTAGTAACTTTCGCGTTTGTATATTCCACGTGTAAGAGGCTGTATCTTTTGATCTTTAATATATAAGATACATTAGAAAATTTAGTTTTCAAAATAGTGACATCAAATAATAATTATTCTAGGCTAAGGGCTGCGATACTAGATGTCGTCGGTTGTATTCCACCTAACTGGGTGGTTTAGAACGGTTTAACGAATTTTTAACTTATTGGAAATATAAATTTTATCAAATAAAGTGTATTTTAGCAAGTAAATCTCATTTTAATATTTCGGAAAATGTGCATTTTGAACATCTAAAACAATTAATGTTAGTTCGGGCGGTTACCCATCATTAGATGTCACTGAGACCATTCAATTATACCTTAGTCGCGTTTAAAAATAAGGTATTAATTAGTAATTTTTCTAGGTTTTTTTTTATCTTATGGCTAAATAAAGTATCCATTTTGTATCGCAATTGAACATTTAATTCTTTCAGCCATTTTTAGGCGTCGTCCATAAGATTGATTAGGTTGTCGGGGGAACCGTTGTATTGTCGAAGTGGACATTAGTTTGATTGCGTTTCCACCCCGCAGTTATAACGTGGTGAGTCAACACATCCGCACCGGTATTTCAATTCGGCACATCGCCCCTGTTTAGTACGCAGTCTGTTTAGACTGCACCAATCGCTTCTTGGCGGTTCGAAACGTTTTAGCTTATTACATGGGTTGATGTCTTGTTTTCCATCACCCAATTTTGACGCTTGCCAGATTTTTCTCCACTCGCTCTGTATGCCGGATTCCATGTTACCTAGCTCCGCAACTATTTTGTAAGCTGCGTCTGGATTTTAGTCTATGGTGTAGGGGGCTTAAGGAACTCTTCATGCATTGTGAGATTAATATTCTCATTTGCTTTAATAAGTTCTCTTAGCAAGAAGCTTTACTGCGTTAGTACTTCACTATGGCCATATGAATATTTAATGTAATGCGTTGTTATATACAAATATCTTGAGACAGAACAAACAGTTCAGTACGATTTCCTACGCTATTTGCCAATCAATTTTCTTTTTTTTTTATATACTAGATATTGGTGAACTTTAGTGTTTTAAAATAAAAAAGGGAAGAGTTTATTTTCTTAATAATGGAACTTTAGAAAAAATATGACAATATAACAATCACTACTTAAAAATATAACACGTATTTTTTAAAGCGTACCTTAGCTCCTTTATCCAAGAATATTTTAACAACCTCAGCCCCGACACCGTTTGCGGCTCCAGTAATCAAAATAATTTTATTTGAAATTTCGTACATGATCAAGCGGTTAAAGTTTCTTGACTACTGTGTTAAAATGAGTTGATACCAACAGAAATATATTTGAAACCGAGTACGCGATCTTATCATTGACAAGACTTATATAATTATAATTATTCACTGCTTGAAAAACATTGAAAATAAGTGTGGATAAACTTTTTTTATTATCTGTGATACTATATAAATTGCTTACCTTTTTTAAGACGGATTATTGGTATAAGTTTGTTCTTAATTCAAATGATTACGGACCAGACAAAAAAAATCCGACGAAGTTATTGGGTGAATGGCTTGTGACATGTTTATTAAACTGATATGAGGGTTGACATAGTGGAGAAAAGAGTGACGGTACTTAGCGTGGAGTACGAGCGAACAAAAGGTGAACTAGTCGTTTCTCATACTAGAAATAGAGTTTTGTACTCTGTATTTTTAACCTGACGATGGCTTAGAGCTTGCGTACTCAAACGCTGTATTTTCAAATTGAAAAACTACAAAAACTCTGAGCTTATTTATCGTGACGAAAAATGTAAAAACATCATAATTATGTAATAAAAATTTATACAAGTTTCTCTGGTTAGCTGTCACTCATAACTTGAAAACGCTGCCTATAAAAATATTCCTCATGGAAATCCACTATTTTTAGTTTGATCTTAATAATTGCACCGGTTTACAACATCGTTTTTCTTTCCCCCTTTATAATTTTCACGTATTGTATAGTTCCTGAATCGTGATTTAATGAAAATAAATATTTACTATTAATGTTTCTTGTAATGCTCATTGTTATTCTACAAAAACTATACAATAAACAACAACATAATTATAGGTTATTGAGGTCAAAAGTTGAACCAGTAAAATTATCAGTAACCTCTCTTGAATAGTATACTTACGAGTATACCTACTGTGTAATAAGCATTTTTCCATTTCATTTTATCGATATATGTTTTGCGATAAATCGATCAACAAGTTTCGTCACCAAATATTCTTTTTGATCGTTTTCCATTGTAATGTTTTTCTATGTGAAATATACTCGGGTGAAACTCATCTTTTTTTATATACTTATTGGAGGTAAATGGACAGACGGGTTACCTGAACGTAAGTAATCGCCGTCTTTCATAGACACCTGTGAAAAGAGAAGCATCGCAGATGCGTAGCCGGCCTTTGAAGAAGGAGTAGGCTTGTTTTTCGAAGGTCTGTGGGTTGCATTGGTCTGGAAACGTCTATCTCAATATTAAGGTTTTCGGCGTAAAAATCTAAACATGAGTCCAAAAATAACCTTTTTAGAGGCTTACTGCATTGCAAAACGTATATGCAGATAGAAGTTCTTGTATATGGTGTCGGTTTGTGTCAGATTTTTTATTTCCGAGAAAACAATGACAACAACAAATGAATGCAACAAAAAAAAACAAACGTCTACAAATGCGCTCCTTAAAGAGGCCGAAGTGAAAAAAGGAAAACAAAAAGAAGATTAAAACCAATATTGCCCCTGCTAGGTTGGTCTGATTAGTTTACTTTCATAGTTGAATATCTTATGATATTTTGTTGCCGGAGATAGCAGTTGAGGTAGACACCATATTTGCATCACAAAAACAAGCAGGGTGAGCAATGTATAATCTGGTGCCTTTTGAATCATTCCAGATAATGTTTGAGCAATTTAGTATCTTAACTCTGCCTTGATCATGCATTTTATGGGCATGCCTCTAATGCAAGCCCATAAAAACTCGATTAGCTGGATTTTGTACAAAACCGACATAATTCAAATACTACAAACAATGACAAATTGACTTATTCCATATTTCAGGATTACTAAAATCAAGTAGGTATGCTTAGGTAATGGGGTTAGACTTTACAACAAAGTCCTAAAGGACAATAACGATTTGTTGGATAGTGAGTTTAAGCAATATGTGAAGCGGATTTTAATGTCTTATTATAAGGCGGATCAATACGTAACCGCCATTGATGTTTGGAAATGAAGCTCCTCTTAGAAACGAGTGTAACTATATATCTTAGTAAAAATATGTATGAAAAAAAGGTACACCAAATCAAGTGCAATGTCGGTTCTTCTGGATGACTGGGTTATTTTGTTAGTTTGGTAGTTTTGCCGTGTACGAGCGCCTTCTCAGGGCATAAATTGATTAAAGTATTTTTGATTTTATTTATTTGTGCCCTGACAGATGGCGCCCAACACGGTACTCCTCTCATTACCACAGGGGATAGAGGACGGGGTCAGGACGAATCTGATTCATCTTGTGCGTCAGAGGGTACGGGAAAAAAATTTCCGTAAAAGATTTTATTCTGTATGTTTCAATCATAATAATAATATAAATTAAAAATTGCTCTCTCAAAGTAGTTTCGATATTCGATTAAAAACTCTTTTGTTACATTAACACCAATAATATATTATTTAAAAGAAATTATAACTTAAACAAGAATTCGTTAAAGGCTCAAACATGATATCTTCATCTATATCAAGGACTGTTACGTGCTGAAATTTATTACTACAATTATTATCTCAACATTTAACTGAATACAATACGAGTATTCATTCGCATGAAATATTCGTATTACATTAATATTCATTAAGTGTCTTGGTGAAGAGAAGATAAACGATTGCTTCTCCGCTTTAACTAACTTCCAGATAAATATTACTCGCGTCTAAAAAAGTTAATTCCATTACCTCTATGTACTTTTGGCTGAATTAATTTAAACTTCCTTATAGTGGTTCGTAAAAAGGTTTCAATCAGAGAATGTTAAACACTTGTAATGACGTACTTTAGCTCCTTCGTCCAAGAATATTTTGATAACCTCAGCCCCAATACCGTTTGCTGCTCCAGTGATTAACATAATTTTATTTGCAATTGCGTACATGGTCACGCGGTTATGTTCACCGAACTACTGCGTCAGGATTGGCAACATACTTACAATGGAATCTTCCTGTTTATGAGTGACAACATATTTATAACTAGCTGTTGCCCGCATCTTCGCATGTGTTTTCTTTATAATTGTAAATTACATGTTATAAGATTAGCTATCTGTTAGAGAATGTTTCGTGAAAAATGGTTCAAACGTTTTGAAGATAGTACTACAGACGAAGCCACGGATGACAGCTAGTTAGAATGACGCTCCCCTTAGTAGTCCGGTGGAACTGTAGAGGCCTTATTGGCTAACAGTGTAGGTTAGTCCGAAAAAGAAATCGGTTAACATGTACAGGAAAACAATGTATCGGACTGTTTTATCTTCGCTTTGTTAAAATTCCAGTTTAATAAAAACAAAACACCAGTTATTATTGTCTTTTAATGCATAATTATTTAACACAATGATTTTATTCCCAACACCATATCGTGACTTCTAATATTACCTAAGTAAATATAAAAACATTTATTTGTATATATATATCATTATTAAAATTTGAGACATTGTAACCCGTTTAATATTTAGTATTGATAAGAAAGGGAAACAAGTAGAATAAATAGATCTAGTTATATTTCATAAAGTCATGATATTTAAACAGATAGACAACAAAGAATAGAAGTATAGTTACTAACGGTTTGCCCTTATAAATAAATTTAGTAACTGCGCACCAGATAATGAGATGTGTTTCTGGCCTGCAACTTATTGATTGAGTACGGAGCAGCGGTGTCACAGGCACGGAGAGTGTAGTCATCAACACAAGCGGTGCAGTCTTCGAGATGAAGCGTTTTTATATACTTCTCATATGTCGGCGATAAAATATATAAACCAAAGATGCATCTCGATTAATGAGATGCAGGCCAGAAACACATCTTATTATCTGTAGCGCAGTTATTAAACTTACTTATAAGGGCGAACCGAGATATAAACTTCGGCAACCAGACAAAAATACCCCAGATGCATCTCGATCATTGAGATACTGGCCAAAAACACATCTTATTATCTGTAGCGCAGTTATTAAATTTATTTATAAGGGCAAATCAACTACCTTATCAGCTGCAACAATTATACGAGAAACCTGAGCTACAGCCTATAAGCCTATAGCTACAGTCCCAACGTGTAAAATTAAAAATGTATTATTAATGAAAAAATGACAACAACGATAATTTTTCCATTTTCTGATGTCTCCTAAATTACACTCCGTGGAAAGCGAGATATAATATTGCAAATATACCCCACACAAATTGTTATAGAGGATCCCTTTAAGACCAGGTACACTACAGATAGTAATGGAATTGTATCGGAGGCTCGATACCTTTACATAACCCGGTGTAGTTTTATGACAAATTTTACACTCTACAGGCTTATGAGTTTATACCTTAACTCATAATTTCATGCGCCTTCGTAACTTTGGCAGTAATATCTATGTTTATGAAAAAACATTTCTGTAATTATATCTACATATTCTCACAATTTTATATTTCTTTAAACAATTTAAAAAACGAGTGCTAATCTGCGGGCATCTGCTAGTAAAATATAAAAACAACTTGAAAAAACCTAATTCGACAAAAATGCAGTAGAACGTCTTTGACCGTAGTTAGTTTACCTGCCTTTTTAATCTTAGATTATCATAAATCTACCAATACGTCAAACACCATACACTTCTTATTCGAATTTGAGGTGTTATTAGTTCCTTAATGTATTTCGAAATGCAAATTCCAATGCTAATAAAGTATCCCCTTTTAACAATTTTTTTTAAATCACTTTATAAACAAAAATGTTGTAGGTACAAACTTTAAAAAAAAATATTCGAATTGAGAACCCCCATCCTTTTTAAAATCGTTATGAAAGTGCTAGTTTCCATAAAGGACCACCACCATTTTTACCACTAAGTTACGGGCATCAGCAGATATATATAGAAAAAGTTTTTTATGGAGAAGTATAGATGTGTGTTGTATATACTCTTACAATATATATTATATAATATATATCATATTACGTTACCATTTACTTTACAACTATTTTATAAAAGGTTCTGACATGATAGCATAGGCATTTTTTACATTTTCAGTCACATCTAAAGCTGGCTTATTATTCTCGACTAACCACGTGCTTCCCGAGTTGCCGTACTTGAAAGCTTGCACTATACCTAGAGCTGCCGAGTCTTTTCT
The DNA here is from genome assembly GCA_035772565.1 of Antheraea assamensis. Lineage (NCBI taxonomy): Eukaryota > Metazoa > Arthropoda > Insecta > Lepidoptera > Saturniidae > Antheraea > Antheraea assamensis. The sequence continues at coordinate 438,411 of JAQQSE010000257.1, forward strand.
GAAAAAAAAAAAACATACAAAAATATGGTGTATATACAAATAACTTATCATTTTTTTAACAGACTTCAAAGAGGACGAGGTCCTCAATTCGATTGTATTTGTTTTAACACGATTTTATTAGTTTCACCAGTATGTTTGTAACTGACTCTGTAGCCTCGATTTCGCCCCCACTTTGAGCGATCACAGTTAAATGAAACGTGGCACTCATGTCAAGCAAATCGATCTAAAAAGCGAAAAATAAATTATAGTAAAAACAAACTAAAAACACACGCTTTTAGAGGTAATTAACGTGTCTAGCAATAAGGACTAGAATACATTTCAACCATTTTTAGAAATGTCTGTCTGTTTGGTTGAACAGGCATCGCTGATAAACTACAAGATCTGTGATAAACTTCAGCAAGAAAATCATTATACATATTCTCGAGCAACGTTTAGTTTTTGTTTCATTAAAATCGGCTAGCTCTATCAAAAGTTATTGTAATTTTAATGAAAAATAAATAAGTAAACGGACTTTAGCCTTATCCACAAACCAGGGTATTTTATAACATAAATAAACATTACCACAGTATTACATTACTAAGACATAGAACGAAAGAAACATTGTTAATATTTTATTTTCACATAAAATAAATAATAATACTCTAAGAACTTCAGTCATTAATTAATATGCTTTATTGTCAATAGATGGCGTTCAACAGCAATTTTCTAAATCGATTACTGCTATAACATGCAATCTAAAAATTGGAGAATTACATATATTACATAAATCTATAAATTTAATAACTTATTTTGTATAAGTTAAATAAAATTTTTATTTTTCGATCGCATAAGGTTTATGATTAAATTTGTAAATTTCTAATTAATTTTGTGTTATAAATACTACAAGTTATTAAATCTTATCCATTTTTTGGAAAATTATACCTATATTTTTTTATAATAAAAAATAAAGAGACTAAATTTGTTCATTGAACATAAAATCGTTTTTAAAAACAATAACACAGTAAATTATTTCACGACAACAGATGGCGCTAAATTTATGGTTTTATTGGTTTACTGTCGTAAGAATATTATTGCGATGAAGAGTACAGATAACAATGAGATTATTTCTGTGTTTGTTAGGTTTGTAAGGTTGTACATACATAATGGCATGCACTTACTCTTGTAGCGGGAATGATTTTATTATATCTTGTATTGGTTTATTCAGTTGTTCATCAGAGCTGCATGCATTGCTTAACATATCTGTATTAGTAGCGCCCAAACACACAGTCAATACTCGAACACCAGTTGTTGAATAATATTCTTGTTTCTGTGAACATGAATCATTACACGTGTCAGGTGTCTCATTCATGACTTCAATTATATTTATAACACTGGTAAGAGGCATTTTGGCAGAAACTCTTTAATTTTGAGTTGAATTAAATTAGAAAATTGAGATAATATACATATAAGAAAATTTATAGAAAACTGACTCCAATACAGTTGCTGAACTGCATAACAGCGCTCTTCGTTCCCAAGTATACGAAGAACATAGGGCATAACTGGCACAAACTGACAATTGAAGAAATATTAATTATTGTTCCTCCTTTTCCACCATTATCCGAACGCATGATCTCCAAAGCTTTTAATGTCCCTTGTACCACCGCCGTCTGCAATAGTAAAACTTATTATTGGTTTATGTTTTAACTTAGTTAAGTTAAGTTAGTTCCCAGTTATAATATGAATTAAGTAACACTAACATAGTTTACTTCAATTTCTTTCCTTATTTTATCCATTGTACTCTCGTCAGCTAGCCCAGCATTATTTACAACTATATTTATGCATCCATACTTATCCACGATAGCATCGAATGCTTCAAGCAACTGATCTTGTTTCGTTACATCACATTTTATAAATGTAATCTTATCTTCACCGTACTTATGACATAATGCTTTTTGAAGAACATTTCCAGATACTTCGTCTATATCAAGAACTGTTACTTGCTGGAAAGTAATTTTGATAATATTATTATTACCTTAACAGATAAATATATATTTGGATATATAAGCGAAATAATTGGATAGAGGTAACAGGAGAGTTATAATCTTTGAGTTTCTCTTGAAATTGATGTCGACATTTTGATATTTTGTTGATCCAGACATAAAATATGTTAATTTTGGCGCCTTATCCATTTATGTCACATGAAATACCTTTACAACTCTATATATAAATGGTATATAATGTTAGCCTGTATATGTACCACTGTTGGGCAAAACTTTCTGCCTTTTTTTATACTATATAGGTAAACGTTTTGACCACAATCTCATCTGATGTTAAATGATGATGTGGTCTAAGATGGTAAGTCACGCTTAACCTAGAGGGAGACTGGCTCTCAATTGCAGTTTCCGGAACACACCAACAGCTGCTTGGCGACAGATTTTCAACTTGAGGGTGGTAGCTAGCCAGACGGACTTAGAAAAAGCCCTACCACCATGCTATGGTTTCATCACGATGTTTTCCTTTACCGAGAGCTCCGACTTAGTAGCTTGGATTCGAACCTACGTCCTTCGACGCTGTGTCCGAACACACTACCAACTTAGCCATCTTCGCTTCGAAAGGAGGAATCAACTGTTATAATCATCTCTACAGCTCACATAATTGTAGTAATGTAGAGAAATCAACAATTAAGTAGATATTTTTCCCACGTAAAGTGGCACTACAAAATAATCCCAAGGAGGGTTGATGTCAGGCAGGCGACCAATTATAAAAGTTAAGCCAAATTATACATCACAACACGACAAAGATGTTGTACCGACCCAATTTATTTGGGATAAGGATAAGAAGATGATGATGATCTGAAGAGATAAGTAACAACAATATTAACTTATAAGAGATATTTATATTTTACTATCATAAAAATGAGATGTATCTCCATACATTCAAATAAAATGGCGACTTAATGACTGAACACATTTGCATAGATTCATTTTCCTTACTCTGTTTTGTTAGACAGAAAATAATCAATTACTTGTACTTATTTTGTTTCTTATTATGATTTTACCTATTGGTCATTCGATACATTTTCATACATTGTTACGTGAGTGAATAATTTTGTATTTTGTACATTTTTAAAAACTGATAACAATCGAATAATTCTCACTATTATAATTATTAAATTATGCATGAATTTCCGAGGTCATTTACAGACACGCTCGCCGTTGTTGAAATTTAACACTTGTAACATGTAGAGGTATAACGAAAGATTAAACTTAAATGTATCACGAATCCACAGTTTAGGTATCCATATCGAAAGAGGTATTAAAAACCTTGCGTCTATTTACCTTTCGCGTTTGTATATTCTCTATCTATATAACTCTATCTTTTGAACTTCAATGTATAACATAATAGCGGATATTGTAATAATAAAAAAGTGTTGAGTCTGTAATATACATGCGCCCTTGAAGGGAAACTTCGTTGAATAGCATATAATTTACTCGAAATATGCCTTTACATTATATATACATTACACTACAAAGAATTTAGTTTTCAAAAAGTGACATCAAATAATATGTATTCTGAAGAACACAAACCACCAACAAGACACAAATAAATAACTAGCTACCGTGGCACTATTCAAACGCGAATGCTGCGCATGCGCGTTGCTAATACCACAAGCTCATTTTCTACTTCATTTTCGGCTGATTTTCTAAGAACCAAATCTCAAAATGTCGAATTGTGTTTGTGACGACATGATACATTTTAAATTTCATGATTTAGTAAAAAAAGTTCCTACAAATGAAAAATAATTTAAAAATACATTTTACATAAAAATAACAATTTTACAATACACAATTTATTATTTTTCAAAGTTTTCTAATAAATCAGGTAGTTTTTTTAAACTTATGCTGCCAACAGCCTGTTGACCCGTGCCTCATGAGGTCTACATTCGTTTGTATGGAACTTAAGCCTGTATGGCTTCGGACAGTCCAGGGATTTAAAAAAAATAACAGCTTACAAAATATAAAAATGAATATAGTGTCTAAATAATAGAAATGTATACGATAAATGAACATAGTTGTCATATGTGTAGTATATATGTATTAAAGCAAAAATTGCATTACAGAAAGTTTGTTAACGCTTTTCTCATTCTAATGACACTAGAAATGGGTAACCACCTGGGCTAAGGCCTGCGATACCAGATGTCATCAGTTGTAATCCAACTAACTGGGTGGTTTAGGACGGTTAAACGAATTTTTAACTTATTGGAAATATAAATTTTATCAAAAAAAAGTGTATTTTAGCAAGTATGTATAATTTTAATATTTCGGAAATTGTACATTTTGGAAATCTAAAACAATTAATTTTAGTTCGGGCAGTTACCCATCATTAGATGTCACTCAGACCATTCAATCATACCTTAGTCGCGTTTAAAAATATAATATTAATTAGTAATTTTTTCTAAGTTTTTTTTATCGTATGACTAAATAGAGTATCCATTTTGTATTGCAATTGAACATTCAACTCTTTCAGCCATTTTAAGGCGTCGTCCATAAGATTGATTAGGTTGTCGGGGGAACCATTGTATTGTCGAAGTGGACATTAGTTTGATTGTGTTTCCACCCCGGAGTTACAACGTGGTGAGTCAACCCATCCGCACCGGTAATTTAATTCGGCACATCGCCCGTGACTAGTACGCAGTCTGTTTAGCCTGCACCAATCGCCTCTTGGCGGTTCGAAACGTTTTAGCTTATTACATGAGTTGATGTCATATCTTCCCTCACCCAATTTTGACGCTTGCCAGATTGTTCGCCACTCGCTCTGTATGCCGGATTCCATGTTACCTAACTTCGCAACAATTTTGTAAGCTGGGCATCTGGATTTTAGTCTATGGTGAGGGGGGCTTAAGGAACTCTTCATGCATTGTGAGATTAATATTCTTATTTGCTTTAATAAGTTCTCTTAGCAAGAAGCTTTACTGCGTTAGTACTTCACTATGGCCATATGAATATTTAATATAATGCGTTGTTATATACAAATATCTTGAGACAGAATAAACAGTTCAGTACGATTTCCTACGCTATTTGCCAATCAATTTTCTTTTTTTTATATACTAGATATTGGTGAACTTTAGTGTTTGAAAATAAAAAATGGAAGAGTTCATTATTTTTTTCTTAATTTTGAAACTTTAGAAAAAATATGACAATATAACAATCACTACTTAAAAATATAACACGTATTTTTTAAAGCGTACCTTAGCTCCTTCATCTAAGAATATTTTAACAACCTCAGCCCCGACACCGTTTGCGGCTCCAGTAATCAAAATAATTTTATTTGAAATTTCGTACATGATCAAGCGGTTAAAGTTTCTTGACTACTGCGTTAGGATGAGTTGATACCAACCGAAATATATTTGAAACCGAGTACGCGATCTTATCAATGACAACACTTATACAATTATAATTATTTACTGCTTGACAAACATTGAAAATAAGTGTGGATAAACTTTTTCTATTATCTGTGATACTATATAAATCGCTTACCTTTTTTTAAGACAGATTATTGTTTTTTTTTTTTTTTTTTATATATTGTAGGGGGCAAACGAACAGGCGGGTCACCTGATAGTAAGTGATCACCGCCGTCCATAGACACTAGCAACACCAGGGGACTCGCAAGTGCGTTGCCGGCCTTTTAAATATGTGGGCCTCCGGCGCTCTCACTGACCGAACGAAACGCAACAGTGCAACCACTGTTACTTCACGTCGGTTTTCTGTGAGAGGGTGGTACTACCCCGGACGAGCCGACCCATTCATGCTGAAACCAGTAATAGCTTCAGCGTAGCTCTACCACCTACAAAGCGTAGCTCTACCACCTAAACGAGTATAGGTTTGTTCTTAATTCATATGATTACGGACCAGACAAAAAAAAATCCGACGAAGTTATTGGGTGAATGGCTTGTGACATGTTTATTAAACTGATATGAGGGTTGACATAATGAAGAAAAAAGTGACGGTACTTAGCGTGGAGTACGAGCGAACAAAAGGTGAACTAGTTGTTTCTCATACTAGAAATACAGCTTTTTGTACTCTGTATTTTTAACCTGACGATGGCTTAGCGCTTGCGTGCTCGAGCACTGTATTTTCAAATTGAAAAACTACAAAAACTCTGAGCTTATTTATCGTGACAAAAATGTAAAAACATCATAATTATGTAATAAAAAATTTACACAAGTTTCTCTGGTTAGCTCTCACTCGTAACTTGAAAAAGCTGCCTACAAAAATATTCCTTATGGAAATCCACTATTTTTAGTTTGATCTTAATGATTACACCGGTTTACAACATCGTTTTTCTTTCCCCCTTTATAATTTTCACGTATTGTATAGTTAATGCTCCCGAATCGTGATTTAATGAAAATAAATATTTACTATTAATGTTTCTTGTTATGCTCATTGTTATTCTACAAAAACTATACAATAAACAACAACATAATTATAGGTTATTGAGGTCAAAAGTTGAACCAGTAAAATTATCAGTAACCTCTCTTGAATAGTATACTTACGAGTATACCTACTGTGTAATAAGCATTTTTCCATTTCATTTTATCGATATATGTTTTGCGATAAATCGATCAACAAGTTTTGTCACCAAATATTCTTTTTGATCGTTTTCCATTGTAATGTTTTTCTATGTGAAATATACTCGGGTGAAACTCATCTTTTTTTATATACTTATTGGAGGTAAATGAACAGACGGGTTACCTGATCGTAAGTAATCGCCGTCTTTCATAGACACCTGTGAAAAGAGAAGCATCGCAGATGCGTAGCCGGCCTTTGAAGAAGGAGTAGGCTTGTTTTTCGAAGGTCTGTGGGTTGCATTGGTCTGGAAACGTCTATCTCAATATTAAGGTTTTCGGCGTAAAAATGAGTCCAAAAATAACCTTTTTAGAGGCTTACTGCATTGCAAAACGTATATGCAGATAGAAGTTCTTGTATATGGTGTCGGTTTGTGTCAGATTTTTTATTTCCGAGAAAACAATGACAACAACAAATAAATGCAACAAAAAAAAACAAACGTCTACAAATGCGCTCCTTAAAGAGGCCGAAGTGAAAAAAGGAAAACAAAAAGAAGATTAAAACCAATATTGCCCCTGCTAGGTTGGTCTGATTAGTTTACTTTCATAGTTGAATATCTTATGATATTTTGTTGCCGGAGATAGCAGTTGAGGTAGACACCATATTTGCATCACAAAAACAAGCAGGGTGAGCAATGTATAATCTGGTGCCTTTTGAATCATTCCAGATAATGTTTGAGCAATTTAGTATCTTAACTCTGCCTTGTGTAACGACCCAACCCTCTCTAATTACATAGAATTATGAACTTAGCCGCTACTACACACCTCTCACTTTCTGCCATATATTAGCTAACCAGAGATATAATTATCCTGATTGAAGCTTTATATTTATATATTATTTATTACCATGATCATCTAGAAATTAGGACCCTTCTACGTTGTGAATTAAAACAAAGTTATAGTAAACAGATTCTTTTAATCTGGTACTCAGAAAACATTACATAGAATAAATCTAGTATAATTAGAATTTTAGGAAACACATGACAACAAGATTAAAATGCAGTTATTTCAAAATCAAATAAAGAATTCAAAGTTTATGTCTATATATAATACTGAATACATAATACATAATATTCATGTTCAATTTCAATTATACATCCTAATTATATTCCTAACAAATATATATATATATATATATATATATATATATATATATAAGTGAGATTAAATCTGTTAGATATGTTTAGTGTACCTAGGTTTCCCCAGAAGGGGGAGAGGCCCCATTTCCGTCCCAAGTCTCGCCTCTTAACAAGCACTATAACTTTAATAGTGAAACCCAACAATCAACTACCACCAGCATTGCTAGGGAGTGTAAGGGTAAAAGGCAGGATAAAGGGATTCTGGACACCAGCTCCTTTAATGAAGAAATGTAATGTTTCAATCTAATGCGTGATTATAGCTAGTCAATTATAAGACGTACTATGTTCCTCACCGAAGTAGCGAACGTTCCAAGGTGACAAAGTCAACCAAGGAGAGTATAAGTAACTTGCTTCAATCCAGACCTCCCCGCACAGGAAGAAACTAAAATTGACACTGGGATATGTAGGAGAGAGACTAAGCTCAATCTCCAATCCACTCGTCTAGCCTCTAACACTGTGTGGATCGACAGACATAGATATAGGGAAGACAAGAAACACCCTAACAAATATTGAGATAGTTTGGAGGAATCATAGCAGCCTTTATAATGATTTTGCTAACACACCCATCGGATTAATACTGCCTTTTAAATGGTAGACATAACCAGTAATTGAATATTAAAATCACACCAGTTCCAGAAGGATAGTGGATAGGTTTTGGTAGCGTTATGTGCAGAACTAAATCGGCACTAGCATTGATACTACAAAATGATATTGTAGATATTAATTGATATTGGTAGTTGAACATCTGATTGGTTCCAGTCACCATTACTTTATAATGTGCTAACCGACTCCCATACAGACTATTCATATTACCAAGGTTGTTAGTATATAACAAACAATTAATTAAATAATGCAGTGCTGACTCTGTTCAATACACATTTTAGCAAGTAGTGATAGTAGTTGATTGTATAGGCATAAGGGCTATATTTGTCCCTTTAGCAAATCAAAAGTGTAATGTGATGTGTAATGTAGTGTGGTGTGGTGTAGTGTATATTCATATGATAAAATAACCTAACCTAACACTAACCTAAGTAAACACTTTTCTTATTCATATATAAAAACCCTAAAGTACTACATAATTGTAAAGAACCTAAACCTACTTATATTCCTCATTGAAATTATAGTATATATAACAATCTGATTCTATAGATTTGTTTGAAATAAATGCAATCATTTAATATATACAATATATGACTTGTTGTAATCCTACTACTATCAGGTAAATAATTAAACCTAAAAATATTCACATTTTAGAGGAATAGAATTTATATAAGTTTTATAGAATTCAAACATTCATAACCAATAGTTTAGGCTTTACACATTTTACAACTAAATAAATTGAGTGATACATGTAATATTTATTGAAAGTAGATGTTATGTCTGTATTAGAGTTAAGTGTGGGGTTGTGACATTTCTAAAGAGGTTCATCATAACTTTCAATGTATTCCAGTACACATTCTTTTGTATTATAAACACAAGAGGATGTCGAATGTGAGTTACATCAAGGCTAGGGCCGACTAACACCAGGCTAAAGATCCACAAAGGCAGATGATATCGGATAATGACGGCTACCGGTTCGTACTTTGGTAAAGAAGAGCTATGCTTCTAAGACCAAACCATTCCCCGGGTCAAGGCTAACGTATCACCGACAACTACCCCGTTACTCTCTAGGCATACAGGAATCTCTTCGCTATCCAGCAAAATATGTTTACTAGACATCGAGAGAGAAGTCAAGAACGACAGAGCCGCTATATGCATTAGGTGCCAACTCAATTCAACGCCTACTGGGACTTCCTATAATAAAACACTGATGAGTAAAAGCATGTGTGCTGGAATCACGTCAGTTTAGGGAAATGTGTGGTTCTAAATTTATAAAATAGTCACGAATTTACCAGTACCAGACCTTACCTCATTCCGATATAATCAGAACTACAAACCCTTCGCTCATGTACAGTAGTGTCATGTTCGTAAGTCTTTGTTTAAATTCTAAAAATAGATGTGGTTTGAATTCTATAAATAGATGTTGTTTGAAGTCTATAAATAGATGTTATTCGAAGTCTATCAATAGATGTCGTTTGAATTCTATAAATACAGCTTATTGTTTGAATTAGATAAATCGCTTAAAACTCACTACGTATACAATATAAATTACTTACAGTCTTGTAGATTTCACAATTACACGTTTTAAACACACAACGGATTACTATGCTTAACCCAACAATACCTGCTTTATTTTTACATTGCCCGCACTTAACAGCTAATAATGCTTGCACTATGAGAACGGAACACTCAGTCACTGTAACGCGGTTCCCTAAACCATACTGCATAATTCGAGACACTTTTCCTAGGGTTTCCCGCACTCTCAACCTAACTCCATGTGGACTTTACGGAAATCGTTCGTTAACACTGCCGATATTTTCAAGAGGACGCCTATCAGGAATTTCACAACCGCGACTGGCCAACCGAACTGGCAGCATTTTAGATTCCTTTGTTCTAAAACCCTCATCACGACCACGTTACATCGCCTATATACCTATCACGACCGCACTTGAGGACTCGTTTCGACCACTAAAGAACTCTTCTTCCTCCAGACTATCATTACGACCGGTAAGCACTTACTTTTACTGACTAACATTACGACCACTAAAGAACTATAACTTTTCCCGACTGATCATTACGACCGCTAAAGAACTCGTATTCTTCCCGACTCATCATTACGACCGCTAAAGCACTCTTATTCTTCCTGACTAAATCCCGACTCCTTTTTTTTTTTTTTTTCGAACTGACCTACACTGCCAGCTTATTAGGCTTTCACAGTTTCACCGGACTACTAAGGGGAGCGCTTAAGGCACTCACCCGATTTTATATAGACGACTAGCACAAGGGCGCACGGCACGCCTCGGCTTGGGCTGTCGTCGAAAACCCGAATCTAACTAGCTAAGCTAAACTAAGCTAAGCCTATCCGTATCATACCTGTATGGGTGGGGTCAAGTGGGGATGAGATACTTGTACCTCGGAACCACAGGGGGTGGACCCACAGGCGAATACAGTTCCCTCGTGGAGCCTTAGCCTGCCTCCCAAGACCGTCAGTGCGTGGTGAAGAGCCACATCCTACACGAGGTGACCCTGTCTAGCAGAACACTACGGATCTAGGCTAGAGAGCCGATAAACACTCCTGGGGCTCGGTTCCAGAACCGGGTCGGGGCGTATACCCCGGCAGACGGCGCCCCTCGCAGTACCCCTCTGCTTATCAGAGGGGACAGGGGATGGGGTAAGGACGGGCCTGCTTCGGTTCGCCCGTCAGAGGGTGGAGGGAGAAAACCTCCTTAAAAAGTTACCGTGGGAGAAAACCACGTAAAAAAGTTACGGAGGGCAGTGCCTTCGGGCGGCGGGAGGGAGGAAACCTCGGTAAAAAGTCACCGTGGGAGAAAACCACGTTAAAAAGTTACAGACGGGTGTGCCTTCGGGCGGTGGGAGGGAGGAAACCTCGGTAAAAAGTCACCGTGGGAGAAAACCACGTTAAAAAGTTACGGGTGTTGAGGAGACAACCTCGTTAAAAAACAGACGGGAGGCCTTCGGGTGGAGGGAGGTAGAAAACCTCGTTAAAAAGTTACCGTGGGAGGAAACCACGTTAAAAAGTGACGGAGGGACGGCCTTTGGGCGGAGGGAGAGGGAGAAAACCTCAAGAAAAAGTTACCGTGGGAGGAAACCACGTTAAAAAGTGACAGAGGGACGGCCTTTGGGCGGAGGGAGAGGGAGAAATCCTCAAGAAAAAGTTACCGTGGGAGGAAACCACGTTAAAAAGTGACAGAGGGACGGCCTTTGGGCGGAGGGAGAGGGAGAAAACCTCAAGAAAAAGTTACCGTGGGAGGAAACCACGTTAAAAAGTGACAGAGGGGAGGCCTTCGGGCGGAGGAAGAGGGAGAAAAACCTCATTAAAAAGTTCCTGTGGGAGGAAACCACATTAAAAAGTGACAGAGGGGTGGCCTTCGGGTGGAGGGAGAGGGAGAAAACCTCGTTAAAAAGTCACCGTGGTAGAAAACCACGTAAAAAAGTTACAGGTGGTGGTGGTTGGAGGGGGTGACCCCTTGACTGCCAAACCGGACCAAGGAGGGAAGGGGCTGGGGACCTGACTTTCCATTGCACATTGGTTCGGTAGATGGGTAGGCAGCTTGACCGGGCTGTCGTCGCGGTCAGGGCGTTCGCGCTGGGCCTTGTCGCCGGGGTGGCATGGTGCTTGCTTGTTCGATCCCGTGCCACTCCATAGCGCGGCAGACGGTATCTTGTGGGTTTTTTTAGTCAGTAAGAGTCTGACACCCCACAGCTCCCCAGGGCTGTGGGTGTCCAATGGAGGTTCGTGAAATATACATGGTTACCAAGCATGTATGTTTCACGATCCCGTACACGTATTTTGTATCTGTCTATCTGAGTTCTAAACTATTTCAGTTCGAAAGGGCAAAAAAACAAACAAAAATAGCCCACCACTATGTGTACCTACAAGTGAGTGTGTGTGCACGTGTGTGGGGTGATCGGTGTTATGTTGTAAACGAGTGTTTGATCAAATCGGTGTTACTCTGTTCGCGCATGCAAGCTGCTCGAGGGCTCCATACCGGAGGATCGGACCTCGGCTAGAGCAGTTGCCGAGGGAGGCCTAGGACTGTGTGCTGGGGCAAAATTCACAGCCAAACCGCGGCGGCGTGATCTGTGATTACGCGGGCGTGGGCGCGCACACGCTGTTCTTCGAGTGACGAGAGGGTAATCTAAGTTACCTAACGTAATATCATCGGGAGGGTATCCCGACTCCTTTGTTGTAATCCCTTTTATACATTTCCCCAACTCCACCCAGTTACTCGAAAACCACTCGAGCCCCAGTCTTTTCTCCTATTTTCCGGTTTATTCCAGTTTTATGCCACTATTTATATCTCTATCTCCCTCGGTTCTTCCTCTATCTCATCCATCATAATCAAAAACCTCCTGCAATTCCCTCTGGTGTTTAATCAAGGAACCGATTTTCATTCATTATTTCTAAAACGATTTTTGACTTAACTTCTTATTGGCCAATTATTCTATAGTCAACATTCCTTATTGGTCAGTTACTTTAAATGAAATACAGATAAAAGAAAATCTCCACTTTTGTCTATGAGTTTACAAATGTTTAGAATTTACATTAAGATTTTTCCCTTTCTATTATTGTTATTTAATGTACAATTACTGTTAATAACGAGCTTAAGATTTATTACACCTAGTATGATACTCATTTACCCTGATTTCTCCTATTTAACAGGTTTTACAAAGATTTTCAAAGTTGGCGCTAACTACGATATCGTACTATTATTACGTCTGTCAAAATTTCGATTCATTCAAAAATTTACCAATAATCGAGAAATTATGATGGTTCTAACTAGATGGAGCCTATATCAATTTATTTTATTTTATTTTCATAATGTACCACCTACTTAGATCCGTTAGAGTAAATTATTACAGTTCTAAATAGATGGAGCTTATATCAATTTATTTTATTTTATTTTCGTAATGTACCACCTACTTAGATCCGTTACACTTGATCATGCATTTTATGGGCATGCCTCTAATGCAAGCCCATAAAAACTCGATTAGCTGGATTTTGTACAAAACCGACATAATTCAAATACTACAAACAATGACAAATTGGCTTATTCCATATTTCAGGATTACTAAAATCAAGTAGGTATGCTTAGGTAATGGGGTTAGGCTTTACAACAAAGTCCTAAAGGACAATAACGATTTGTTGGATAGTGAGTTTAAGTAATATGTGAAGCGGATTTTAATGTCTTATTATAAGGCGGATCAATACGTAACCGCCATTGATGTTTGGAAATGAAGCTCCTCTTAGAAACGAGTGTAACTATATATCTTAGTAAAAATATGTATGAAAAAAAGGTACACCAAATCAAGTGCAATGTCGGTTCTTCTGGATAACTGGGTTATTTTGTTAGTTTGGTAGTTTTGCCGTGTACGAGCGGCTTCTCAGGGCATAAATTGAATAAAGTATTTTTGATTTTAATTATTTGTGCCCTGAGAGATGGCGCCCAACACGGTACTCCTCTCATTACCACAGGGGATAGAGGACGGGGTCAGGACGAATCTGATTCGACTTGTGCGTCAGAGGGTACGGAAGAAAATTTCCGTAAAAGATTTTATTCTGTATGTTTCAATAATAATAATAATATAAATTAAAAATTGCTCTTTGCAAATTGCAAAAAAGCTTTAATTACTTTTTATAACGTTAACTATCTGTCAGTGAAAGTCCCATGAAAATAGGTCCAATCGTTTTCGAGATAGTACTACAGACGAAGCCACGGATGACAGCTAGTCTAAAATAAAATAGCCTATGTCACCCGCTGTAATTTTAACTATCCGTATGTCAAAATCGGGCCAGCCGTTTCGGAGATTATCCGGAACAAACAGACAGACAGACAGACAACAATTTTAAAAATTGTGTTTTTGTTATCATCAGTATCGTGCATACGTTCATATGTAATCAGTAAAAAGTCGTTATTTTGATATTACATACTGACAATGCATTTTTATTATATGCATAGATAACATGGCTTGAACGTATTATACTACAAGGAATATATACTTAAGTGTTGAAAATATATAAGTGAGTATAATTTGTTATTCCTATAATACGAGACCGGTCTTATAGCTATTATGGAGGAGGTTTACGTTAGTTGATTTAAGCAGAAGTTCAGTTATATATTTATTACCATTAGTGATCGTCCAGTTGTCGATATTCAACCGATTATTTTTAAATTTCTTTTTTAATTAATTATCAAAATACTGTAAGAATATTATGTATTGTAAATGTAAGTTGTGTGAAGTATGACGAATAGAGAACTATAAACAAACGCTTCAATTCGTCGGTGGTCAAAAACGAATGTTTAAAATTTTATTGAAGTTATACTTCTTTTGGCGCGTTAGGGAAAAATTATGAGAGTAAATTTTTAAATTGCGCGCGCCCACCGTCACGAAAAACCGACACTCTGAAGTTAGCTATAGTCAACATTTTATTCAAAAAAACGTATGTATGTGTTAATTACTTTTTTTCTATTGTTAGTGTCGTTTTTTCTACAAACGTAGAATAAGGCGAAAGATACAATTTTTGGAAAACTTCTATCACGTGTACATAAGTACACACTACCTTTTTTATCGATAACATATCTCTTCAATTATAAGATTATCACTTCAATATCGACTAATCATAAAAAAAAGAAAATCAGTTAACAAATACAGGAAAAAAAATTACTGGACTGTTTTATCTTCTCTTTGTTACAATTCCAGTATAATAAAAAAAAACACCAATTATTATTGTCTTTTAATGTATAATCATTTAACACAATGGTTTCATTCCCAACACCATATCGTGACTTCTAATATTACCTAAGTAAGTATAAAAACATTTATTTATATATTTATATCATTATTAAAATTTGAGACATTGTAACCCGTTTAATATTTAGTATTGATAAGAAAGTGAAACAAGTAGAATAAATCGATCTAGTTATATTTCATAAAGCCATGATATTTAAACAGACAGACAACAAAGAATAGATATATAGTTACTACTGGTTCGCCCTTATAAATAAATTTAATAACTGCGCACCAGATAATGAGATGTGTCTCTGGCCTGCATCTTATTGATTGAGTACGGAGCAGCGGTGTCACAGGCACGGAGAGCGTAGTCATCAACACAAGCGGTACAGTCTTCCACATAAAGCGTTGTTATACATTTCTCATATATCGGCGATAAAATATATAAACCAAAGATGCATCTCGATGAATGAGATGCAGGCCAGAAACACATCTCATTATCTGGAGAGCAGTTATTAAACTTATTTATAAGGGCGAACCAACTACCTTATCAACTGCAACAATGATACGAGAAACCAGAGCTACAGCCTATAAGCCTATAGTACAGTCCCAACGTGTAAAATTAAAAATATATTATGAATGAAAATATGACAACAACGATAATTTTTCTATTTTCTGATGTCTCCTAAATTACACTCCGTGGAAAGCGAGATATAATATTGCACTTATACCCCCCAAACAAATTGTGATAGCGGACCCCTTTATGACTAGGTACACTACAGATAGTAATTGAATTGTATTGAAGGCTGGATACCTTTACATAGCCCAATGTAGGTTTATGATAAATTTTACACTCTACAGGCCTATGAGTTTATACCTTGACTCATAATGTCACACACCTTCGTAACTTTGGCAGTAATATCTGTGTTTATGAAATAGCATTTCTGTAATTCTACATATTATCACAATTGTACATTACTTTAAAACAATTTAAAAAACGCACGCTAATCTGCTAGGAAAATATAAAAGCAACTTCAAAAAACTTAATTCGACAAAAATGCACTAGTACATCTTTGACCGTAGTTAGTTTACCTGCCTTTTTAATCTTAGATTATCATAAATCTACTAATATGTCAAACACGATACACTTCTTATTCGATTTTGAGGAGTTATTAGTCCCTTAATGTATTTTCGAAATCCAAATTCGAATGCTAATAAAATATCCCCTTTGTAAGAAAAAATGTATATTTTTTAATTACTTTATAAACAACGACGTTGTTGTTGATGTATCAAACTTAAAACAAAATAAATTCGAATCGAGAACCCCCATCCTTTTTGAAATCGTTTTAAAAGTGCTGGTTCCCATAAAGGAACACCACCGTTTTTACCACCAAGTTACGGGCATCAGCAGATATATAAATATATATAAAAAAAAGTATTCGGAGAAGTACAGATGTACGGATTTTACTAACTATTTGTTGTATACAAAGATAAGAAATACATATTATATACAATTACAATTACCGTTACCATATTCTTTTACAATTATTTTATAAAAGGTTCTGACATAATAGCATAGGCATTTTTTACATTTTCAGTCACATCTAAAGCTGGCTTATTATTCTCGACTAACCACGTGCTTCCCGAATTGCCGTACTTAAAAGCTTGCACTATACCTAGAGCTGCAGCGTCTTTTCTGAAAAAAAAACATACAAAAATATAGTGTATATATGTACATACAGATAACTTATTTTTTTTAACCGACTTCAAAGGTGAGACGAGGTTCTTAATTCGATTGTATTTGTTTTAAAACGATTTTATTAGTTTCACCAGTACGTTTGTTTATATGTTTGTAACTGACTCTGTAGCCTCGATTTTGCTGCCACTTTGAGCGATCATAGTTGAATGAAACTTGGCACTCATGTCAAGCAAATCGAACTAAAAATTCAAAACTAAATTATAGTAAAAACAAACTAAAAAAAACACGCTTTTAGAGATAATTAAAAAATAATTCTTAGCGCAAGAATAAAATTACTGATGAGAAAATTAATGTCACTATTATAAAAGCGTGGGGTAATTTATATGACATTTTTAAACTAACTACCAGATCTATTGGTTACGAAGCGCAGAGTAGTAAAATATATTATCTTAACTAAACTTAGAAATTTGGCTTTCTTGCATTCAGTGTATATTTTTCTATATCAACAGTTTAGTATTTGCTTCAGGTTATCTTAGGTAATTGTTTTTTTAACCCCTTGACTGTCCAAAATCATAAAGGTTTAAATTCTATACAACCGAGTGCATAACGAATGAGGCACAGGTCAATAGATTATTGGCAGTATAAGATTAAAAAATACCTGATTTATCACAAAACTTAGGAAAATAACAATTTATGTATTGTAAAATAACAATTTCTATGTAATATGTGTATTTTTACATTTTATTTTTTATTTACAATATACGATGTCGGCGATTAAAAAAATAAATAAAAACATAATCCGCCATTTTGAGATCCGGTAAAAAAGTCTGGCGAGGGGTTAATATCACGTCGATTAGTTTTATACGTTATAATAGTTTCGTCAACCTTTCGAAATTAAATACCTGGTTATCCTGGCAAGTGATCAATTCTTATTCGGCACATTCGGTTGAAACATTAATCACTGGAAATATATTACTATTTTGCTTTGTATTTATTTTGTCTGTACAATTTAATATCGATATTGTAATATTGTATGAGTATTGATTATTCTTCAAAATAAAAATCAATTGCCAAATGTATTTAAAATGTAAGCGCATCATTTGAGAAGGTTTGCTAATGTTGTCTGTTCTATTAGGCTAATCTTGTTTTTTTTTCTTTTGTTGTAGTTTGTGTTATAATCAAGACAAGGTTTGTATGAACGAATATGCTTGTAAAATCGTACGCTAAATTGAAAGAGTGATTGAGAAGAAAATCATTAAGTATATTCTCGAGCAACATTTAGTTGTTGTTTCATTAAAATCGGTTAGCGCTATCAAAAGTTACTGTAATTTTAATGGAAAATAGATAAATAAATGGATTTTATAGTCTTATCCAAAAACTAGGGTATTTTATAAGATAAATAAACATTACCACAGTATTACAGTACTAAGACATAGAACGAAAGAAACATGGATAATATTTTAATTTCACATAAAATAAATAAATATTAATACTTTAAAATTTCAGCAATTAATTAATATATTTTATTGCCAATAGATGGCGTTTAACAGCCATTTTATATATCGATTACTATTACAATATACTATCTAAAAATTGGTGAATTACATATATTACATATTTCTATAAATTTAATAACTTACTGTGTACTTTGTATAAATAAAATATAATTTTTATTTTTCGATTTTAAGGTTTATGATTAAATTTGTAAATTTCTAATTAGTTTTGTGTTGTAAGTATTACAAGTTATTGAATCTTATCCCTTTTTAGGACAATTACACCTGTATTCTTTTTTATAATAAATAAAAAAGAGACTAAAATTGTTCATTAAAAAAATATATAAGAAAAAATCATCTTTACAAGCAATAACAGACTACATCTTTCTACGATAGCAGATGGCGCTAAATTGTTCATTTTATTGATTTCCTGTCATAAGAATATTATTGCAAGGAAGAGTATAGATAACAATGAGATTATTTCTGTGTTTCTTAGGTTTATTTGGGATTATAATTTTCAAGAATTTACCTTGATTCTAATGTATTAATTGCGCTTTCAATTAATGAATCCTTTTTGGTATATACCTTAGAGAGCTTGCAATTTCTTCCAGCAGTATCGTGGAGAAAAAAGATTGCAAGCAGTGCAAATAAAAGAAAGGATAATATAAAAATTATAATAACAATAGACTATATGAAATATATAAGAATGAATGGATATATGAGAGAAATACAATTAAATATAAGCCCTCAGCTGATTTTTTAAGACTGAAATATCAAAATGGCGGATTATATTTTCAATTATTTTTTTGGTTCACTACATCGTACATTATACATTTCCTAGTTTAGTAAAGTAATTTTTTAAGCTTATGCTGCCAAAGCTTCTGACTGCTGCTGACCTGTGCCTCATGAGGTCTACATTCATTTGTATCCAACTTTAACCTTAATAGTTTTGGACACTCCAGGGGTTAAGTAACCATGAATTGGTGGTGTGTGTACATATATAATGGCATGCACTTACTCTTGTAGCGATAATAATTCTATTATCTCTTGTATTGGTTTATTTAGTTGTTCATCAAAGCTGCGTGCATTGCTTAACATATCTGTATTAGTAGCGCCCAAACACACAGTCAATACTCGAACACCAGTTGTTGAATAATATTCTTGTTTCTGTAAACATAAATCATTACACGTTTCAAGTATCTCAATCATAACTTCACTTATATTTATAACAATGATACGAGGCATTTTGGCAGAAATTCTCTAATTTTGAGTTAAATCAAATTAGAAAATTGAGATAATATACATATAAGAAAATTTATTGAAAACTTACGCCAATACAGTTGCTGAACTGCATAACAGCGCTCTTCGTTCCAAAGTATACGAAGAACATAGGACATAACTGGCACAAACTGGCAATTGAAGAAACATTAATAATTGTTCCTCCCTTTCCACCTTTATCCGAACGCATGATCTCCAAAGCTTTTAATGTGCCTTGTACCACCGCTGTCTGTAATGGCAAAACATATTAATGGTTTATTTTTTTAAACTTAGTTCAGAATCAATTTGTCTTTATACATTTTTAGTACTTCTCAGTTATGATAGGAACTAAATAACACTAACATAATTTACTTCAATTTCTTTCCTTATTGAATCCATTGTACTCTCGTCAGCTAACCCAGCGTTATTTACAACTATATCTATGCATCCATATTTATCCACAATAGCGTCGATTGCTTCAAACAACTGATCTTGTTTCGTTACATCACATTTTATAAATTTAATCTTATCTTCTCCGTACTTCTGACAGAATGTTTCTTGAAGACAATTTCCAGATACTTCGTCTATATCAAGAACTGCTACTTGCTGGAAAGTAATTTTGATAATATTATTATTACCTTAACAGATGAATATCTATTTGGATATATAACAGAAATAATTGGATAGATATATCAGAAGAGTTATATTGTTTGAGTTTTTCTTTTTTTTTTATTTATGCCAACGGACAGCAAACAGGCAGACGGCCCATCTCATGTAAAATGGTTACCGTCGCCTATGAACAACTGCAACACCAGGGGCATCACCCTCGTGTTGCCGACCTTGAAGAGCGTGTTTCAATCCTTTTTTGAAGAACCCCATGTCATAACTCTGGGGAAACAACGTGGCTGGTAACCCATTTTACAACCTTAGCGAGCGCATAATTCTTGAAATTGAAGCAGTCATTTTGATATTATTTGCTCTAGACGCCTTATCCATTTATATCTCATGAAACACCTTCATAACTCTATATAGAAATGTTACATAATGTCAGCCTGTACGTGTACCACTGCTGGGTAAAGTCTTCTGCCTGGAGGAATCAACTAAAATAATCATCTCTTCAGCCCACATCATTGTAGTAAATGAAGAGAAATCAACAGTCACATATTTTTCCTACATATAGTGGTACTACAGAATAATCCCAAGGAGGGTTGACGTCAGGCAGGTGACCGATCGTAAAAGTTATGCCAAATTATACATCACAACATGATTAACATGTTGCGTCAACCCTACTTAGGAGGAATAACGACAAGAAGATGATGATGTAACAGATAAATGTCTATAACCTAAACTCATAAGAGATATTTACACTTTACTAGCTACACGCCCACCACCCTTGCTTTGCATGTGTGTACTAATGAAGAACTGAGACTAAATCTCCCTTTACTATCACCATGTAAACAAAAACAATGGTGACTCAACCACTGAACGTCAGTCTGTCAATATATTTCAAGATCTCCCTACTGCTGTTTGTCACACTTATTCACATTTTCGTACGATTTTTCAAGCAAATCTTGTGCTAACATTTACAAATACAACAAAAAAAAGAATTAGTCAACCAGGTGCAGCCGTAATGAAGCGATACGCTAACATGCATTGGGCAATTAATTTTTATTTACATTTGTAGGAATCTAGGTTATGTCAAAGGGAGTAACAATGAAACTCAGAGTGTGTAATAATATACTGTATTTATTCTGACGCTCTGTTGGTATATATAGTGACAAAACGTTTAATGATGATGTGGTCTAAGATGGTCAGTCACGCTTAATCTAGAGGGAGACTGGTTCTCAAGTGCAGCTGTCGAAGCACACCAACAGGTGCTTGGCGACAGATTTTCATTTGTTGGAAATGACATATTCGATATATAATAATTTTTTAAAGGCTGCTCCAGGATGACATTCTAGTCATAGAGCTACACATTCATTACCCTATTTTGTTATAAAGAAAATAATTACTTGAACTTAGTTTGTTTCTTATTATGATTTTACTTACTTGTCATTCGATACATTTTCATACATTCTTACGTGTATAAATAATTTAGGATTTTGTACAAGTTTAAATACTGATAACAATCGAATAATTCTCACTATAATAACTTAATTATGCATGATTCTTGGAGGTAATTTACAGACACGCTCACTATTGTTTAGATTTAACACGTGTAACATTTAGAGATATAATGAAAGATTAAACTTAAAGGAATCACTAATCTACAGTTTAGGATTCCATATCCAAAGAAGTACTACAAATCCTGCGCCTACTTCGTACCGTTCGCGTTCGTATATTCCACATGTAAACTTTTTAGATATTTTCTGCAAAGTAAACAATGTAATCATTCCTTTTACAATAAATGCCACTTTCTGATAATACTGACAAAGCGATAAGAGCCTGTAAAATTATAGCCCTACTTGAAGAGAGTTGTTCGCAAACTCATGTGTCTCGGCGGCTAAGTGTGAGCTGGTTAACTGTACAAAGGACTTAGTAACGATATCAAGAAACCAGTTCGGTTAAACGAAGACCAGTTTCGGAAAGAAAACTATGCACAGAACCAAGAAATGATCGTTTTTTGGTGAGTCAAGCATTGCGAAGTCGTAAGGCGTCAAGAAAAGTCTTGAAGAAGTAAAAGATGTAGAAGTTAATTGAGGAGCTTGGAAGGAGAGTTTTAGGTGCCAATATCAGCAGATACCGCCCAGGCCAGGTCTCTAAATTGCTCCGTCAGAACCGTGTTCCTTGACTTCAGTTTGCTCGCAACTATGTTTCCTGGATTCTGGAGGAGTGGAACAAAGTATTGTTTTGATCTAATGAAGCTAGAACCTCTGTGTGGAGAAGACTAATGCCGGCAAGTTCTACGAACGTCAAAGTAACGCCTTGCGGAAGTATGTTTCGAACAAACCACTCGGTACGTCGGAGGCTCCGTTATGTTTTGGGCAGCATTTCATTCAACAGAGCGTACGGAATTAGTTTTCATAGAAAATGGAACATTACATACACAGAAGTGCATAACAGAAGTATAAAATTTCTCCTACATAGTCCGAATTGACTACTCTTAAGGAAGATACTAATTTTATGGGCGACGATGTTCGTTCTCACCGTTCTAACAACGTGGAAGCGTACACGTAAGAAGATGGAGTACGTCGGTTAGATTGGCCAGTTCGAAATCCTGACCTCAATCTCATTGAGCATCGCTGTGATATTCTAAAAAGATGGGTAAGATATGTTTTTTTTTATATTTTAGGGGGCAAACTAACAGGTGGGTCACCTGATGGTAAGTGATCACCGCCGTCTATAGACACTAGCAACACCAGAGGAGTCGCAAGTGCATTTCCGGCCTTTTAATATATGTGGGCCTCCGGCGCTCTCACTGACCGAACGAAACGCAACAGTACAAGCACTGTTACTTCACGTCGGCTTTCTGTGACAGGGTGGTACCACCCCGGGCGAGCCGACCCATTCATTCTGAAACCAGTAATAGTTTCAACGTACCTCTACCACCTGTAAAAGTGCAACCTGCTCCATAAAACGTCAGGGAGCTAAAAAGTGTAATTGTAAGAAGCATGCCCAAAACGATTCAAGCCATGTTTTATTTAGATTAAATCGACTTTAGAACGTAAATTTCCTTAGTTGTCGGTTTTTTCTGCAAAATAATTTATATATCGGTAATACAATTTATTCAAAACATGGCTTTACATTATAAATACATTAGACAATTCAGTTTTCAAATAGTTTCTATTACGTATCCGTCCTAACAGACATAGTTTGTTTTCTTTGTTTTCTTTTCTGGTCTCTTGCTTCCGGTATGTACTGTGACGACACCGGAGCATAATTTGTTGTTGGATTTCAAGCGAACATCTAGTTGGAGGACCTTGCGTCACGGTTACTGGCTCCCACGCAAGAATTTAGATCGATAACTTGTTAGTTTAAAATGACAAAAGAGTTTGGTAAGAAAGTTTAATTTAATAAAAAACATAATTCTATTTCTAAGGCGTACCTTAGCTCCTTCATCCAAGAATATCTTAACAATCTCAGCCCCAATACCGTTTGCTGCTCCAGTAATCAAAATAATTTTATTTGATATTTCGTACATGATCACGCGGTTAAAGTTTCTAGACTACTGCGTTACGATGAGTTGACACCAACCGAAATATATTTGAAACCGAGTACGCGATCTTATCAATGACAAGATTTTTATAATTACAATTATTTACTGCTTGGCAAATGTTGGACAATGGTTAAGTGTTTTTCTTTTATACTTTATAGGTTAGCGTTTAACCACAATCTACATACTGCTACTACAACAATACAATAGTTTGTGATTCACAAGCACAATGTAAGAAACATTGTCTAAGTATTGTATCTAGATATTGTAGGTGGTAGAGCTACGCTGAAGCTATTACTGGTTTCAGCATGAATGGGTCGGCTCGCCCGACGCGCGGGGTAGTACCACCCTCTCACAGAAAACCGACGTGAAGTAACAGTGCTCGCACTGTTGCGTTTCGTTCGGTCAGTGAGAGCGCCGGAGGCCCCACATATTTAAAAGGCCGGCAACGCACTTGCGACACCCCTGGTGTTGCTAGTGTCTATGAACGTCGGTGATCACTTACCATCAGGTGACCCACCTGTTCGTTTGCCCCTATAATATATTTAAAAAAAAACATTTATTTGTATTCATATCTTTATTGAGATTTAATACATTAAAACCAATGCATCTAACATTAATATTGATAAGAAAGTAAAACAAATAGAACCTTGACCTACAGCGGCACCAACATGTGAATGCAAAAAATTGTAAAATGTATCGCATAACCTGAAAAGAATAATAAGAAGTTCGCTATATACTACTAATGAAAATAGGATAATAACAACAGTTTTCCTTCTTACTGATGTTTCCCAGATCACACGTTGTGGAAAGTACGATATACTTGTACACGTAAAAATCTGTTCGAAATGAAGGTTAATATGTTTAAAATAAATTATGTACAGGTTGGATAATTTTAAGCAACCCACAAGGGGATTGGGTTAAATGTTACGCTCTCCGGGCCTATGCGATAATTCCTTGACTCATAATTTCATACGCTGTAGTAACTTTGGCGGTTATATCCTCAGCGGGCTTATCTCCAGTGATGAGCCAAGTACTTCCGCTGGCTCCCAGTTTATAGGCGCTAATCAAACCATTCACTGCCGACTCCAATCTACAAACATGTTTTTAATGTTTAAACAGTAATTACAATTTTTGTACATTTTTCAATACTTTTACTACGAAACTACTAAATTATTAAAAACCAAAAAACCTGACTGCAATAGTTTGTAATAAATAAAAACAAAAAATTCGGACTGTAAGAATACTATTTAATAAGCACGATATGCAATTCTGTTTTGGTGATTAAAAATCTTAATTTTAACTTCCTTTTCTTAATTACCGAGGTAATTCTTAAATATTATATAACTTATACATATCGAACAATCTATAAGAATCTTATAACAATGTACATGTTAACATTTATGAAGCCATTTCGGTTACCGAGCGTGTAAACATTACGCTCACTTATAACGTAAGTTCAGTTAATTTATTTTGGTATTTCTAGAACGCATGATCTCCAATTTCGATAGGCATTTTTTCATCGGGTTACTTCCACTTTGGATGTGAGTTTTACGTTTGAAGTTCTCCTATTATTAGTATTTACAGGTTAGAAATTAGACTTAAGATAGTTGATGTGTTAATATAGTGATGTATGTAATACATATACAATTAATTCAGCTTAGTATTTGTAGGACGCATGACCATCAATTTCGATGGACATTTGTTTGGGCGTTCTACCACGTTTGATGAGAATTCTTCTATAAGTAATCCTTTCAGGTTAGATTTTGGACTCAAGATAGTTGGCGTATAAATGATAAATAAAGTAAAAATGTAGTAAAGTAAGTTAATTTAGTATGGTATTTTTAGAACACATGTCCACCAATTTTAATGAGTAGCATTTTGTCGAGTTACTTCCATTACAAATGGGAATTCTACAATTGGAGTTGTTATATTGGTAGTCCTTATAGGTTCAATTATTAATAGCTGGTGCATGAGTATGGTAACAAATATCAACAGTACGTACTTTTGCTTCGGTAACTCTCTCATGTGCTTTTCTAAAATGACATCAGTTTCATTATCGAATGCTCCCATTTTAGTAGTATCGAATATGCTCGTGTCTGTACATCCAAAACATAATGTGATCACTCTAACTCCTGTTCTAGAGTAATGAGGTTCCATCTGTGAAGTGAGCAACCATATTAACTAATATATTAAAAACTTACCATGTTGGATTTCAAAGATTTTTTTATTTTATATTATAGGGGGCAAACAAAAAGGTGGGCCACCTGATGGTAAGTGATCACCGCCGTCCATAGACACTAGCCACACCAGGGGAGTCACAAGTGCGTTGCCAGCCTTTTAAATGTGGGCCTCCGGCGCTCTCACTGACCGAACGAAACGATACGTATGTTTATATCATCATAATTTTTTAACTCTCATTCCACCTAAATAGGGTCGGCATAACATGTTTTTCTTTTCTACTCTTTGCTTTCAAATGTCATATCAATATTAACACCTTTTATATACATCATTTTTAACACAATCCATCGATACCTTTTCCAGTCTTCCACTACTCCCTTGTCCGTCCACATTCATACTCAAAACTTTTCTTATTACATTACTTTCATCTCTTCTCATAATATGCCCGTACCATGCTAACCTATTACACCTCAATTTCTCTGTCACTGGTGCTATATTTAAACTTCTTCCGATACACTAATTCGTAATCTTATCCATTTTGGTTACACCACACATCCGTCTTAACATTCACATCTTTATCACATGTAATCTTTTCTCATCCAACTCTTACGTCGTCTGGCACTCGGATCCATATAACACGTAATATAATATGTATTTAATATAATAAAACTTTATTTACCCCAAGGCAGGTGCTAAACTGTAATACAGCACTTTTCGTTGCAGAATAAACAGGTACGAATGGTGTTTGCTTTAAGGCCAAAGCGGATGAAATGTTTATAATAGCACCACCTTTCCCACCTTGATCTTTGCGCATAACATCGAAAGCTTTGAACGAACTTGTAATCAAAGCTGACTGGAAAGAAACATGTATTTTTTTATTATTTAATTTTATAAATTTATCATACAAAAATTGTTACCAATATAATCATTAATAAACAATCAGATAATTAAAATGCCTATAGTATAATCTCGATATGTAAATCCATTACAACTCATAATATTAACTCGGCGACAATTCAAGCCGAGGCGCACCGAGTGCTCTCGCGCTGATCGCTTAAACAAATCGAGTGAGTGCCATAAGCGCTCCCATTAGTAGTCCGGTGAAACTGTAGAGGCCAAAAGAGCTAACAGGGTATGTCAGTTCAAAAAAAATATAGATCAATCAAAAGACCCCATTACGGCCAGTCTCACTAGTTTAATTAACAATAATTAATTTTCAATTTAACTGCAATTAAGTAACCGTTTTTTTTAATGGTAGGAACTAAATACGATTAGTACGAATTATTAAACTTGTTTCATTGTGTAAATAATCAGGTAAATTAAACATATCCACTACTTTTTTTACTGCAGCACGACAAAATGTATCTGATGGCAAATATAGTCCAATCTAAAAACAACGACGACAACCGAGATATCTAGATGAGTATTCATTTTTATACATATAGAACATTTTCTGCACGCCTCGACTTCGTAAGGGTGTACTTACTAGCCAAGAAAAAATAATTAAATCTTCAGGACCATGCAAAGAAATAAAATGGCAATTGAATAACAGAAAGTATCTGTTAATTCTGACAATAGTTTTGTAGATCACCCTACTGTCTTCTGTCTCACTCACTCACTCTTTTCAATGATTTTTTAACCCAACCGTTTTCCACACGATTTTCTTTCTTTCATACAAATCTTACCCTGAGAATTACACACAAAATAAGTGCAGCCGTTCGGAAGTGATGCACTTACAAATGTTAGACAATTGATTTTTATTTATATAGCTTAACTGTAGCGAGTTTAAATGATATATGGAATATTCAACAACAGCATTACTTATTACCTTTCGCTTCGTATATAAGTATGATTTAATAATTAACAGGAATTCTAAAAATTGCACGAACTTATAAGACTATGAAGGATTTATATTTGATCCGTATTCGTCATGTAATCAATCTAACACCTTATATACCAGAATTTTTTTTTTTTTTCGAACTGATATACCCTGTTGACCCTGGAGTCTCTACAGATTCACCAGAAGGGGAGCGCTAATGGCACTCACCCGATTTGTTTAGGCAATCAGCGCAAGGGCACACGGTACGCCTCGGCTTGAACTGTCGGCGAGTTTCCCGATCTAACTAATCTTAATACTCTATAATTCTAATATAATTCTATAATACCAAAAGTTAAATACTTTAATTTAAACAGAAGATTGGAATAAAATAAATTATACATAACACTACAATTTATTGTTGTAAACTAATGTATACTAAAATAAGTAAAACTTACAAGATTTACAGCAATCTCTTTCAAGTAAACATTTGGCCTGTCGTTCATCATACCAGCGCAATTAACAACAATATCAATGTATCCATAGTCGGCGATAACAGATGAATAAGCGGCCTCCAGGTCATTTGTTGTCACGTCGCAAACATAGAACTTTATTCTGTTTGAATCATACTTTTTACTTATCTCATTTTCCAATGCTTTACCATTATGCACATCTACGTCTAAAGCAGCTACGTGCTGTAAAAAGTTGTAGGGAAAGTCATTTATTAAATTTACATATTTAATATTAAAAAAATGTTAACATCTTTTCATTATATAACCTTTATTACAAGTTATCAACTTAGAAAAGAAATACACCTTTGTCTTAATTTTCTTTTACGATTTCTAAACGCAATAGTGATAATTTTTGCAGGCCATTAACAGTCTTCAGCATGTATAAAATGTCTTCATAACATTGTTTAGATCACCTTTTCTATGTATAGGTTACATATAAGATATATTACAGTTTATCAATTGGGGTATATATACACTGTATTCTAGTGTTCAAAAACATAGGCCACTTAGTGTTAAGCATACAAACAGACCGACAAGTTTGACAAAAAATGCAACGTCATATTTTTGATCACCGTTCTCAATAATAAATACCTATAAGAAAATTTGGAAAAAATTTACTAAACATTAAAAAATATGTACTATTTTTTTTTATATTATAGGGGGCAAACGAACAGGTGGGTCACCTGATGGTATATGATCACCGCCGTCCATAAACACTAGCAACACCAGGGGAGTCGCAAGTGCGTTGCCGGCCTTATAAATATGTGGGCCTCCGGCGCTCTCACTGGCCGAACAAAACGCAACAGTGCAAGCAGTGTTACTTCACGTCGGTTTTCTGTGAGAGGGTGGTACTACCCCGGGCGAGCCGACCCATTCATGCTGAAACCAGTAATAGCTTCAGAGTAGTTCTACCACCTATTAAACTATCGTAATTTATTTCAATACCCGTGAACATTTTTATGTTCATTGTAAGCACGCTAGTTAAAATTAATCTTTTGCTCCATTGCATTTATGTTCAATTGAGCTTCTATCATTTTCATATGCGAAACATGTAAATTGTATCACCTAACATTTAGACTTACCTTAGCACCTTCTTCCAAAAACGCTTGGACTATCCCCGCGCCGATACCAGCCGCTCCACCGGTTACCAAAATTACTTTATCTTTAACGTTATACATGACTGCACTAAAAGAAGCTATGATATCAAATGGCTGGTGTCATTTACCTAATGCACTTAATAGATGATAAGAAATTTAGAACAGTTATGTTATACCTACATGAGTACCTTTATGTAAATATCTACATTACAAATATACGAGTATAACTAGAGTTAAGTAGTGAACTTAGTTAAGTAAATAAAAAAAACAACCTAAATATTTGATAATAAAAACCCCAAAAAATAGAAGTATTATAGATATATCATAACCAGTACATCATCTTCTTACGCTTTCCACACCTAAGTAGGGTCGTCACAGTATGTTTTCCTTTACCACTCCCCCTGTCAGTTGTATTATTCACAATTTATATACATATATCATTTTTAACACAATCAATCCATACCTTTTTCGATCTTCATTTATTTACCATCGTCCACCTACATACTCACAACTTTTGTTTTTACATGACTTTCATCTCTTTTCATAATATGCTCGTACAATGCTAACCTCTTTCTCTTTAACTTCTCTGTCACTGGTGATATTTTCAAACTTCCTCTGATATACTCATTCTTAATCTTATCCATTCTTGTTACACCACATATCCATCATAACATTTGCATCTCTGCCGCATGTAATTTTTCGAAGTGATGATGGCTCAGTTGGTAGTGTGTTCGGACACAGCGTCGAAGGACGTAGGTTCGAATCCAACAAACTGAGTCGGAGTTTTCGGTGAAGGAAAAAATCGTGCTGAAACCATAGCATGGTGGGAGGGCTTTTTCTAAGTCCGTCTGGCTAGCTACCACCCTCAAGTTACAAATCTGTCACCAGGCACCTGTTGGTGTATTCCGGTAGCTGCACTTGAGAGCCAGTCTCCCTCTAGGTTAAGCGTGACTTACCATCTTAGACCACATCATTATTTAATATCTGATGAGATTATGGTCAAAACGCTAACCTTAAAGTATATATATATTCCCATCTATCTCTTTCCTAGCCCAGTACACGAATCTTTTTTGTTTTAGAACTGACTACACTGTTGACCTGGCAAGGCCTTTACAGTTTCACCGGACTACGCACTCGGCTCCATATAATACAACTGGTCTTATTATAATTTTATACACCTTCCCCTTGAATTTCAACAGTATACGTACTTTCGCGATATGATAAGTAAATCATAACAAGTTATTATAAATTATATTTGAATTGACATGATAATAACTAATAAAAAATCGATGCTAATAAACTAGAATTTAATTTCACATTCCTATCGCGTTGTCAATACACTAGTAGTATGTCAAGGACATAGACATTGTTTGAACAGTTCGTGATAATAATTGAATATTGTGATTGCGTAACGAGTGTGGCAATAAGGCAAAAACAAAGTTTATCTATGCATATTTATATACGCGTATGATTAAGTTTTATCATATTAAATTAAATTGCTTTATCAAAGTTCAACAAATAATCAACATGAATCAGAGTTATGAACAATGTATCTAATACAGGATGTCTATCGATTACAGCCCGCGTCAAACTTTATGATCGTTCTGAATATAGTTGTGCAGAATACAAATTTAAATACACATGCATATTATATCACATGTATAACATAGAGAGTACTTACTGGTAAATAAATGCCAATTCTAAATTCCTATAATAATATGTTTATGTATGGAACTCTTGATTATTTTACGCGCAAGCCTAAACTTACGACTATATTCAGAATGGCTAAAAAGATTGACTAGGACTGTGCCTGAAATATATTTTGTTCAAATTTGAAATAGCCCGTTATCAGATGTTACGAAATGTGGATGGGACCCTTTCACCTTCACTTTTAGATCAGCACAATTATAACACAACACACGGTACGATTATAAAAAGGATTGTCGAAAAATGAAACTAGTAATGTTATGTCATACACAAAAACAATTATGACGTGGAATAAACTGTAGTGCTTATAAATCAAAACACGCCGTCTATTGGATATCTAAAAAACTTAGATGTCAAAAGATGTTAGAATGTTGAGTCGATAAATTAACTTACACTGCCATCTGTTAGAAATTCGAAGAACTTACAAATAAATAAACAATAATGTAGTCTAATAAATAAAAAGTGTGAATACTGAGATGACATCTGACAGAGGAGAGTGGAAAAGGAAAACATGTTGTGCCGACCCTACTTAGGTGGGATAAGGGTAAGATGATGATGATGATGTAGTCTAATAAATTTATAAATATTTAATTTACAATAGCATACATTGACGTCAATAAGCGGCATAAAAACTATGCTATCTATTAAGTTGGACCAAATTAAATACGCTTAGTTACAAAATTTCACCAAGGTCTGTTAAGTAGTTACGGAATTTAACGTTAATATTGTTTTATTATAAATTCAACAATTTAATTGTCGTTTCTGTCTTAAGTTCGGCGGCCATTTTGTATTACTTATTACACTCGCGTTTACATAACTCAGTAACCATAACAACGTATGAGAATATTGCAACGACTTCAATGAACGTTATTTTAATTGTTAAATATTAAAATTCCTCGCAGACAAATATATAATTCTGTATCTTGATTAATATTAAAGCAAAATTTCAAGACTTCAACTCTTCCAATGTTTTTAATTAGAAAAAGAATTATCAAAACATTGTTTACAATTCAACAACTGTATATGTTTAATTATACAGCTAATAGTCATTTTGAAAATAGAAGAGGTATTTCTAATAACATGTTAGATTATAACCATATTACTTTAATAGTTCTAGGCACAAATAAAATATGAAACGTACATTCTTTTCAAGAATTTTTCAAACGTATTCTTTTTATATACTTAAATTGATTTATATTTTTGTTATTTCTAGATAGTATCGTTCTGAATTACAAAGCTCGCTAATTGAGATATGCCAGCGAGAGCTACCAATTAATAAGCAAATATAATGTATACTACTACTCAACAACGCACACACTTCATCTTAATAGATATATCGTGATTTAATAGAAACAAATAAAGCAATTTATTTATTGAAGAAATCAGCGAGTTATACACAATTATAATGTAATGTTTCTGGCCAATACAAGCCAAAATAAACGCAATATAAAAAAAAATGCATTATCTGATTATGCTGGCGGCTACTGCCAATGCAGGTGGAACTGGTAAAACATTTTTAATATCTTTAATCCTAGCAAAAATACGATCGCAACAAAAAATCGGCAATTGTTGCTATTTTTCGTTAGACGGTCGACGAGTTCGTCGAGCAGTTGCTCATTTAGTATTTAAGGTGCCATTTGACAATTATTATAAAGCAGATGCAATGTGAAACATTAAAAAAACGGAATAACTACAGTGTTGCAAAGAAGTACATTCGTAATCTGGGATGCGTGTACCTTGCATAACATAATACATTTTAAAATAAAAACATTTTATTTAAGAAGAATTTACTAAAGGCTCTGACATTATTTTATAAGCGTTTTTTACATTTTCAGTCACATCTAAAGCTGGTTTATTGTTCGCAACGAGCCACGTGCTTCCGGATTCACCTTGTTTGAAAACTTCCAGTAATCCTAAAGCTGCCGAATCTTTTCTGAAAAAGGAGACGTATGAAAAACTTTTAAAACAACACCAAACTCCTTAGCTTTAAAAAATTTATGACTATGTCTATTTATAACATACTGGCGGTTAGCAAAGCGCTGATTTCTGTAAACGAAAACAATAAAAAAATAGTATTCTAGTCTAGACGGCTCAATTTTTGGTGTTTTTTGGCCTAATAAAAAATAAATATAAATATTTTTACTAATGATTTTATATTAGTTTCTATTGATATTTGACAAGTATAACAAAAATATAACTACGAACAAATGTCAAAAGTAGAAGGCTACTAAAGTAGGGACTCAAAAAAGCTGCTGCCTTGTTTAGGTAAAAAAGCAAATGCCGGTCCTCCCAGTGTAAAACATAAATGGGTTAGACTACAGAGAGTACTAAACGCGGAAAACATTATCCTCTCTCGTTCTCGGTTATCAAATAAAAATAATACATTAAATTTAGATGTTATAATATGAAAACATAATACAATTGAACTACATATGTCACAGATAAATTATTATCTACTCGGCATTCTCATTTCACGTGTCTAGTGAGTTTCATTAAGGTCTGATATGAGTACAATACAAATTACTCGGTTCGTGTTCGATATAATTGTAGTTTCACAAGATAAAAAAGAAAAAAACAATACTTCCCCACAATTAATAACTTAAAACGTTAATTCGTCAATTATATTCACGACGGGTTTGCGACGTGGATCTGACATCACCATACAAAAAGTTATCCTCTATCTCAACGTCTCGATCAGCTAACCTTCAGACGCAACCTCCAAACAAGTTTTTACAAACGGCAAACGTTACGATACCCTAATTGAGGCCTCTTGTAATCTCAATAGTCGTAACATATATAAAGAGTATACTACCAATGTAGAAAAACATAATGAATAGAATTGTTCGAGCGAATTGAGGATAAATATTTCTGGCCAATTACTATGAAGTAATGTGGTTAGTTAAGTAGTATTCCAAATATTGGAAAACTCTACAGCACTAGCATTTGTGTTCCGTCAGGGAAATTTTGGGTGGAGAACGAATAGATTGATGTATTTTTAGATTATTTAATTGACTAAGCACTGTGTAGTGAGCGTTGTTTAAGTTTGTTATGTATGTGACATACGAGAGAAACGGCAGCTAGTTGAAAACGCACTGACTTTATTGTGACAAGCAACAGTACATAACAAAGTTGTATATCATCGTCGTTTGTTTTACATACCTTCAATACAAGCGCGGATCCACCATTGCGGGTACGATGGGCATGCCCACAACCCTAATAGACTTGTGACGCCACACTTTTATGGTCTATTGAGGCTGATAATATTATATGCAATGCCATAATATGTATAAAACAATGCATCGAGCATGATTCGGAACGCAGCAAAGTAAGTAAATACTTTACATGATACGATACTATAACATATATATTTTTTACAAATACTGGCAAGTCTCTCAGTGAGCGTAGCTACAGCAGAGAGATCATCTCTTTTAATCTTGGTTGTGTGTCTCAATGGTACAAGAAAGATTTTCAGGGCTGTCTTTAAATATACACAAAGATGTGAAACTGAATATCGATGGAATAATCAACATTTTTGCGTAAAGGAAACGTATTCACGAATTGGTAAGCAGCTAAATAAAATTATGTAATATAATTTTTTTACTAGCGTTTAATTTAATTTGACATTTCGTGAGTGAACATATTAACATTTTGTAGGTTTATTAATTTATTAATGTTTGCTTCGTAGCTTTTCTCACGTGAATCTTATGCTGTACAAAATCTAGGTCAGGATGTCATAACTTTTATAATTATTTCCTTGGTAAAAATGCACTATATCGATCATGAACAAGTTTATGTGCCGTCTCGCACTTAGCTGGTTTTCAGGTGGCCGCAGCTACAACCTATTTTGAGGGCTAGATCCGCGCCTACTTCAATTTGAATTGTATCCTGTTAAGCTACAATACGGTACAATAAAAAATAAACATTTGCTGATCTGCCAACTAACGTATCAATAGATATTAAGGGGGCTAGCTGGCGAAACTACTAATTACATGTACTTACTCTTGCATTGGAAATAATTCTTTTATCTCTTGCATTTGTTTGTTGATCCGCTCATCAAAACTGCGTAACAATATATCAGTATTGGTGTTACCAAAACATACAGTTAACACTCGAACACCTGTTATTGAATAGTATTCATGTCTCTGCAAATATAATTGCGCATTAAAGATTGCTATTTCAAAAATTATTGCCAACTTTATTTGCACCAAAAACTTGGGTGTTTTTAATAAATAATAACTCTATTAAAATCTTACACCAATACAGTTGCTGAACTGCATAACAGCACTTTTAGTGCCCAGGTATACGAAGAGCGCAGGAGATACCTGACACAAGCTACCAAGCGAAGAAACATTTATGATTGTCCCTCCTTTTCCACCATTGTCCAAACGCATCATCTCTAAAGCTTTCAGTGTACTTTGTACCAGAGCTATCTGTAATTGGGAGATATTATATATGAATAAAAATTGTCATTTATGTTAGTAACGTATCATAATTTATATATAAGTGTGATTATTGAAACTATGCTATTAACTAGGATATTGTACTGATGACTTGATGCCTTAAAAGACGGCTGGCACTTAACGCATTGGATACTTTCGTATGGGCCTTAAAACCGGTCATGTCACCAATTACTTCATGACTAAAGGGTAGTATTACTTTATCTGCTTTTTAAGTTATTCGATTGGCCTTTGCCAAGAGAACAACTAAATGCAAACGATGACATCAAACATGATGAAGATGTTTTTAATAACAACTATCTTTTACAGTTGACCCAATTATATCATCTGGCTAAATCCGTTATAAGAGAATTTACATATTACTAACGTAATTTACTTCAATTTCTTTTCTTATCAATTCCATGGAACTCTCGTCAGCTAAACCAGCATTATTTACAACAAGATCTATATGGCCATGCACTTCCAATATTACATTGAACGCTCCAAACAATTGGTCTTCTTTTGTTATGTCGCATTTTATGAATTTAATTTTATCTTCACCGTATTCACGGTTTAGCTGTTCTTCAAGCCGATGTCCAGATTCATCATCCACATCAAGGATTGTTACTTGCTGAAAAATATTTTTTGTATAATATTATAAATCAATTGTTGTAATTATTATAATTTTTCATAGTCTGGTTGTATAGACAAAGAAGATAAAGAATCATACTGACTTATTATTTGTACCTCATTTTTATACATTACATGAACTATAATGTTAATTTTTTTATACAAAGTTATTGTTGAGACTGGTGGTATATATAACATAAGTGGGTAAACGTCAGTCTCAGCGGGGGAGTGATGTGGTATACGTGCCACGTCACGGAGCGACAACATTTACCGCGCGATGCACGCGGACGCCGCGTTTAGACGGCAACGTCTCCTAGACCGCCTCGCCAGTGTGGAACTGCTTCCTACGTCGAGTGCAGATTTAAATTAATTAAAAGATTCCAACAAAATTTTGTTTACAAGTGTCTTTCAATAATTTATGGTGTATAAAATTATGAAAATAATTAGTTGACGACAATTAGTGAATAAAACTCATGAAAAACAATAAGGTTCGGTCATAAACGTCTAATATATCTTTGCCAAGTGTTTTATGGCGCCATTTTCTTTATAGTTTTCATGTCTTTGTTTAAGGTTTTGAATCCGAATTGCATCTGCAAATATTATTTTTTACGTTTATAGTGTATAATTAAGATAACTATGTATTGTAAAATGCAATGCATCCACAGTAAAGCAATAACTAAGATATATACAAGTATAGATTATTATTGCGTGGGCGAACTCCGCCGTATCAGATAAAATTGTAAACATTTAGCTGGAAAACTAGAATATTATACATAGCAATAAAAAGCAACGTTTTTTACACCATAATTATTTGATGGCTTTTGTGACACATACTGTGCCTACATATTTGAATTCCAATATTTTTTATATATAATCTTAGACTAAATAAAGTGGAAAATCAATTATTAAGCCAAAAGTTTTATCCGATGTGGAAAATACAGTTGACAGTTTCATTGCTTTAACCCTTAAGGGGCCGTTCAACTATTACGTAAGCAGATTTTTTGCAATTACTTACTACCCTCTCCTCCTGATCAACAAAAGCAACCCTCTCCCCCTGATCAGCAAAAGTAGCTCCCTCCCCCTGATCAGAAAAAGTAGCTCCCTCCCATGCTTACGTAAACATTTATATAAGTATTTTTACTATACTCTGGTTTCCTTGTTGATTCCCGGACAGCAGTTAAAAGTCTAGAAATAAGGAATTTATAGTCTACAGAGGAATTTACTTATAGTGGTTCGGTAGTAGGGCGATGAAAGCCCAGTGGATAAGATCCACGCGCCTCACATGTCAAATCGCCCAGATACTCCATCCATTACGTCATCAAAAATAAACATATCAAAGACTCCCCGTTGCTTTTTGGTGCTTACGTAATACTTGAA
Source organism: Antheraea assamensis (assembly GCA_035772565.1). NCBI lineage: Eukaryota > Metazoa > Arthropoda > Insecta > Lepidoptera > Saturniidae > Antheraea > Antheraea assamensis. The sequence goes on from JAQQSE010000257.1 coordinate 475,865, forward strand.
TGGTCCCTAAATGCATGATTTCTTAATTTTTATCCAAAAAATATATTGTAGGTATGTAGGCTAATAATATACAGGCATAGACAAAAATAAAAAAAACATAGTTTATAGGTTATTCATTCCTTTTTTCTTTTGTTGTCTTAAAGTGTAGTCTCTACAAAATGTTATATACCATACAGTACAGAGAATTCGTCCAATCTAAACGTCGTATCGAAAAACGAAGTAATTCGTGTACTTTGTATATTTATTGGTGTGAATGTCTCGAGCGACTATGGCATAGAACCCATAAGGAAAACTTTTACTACAGTTAAATACCTTATTTATAAATTAGAGTGAATGTTTCATTTTTGACTTTTTACTTGCGCATTTAAGGGTTAATACTGGTGTTCGTGGTAAATAGTTTGAAATGTTCTAGAATTGTTGTTTGTTCTTAACGAAGAAGCAAAAAGCTAATGCAAGACTTTTTTATATACTTTATAGGTTAGTGTTTGATCACAATCTCATCTGATATTAAATGATGATATGATTTAAGATGGTAATCACGCTTAACCTAGAGGGAGAGACTGGCTCTTGAGTGCAGCTGCCGGAACACACCAACGGTGGTGGTAGATGGCCAGATGGACTTAGAAAAAGCCCTACCACCATACAAGTAATTATTAATTCATTTCACACTCTGATAATAATATACGTCATACATTCATTTTAAATTGTGTTATCATTTACATAAGTAATGTAAAAGACGACTATTTTATTAATAAGGTTACTCAACTCTACAGATAGCATCGAAGAAAATAAAAACAATGTACTAATACGTATAAAATAATAACTATATCTAAGTACCGAAACAGAAGATATTATAATCTATCCATATATTAAATTATAAAATAATAATAATAAATAAAATAAAAACCCAATAAGCACCATAAGGGACCCGATAAAGAGTCATCTGGTGGTAAAACAATAAACGACAGTAGCTTTACAAATAAAGTCAACCGTTTTAACATCGGAATTCTGTGCAGTTTTTTTTTTATCAAATTAAACAGAATCTAGAAAGAACACTATATTCATCCGGTTTGAATCTACCGGAAAATGAGATCTGGCATCAGCGTGCCTACGTTCCTCAGAAGATCGACTATAATGATTTCGGAGGGAAACCTTGGACTCTTATATGTTTTATCAGTTATCATTGTATATTATACATAAAAAAAACCCTGGAATATACATATATATATAATATATACAATTATAATTCAAATCATTACACGACATTATGGAAAGCGTACTTGTTATATATCATCATCATCATCAGCCTGTAAGACACCCACTGCAGGGCCATGGGCCTCTTCCCAAAGGAAGTTATAGGGTATCATAATCACCACGCCAGCTCACAACGTATAGGCGATTTCAAACTCTGAGAAACCCACAGTTCTATATTTTTCCCACATACGGTGGTACTACAAGAACAATTCTCAGGTTCAGGTTTCCTCACGATGTTTTCCTTCGCCGTCAACCGATAGTGTTACCAATGTAAATTAGTAAATGTACGCGAATTCCGAAAAATTCGTTGGTACATGGCGGGGTTCGAATCGTCGGATTAATTGATTCCACCGGTCTAACCACTGGACTGTTATATATACGAGTATATACCAATAAATTATATTTCAATATTAGCAGACCCCATCAAGACTGCATATGTTGTGACTTAACAAATGAAAATGTGTATGTCTTATATGAATTAGGAATCAAGTCTTAAGCGTCTTTTTATTTATTTTTTGGTACAGAATTTTTTGGTAAACAATAATAGAAGTACAATAATTATTATATATGTAGTATATATATATATACAATGATTCCAACAAAACAATCACTCGATAAGGAGTTTTAAGTAAAGGCCCTACCAACTTGAAAGTTTTAGGTAACAAAAATATAATAGAAGTCATTTTATACCATTAGAACTCGTTCGGTATTGTAACTAAACATATACAATACCAAGTGATATACTAATGATTTACTAATGATAATTATATAAATCGATTTAATTGTATTCAACAGACAGACTGTAAATATATATATATAAAGAGTAATAATTATGATAAGAGAGACGAATTGAAAAAATAAATTAAGGACCCATAGGCGTACCTTAGCTCCTTCAACCAAGAATATTTTTACAATCTCAGCCCCGATGCCGTTTGCGGCTCCAGTAATCAAAATAACTTTATTTACAATTTCATACATTATCACGCGGTGAAGTTCACTAGACTAATGCTTCTGAATCGACAACACACTAGGAATCGAGACGTAAAATGTTATCAAAGATAACGAGTTTTTTTTATACTACCTTTTAAATATAATGTAGAGCTTAGAATATAAAAGAGGCGTTGATAAACATTTTTACGATGTCAATTTGTGTTATACGCGATATGGCAAGGAAAAAAATGCACTACTTACGATTTTGTTTACACTACCTTGGTTATGGGAAAGTTAGTGTCAGTGTATATTATAAAATGTATATAGGATCATAGTATGACCAATTATTTTAAAGTTTTGATACCAATAAAAAATCAATAAAAATTTACATATCCTTGCTATAATATCATAAATACCGAATGTGAGTTTTGTTCGACTTAATATAAATGTAACTGTATAAGTACAGTACTTCTTCTGGATGAAAAATATTCTATGTCCATTTCTGTACACCTGACAACGGATGAAGGGGCTGATAGGACCGTGTAAATAGGTCCCAGCAGGAGGGATGCGGTGAAAATAAAAATGTATAAAAAACGCGTGAAAGGAAAAGAGAGCGTGGGGCGGTAGATGGTCTTGCCTATAAATAAATATAATAACAAAGGCCCCAAATAAAAGGCGTGAACTGACCTGCAAACTCAGCACCTTATACGGAGCAGCGGCTTCTCAATATCCTCACTGCTAGCGGCGATTAATCCAATAAATTAGTTTTCGATGGTCAATGCGTTGTTTGTAGCGTAATTCTCTTCGATAAAGCTTTGCGTTATATAAAGCGAAAAATATATAAGCGGTATGTATTTGCGGTGTCAATAATTTCAAAATAGTTCTGACATAATCCAATTTTTTCTCTTTTTTCGTCGAAATAACAGTTATGTATATTATTTACAAAAGCGTCTGCATACTCCGTACTCGTTCAATGAGATGCAGGCCAGTAACACATCTCATTATCTGGAGCGCAGCTATTAAATTTATTTATAAGTGCGAACCAACGGGTATGGACAAAATTCAAGAATATCAGTTTAATAGTTGCATAGGGCATAAAAGCGTAACACACAAAGAAGCTGACAGTTGCATTTATAATACTAGGTATGGGAAGATTATATAATTTACACCGAATAAATAATAAATACTGAATATCAGAACACCAGACTTTATTGTTATATTTTACAGTATGTAGAAATGGCACTTATTAATAGTTATAACAATTTATGTATGACTCAGGTGGGATAAGAGTAAGAAGATGATAATGTATGACGCAGAAGAGTGACACATGTTAGAAATGCCCATTCTATTACAAATGGCATATGATGACAGAATGGCAGGTTTGTAAAATGTATGAAAACCGATAAAACAATTGATAGAGTGGAAGAAGAAAACACCTTGTGTCGATTGTATTTATTTATTTATGTTGATTATTTATTGTACACCATTATACATACACATTTTAAAACATTTCAGATTATGCGGTTTATACAAAGGGCGGCTTTATTGCTGATAACAATCTCTCTTTCACGCAACCTTGGGATGGATATCTCCCATGGACTAGAATAGGGGTATACAGGATGTACAAGTAAAATAAACTAATAAACACGACATCAATTATCAGCATGTACACTGTGGCACACATATAAAACATATCAAAAAAAAAAAATAATACATGATATACACTGCATCATATTAATAACTAGCAGGCCCGGCAGACGTTATCCTGCCCCGATAGTAAAAAATATATATTTATGTGTATCAAACGATGAATGTAACTAAGGTATTTAATATGATAAAGGTTGTCACTGTATCCGTCTAAATAGCCTTCCATTTTATGTGACCATTTTTTAGAAGATATATGGGATAGTACGCTATTCTTCAAAGATAGGTGTATACCATTGCAGATTTTATTGTGCATCTATAAAAGAGGAATATATCACTATGCATTGTTTTGTTGTATCTCAAAAGAATTAGGCAGCGTTTTCGATGAAATCTCTCCAACGGCTTGACGTTTTCCAACACTTCCAATAACTATCGTTATATTTCAACCAATTTACAATTTACACAGAACCCAAATTATATACTTAAACCTTCCTTATGTATTGCTCTATCTGAAGAACGCATTACAATCCGTTCATTATTTCGTTCATTAGTTTCAGACAAGGACTAACTTTAAAACAAATTACTTGATTACTTTTGTTCGAGGTCGAGTCTAGTCGGTTGTAAATCCTTACTGCTTTTATCTCATATATTTTATAAAACAATTATTTGCTTAATAACTTTGTGTACTCAGAGAGATAAATATAACCCCCTTTTAATATTTTACAGTCAGTTTGCAGTTTATATGCAGCCTGTATCTCATGAGAAGTTATGTAAGACCATTCCTGAGAGTATTTCTATAATTATGTAATACTAACTGAACATCGGCGTTACTAGAATAAAATTTTAGTCGCTTTATTAACAGCTTTTACGTGCAAAATGAATTCGTCAGAATTCATGTTTCTATAGGTATTTCATCAACTTGACGTAATTGTACGACTAGATCCGTGAAGGCTGTTCGCAGACACTACTATTATTACCTCCGATATGTTTATTTCGTTATAAAATTAGGTATACAATAGATACAATTTTTACTAATAATTTGCTTTAAAAAAGATATTTACAACCTGCAACCATATTATGACATTAACAACATGCGACTCAAACACCTGCTAGCTTTATATCATAAGACTTACATATTATATTTATTAAAAAAAAATTCAAAGAAAAAAAAACCCTCTTCAAAAAATCGTACTGAAAAATGTGAAACAATATTATATTTACTTAATTTTACATAACGTCTTGTCTTAATTAAAAAAATATATTTGGAATGAAATTACGAAACTCGAATAATACTTACTCATTATAGTTTTTTTTTTAAGTCAGCGCTAAATCCATATTTGTATTGATTGAATACAGAACTTCCTTTTTATTAAATCGGTTATATTGCTTTACTTTCTATAAATTGACACCCTCTATATTATTAGGTATATAAGAACATTACAGCGCGACCGAGAACACTCGCAGTTATCCCCTGGAGTGGAGCCCTCGTGCACGCTGCTAGCGCGATACAGTGACATTGAAAATGTTCACTCACTAGCTTAACACATACAATACAGATTACACTCACATACGTGCACTCAAACAGCTTGGTACACATTTGGTGGAAAGGTTTTATTTTATTCCCTTGCTTTTCGAACTTGGTTAATTTAGTTTAGCCGAGTTGACAAATACAAAATACACGTGTGGCGTAAATGTATATCAGCATGTGTGCCTCAGTAATCTGTATACGCATGATTAAATTCGTACGATTCGCCTTGTTGTATCGATGGCAACAGCAAAAGCCGATGTTCGACCTCTTTTGTACACTTGAGCTTGTTGCCAAGCGGCTGAGCGCGGTAAGCGCTCGTTAAACCCATTAATCCAGTGAAACTGTCAACACCCCATCAGGCAAAAAAAATATTGGTACGGTTAAATTCAAAGGATTTATGCTATTAGATAATGTATGTATATAAATAGGCGTAGATAAAATATTCTAGTACCTTTTTCTCGTCTGTTTGTTATTTCTGTTTATTTTGATTTTTTAAGTAGCTATCGACTAATTTTTACTGTAACCAATAATTTACAATATTTTTTCCATACCATCGAGGAGTCGAAATGTTTATTTATAATTCTCCATTTGACATACTTCACACACATTATGTCTACAATACTTCTATAATACAATTACCATTTACAAAAAAAGTCTGAAAGAAATACAGGCAATAAGACTAAATACGTCCGCCTAACTACCACCTTGGAGTTGAGAACCTATCAGTATTATTTACAGCTGTATTCGAAAGACAGTTCGCTCTAGATTTCTAGGTCATTTAACATCAAATGAAATTTTGGTTAACCTCTAAGACCCATGAACTATAAAACAATAATACGTGAAGAAAAACTTAGTACCCTTTATTGTTGTCGAATTTCGACAACTAAACAGCGGTTAGTTTAAATAAAATTGCAATTTTAAAACAAACGGCTTTTATTTTGATATTTTAAAAACGTCCACATATTTAAAAAAATAAAACTCGTAATTTATTACAATATCATTAAAACTAATTTATTATATATAAAGGATATATATTTATATCAGTTAAATTACAAAGAAATACTTATCCGCTTATATAAATCCTTCAAAACATTGAAAGATATGCTCTTATTTACTTCTGTATACTGATTTACGCTTACAGTATCATAGGCAGTTCATAATTACATGAATTATTCCAAAATTGGCTTAGTTAGAATTTCATAAGCTTCCGTGTGGTATTTAGTGATGTCTTCAGCCGGTTTGTTGGCATTAGAGAGCCATACAGATCCGCTTTTACCAAGTTTGTACGCGTCGATAACAGCACGAGCTGCAGATTCCGGCCTATAAAAAATCAGAGTAAGAAAATATAAAATTTCCGGTAATAACATACGATTATTTAATAGCAGTGACTTAACCTTTATCTATTAAAATAATTATTTAATACCATCAAATTTTTACTCTATAGATCATATGCAAATTCGATAATATTGTTACCAAATAATGTTGAAATAGATATATGAAAAATAATTATTTTCTACGCCAAATATAATGAAGAATATATTTTAGACACAATTATGATTTCAGTTGTACCTATTATAAGTTATAGAGATTTTTTTTATTGTGAAATAAGTACAAAACTTCTGACAGCAGACAGAGACCTTAACTAGATTGACAATAATGATAATATTTATGACAATATTTATTTATTTATTTTGGAGTCCGAGGCTACTCAGGCAGCGGGTAAAGTACGGGGCGGTGAGGCCGTTTAAAAATAATCACCCAATTACTAGGCCCTAATTTATTTAATGAATTGTGAAAACCTCTACGTAAATATGATTTTGTAAGTATTGAGATTAGTTTGCCATCACATTAGCGCCTAGTAATAGTTTATTAAAATGCTTAACAAGTTAAAATTCGTGTTAAACATTGATTGGACCTCTTAAAAACGTGAACACGAGCTCAATTGATTCATAATGAAGCGTAGAAGAACGAATTGAAATGAATTTACAGTACATGAAGCAGTACCATTAAACTAAGTGAAATACAAGCTACGATGAAAAAGAATGCACTCGATTTTATTTCAAATCACTCTAAAGCTATGAATAATCAGGAAATTTGTAATATTTTCAATTGTAATAAATAAGCACAGAAAGAAATTTTTCGAAACTTTCATCACATGATTTTCTTACAAGAATGTATAAGAAGTGCTCTAAGAAGTAATAAAATTATAAGTTCTGATCTTAACCTCTATTATTATAACTAATTTACTTTTTAATCATTTGAGGTTTTAACGTTATTTATGACAACGTAGGATGTAAAAAAAAATTGTGTAACTTAATATTGTATAACTTCTTGAAAAATCAAGATTACCATTTCTTTCCAATTGTACTTTATTTCTTGAAATGTTCAGATCACAGTGTAAATTATTCATATGTGAAAGTTAATATTTTACACTATTTAAAAATGTATTCCACGTGATAATTATCTTTAGTTGCGGCGCGTCCGTTGTACATGCGGACGCGCGGCACTATGTTTTACGGTATAAAATTATTATTTTAAATAATGACGTTTTATTGGAAATTTCCTGGTCTTTGTGAATATTTATCAACTTTCTCAATAATCGAGTTATTAACGAAAACGTAGGTGCCTTATTTTTTCATCTTAACTTGTTTACAACAATTGAGTTATATTATATGCTGGTTTTTTTTTTAATTCAGCAAGCCACAGCTCATATTTTTAGGTTTATCCACTATTTTACACACATTTAAAATTATTAACCAGGCTATATAACATTGAAATAATGTAATGTATATATTAATAAAAGAAAAAAACAATTACTTCTGGGTTGGATATACTTGAAGAGCTTCGCCCATTCTTTTGTCCATCACTTCATCAAAGCTGCCCATGTTTTGTAAAGCTATGAGTCCAGTGTCGGTGGCACCGAAACAAATTGTCAACACGCGAGTACCACTCCTTGAATAATAATCGTCGTGCTGATATAAAAAAAAAAAAAAAATCACTTCATATTTCTGTTATACACATATACACGTATTCATATCATCATCATGATCAGCCTGTAAGAGACCCACTGCAGGGTCATAGGCCTCTTCCCATAGGAAGGTATAGGGCATAATCACCACGCTGGCCCACAACGTATTGGCGATTTCAAACTCTAAGGAAGAGAGTTTTTGGCGGGATCTTAGTTTGTCATGTAGTGGTTTTTATATTTTATTCATAATCTTGTGTTATTAGACTCTATATTTTGTAATATTGGTGGTGTTTTACGTAATATAGTTCGGTTATTATGCACAAGTGAAGTGGATAGGAAATAATACCACGGAGCATGCATTCTGAGATGCCACCAAAACTCCATGGAAAGTTCTAACAAGGAAACCACCATCTTGTTAGAACATTATAATTATCGCAAGACATTTACTTGGCAAAATCTTGTTACTTGACGCTGGCTAGTGCACAAACCGTGACGGAGCCAAAAAAATAAATAATAATAACTCTAAGGAATCCAGTTCTATATTTTTCCCACATACGGTGGTACTACAAGAACATATCTCAGGTTCCGGTTTCCGCACGATGTTTCCCTTCACCGTCAGCCGATAGTGTTACCAATTTAAATTAGTAAATGTACGCGAATTCCGAAAAATTCGTTGATACATGCGGGGGTCGAATTTGCGGACATCGGATTAATTGGTTCCACCGGTCAAACCACAGCACCACCACGACTCTTTTTTTTTCGTATTCATATAAATAAGTCTAATTTAATGATACATTTTCAAGATAATGATCCGCCCTTGTCTGACTCCTGATGCCTACGCTATGTTGAAAATTGTTTAATATAATAAATAGTGTCTTTGTAATAGTGAATTTGTTCTTCTTTTGTCATTGAGTGTACGAAGAAAATCCTTTGATTGAATATGGTATCTGATTACTCTAGTGTATAACATTACACAACATATTAAAGGTTACATTTTATATTTATGCTGTGATATTGTGATTGCTTTGTACCCAAAATATACTTAATCTGACATCAATTTTGATAATTGTAAAAGATTAATCCTTGATATGAAAAATAAGAAAAATACTTTATATGCATATAAATGGCTTATTCAGACAATAAAATGATAATTCTGGACCTCAAATCACATTCCACGGAGAAAGACCAAACATACTGGACATTTTCTAATAAAATTTCCATACTTACCCCAATACCGACGCTGAATTGCATTACAGCGCTTTTTGTCGCGTTATATACCGGGGCAAACGGTAGCGGGTACAACGCAGCAACCGATGACATATTAATTATTGCACCACCTTTACCGCCTTTGTCCTTACGCATTAAGTCCAAAGCTATCAACGAGCCGGTAACCAAGGCCATCTGCAATTTTCGTTTTATATAACATATTAATATTTATTAAGTTTAAAAATAAGTAAAAATTTAAATGGTTCTTCAACAAAATAGAAAAGTATATATAGCTTCCGAGAAATAGATCAATTCTACGTTGACGCGAGCGACACTACGAGTAAAACCTAATTATCGTTTAAAAAAAAATATGTTTATTTAAATACACCTAACATTTATTTACGAATTTTATTTACTACAAATTTTTGAGTTTTGTCAGTTATCCCACAGAACATCTTGTGTTGTATTGATCAAAAAGTGTCCTATATGTTACGTTATAATATTAGTAATTACTGTGTCAAGTTTCGTGGAAATTGGTTCAGTACTTTCAGAGGAATACGCGTACAGGGAAAGACAAACAGACAAAAATTCTAAATAAAACATTTTTGGCTTCTATAACGTTGAGGTGAACTACCTCGATAATAATTTTCAAAAAATATTTAATGTGCAAATCTGGCTTAGTTACAATTTTATTATATGTATAGATAGATTTCAAATTTGCCAAAGGAGATTATTTCCAAAAATCTGATAATGATTCCTTTAAAGTATCTCAATTATCAATTCTTAACAACATTTTTTATTTAGCACTTTTATTTTTATTATGTTATAAATATCTTTCTAATTTTATCAATACATATTATAAAACAAAAATCTACGCCGCGTCTGTCTGCCTGTCTGGATGTTCGCGATAAACTCTAAAACAACTGAACGAATGGTAATACGGTCTTCACCAATAGATAGAGTAATACACGGGGAAGATTTAAGTAGATAATTTGTATAGGTGTTTTTTGTTTTTTGTAAATTGGTTGAAATATAATGATAAATGTTGAACGAATCGGAAATAGTCAAGCCGCCTGGGAGCTTTCGTCGAAAACGCTGCCTAACCCCTTTGAGACATAACAAAATAATGTATACTGAGATATTCCTCTATTATAGATCTACAAAAATATTTACAATGGCATAAACCTATATTTTTAGGATAGCTTACTCTACTCATTTATCTTTTAAAAATGTTCACATATAATGGGGTAATTGGAATGCTATTTCGGCGGATACCGTATTAATCCGCATAAAATAAAATACATTAGTTACCTTAAGCGTTTCATGCACATAAGTATATATTTTTTATCAGGGCAGGACAACTTCCGGCGGGCCTACTAGTTATAAATAAAAGTTAAATTAGTTAGGAGGTCGGAACGTTATATAAATTAAAAATCAGAGGTGACCGGTCCATTCCGGATCTGGTCACTGATACAAGCGCGGCACGACAGTTGATGCGTCCTCGAAAACTGACTTGGGATATTTTATGGTGTGTATTATTTGGAAGTTGTTGCTTCGTTAATACCTGAAACGGTGGCGGTGGAGACAAAGGTTAGTGCGCCGTCATCACGATTGTAGAGGAATACAGTTTTAGAGATTTAAAAAAATACAATCCACTGCCTGAGTACCTGTGTCGTTGCCATCCACCCCAATATATCTCTACCGTATTTAACACATGTGTTTGACTTTAATTACTTACTAAACGATACTGTAACTTCAAAACGATTAGGCTATATTTTAATATATTACTGTTATGTATGCTTTGTAAATAAATAAAAACTTACGACATTTATATCAATCTCCTTTCTGTAAGTGCGCCAACTATCATTCAGTATGCCAGCAGAATTTATAACGATATATTCAGTATTTTTATCTCCTAATACTGATTTAAAATTATTTGTTAGCTGCTCTTCGTTTGTGACGTCACATTTAATAAACTGGAGTTTGTCTTCTCCGTGTATTGCGTTAAGCTCATCTCGAAGAGCTACTGCGTTCGCTTCATCTATATCCAATAATACAACTTGCTGAAACATTTAAGAATAAGAGACACGTTACAGAATAATTAATCAATTTAAGATAACTAGTAAAGCGTTAATTTCTTGAACGATGGATCAGCCGTCACCGTTCAGCAACTAACAAAAAAGAAAAATGTTGTTCATTTAATATTAGGTCCTTACATATGAAATTAGCATTTATGTACCATAATAACTATATATTTTCTTTCGCTATTTTATAGGCAGTTCATTGATTCCATTGTTGAAAACATTTTGGAAAGGAAAATCAAAAAAATCTTTAACGGTGGTTTGAACAGCCACATCGGAATTTAAATTTTTTCTTTGCGAGAAATCGTTCAAATTCCGAAAAAAGTGGTAATCTGCTGGAACAAGGTCTGAGGAGTATTATGGGTGTCGGAGCTATCACAGTTTCTCTAATTTAGCGACAATCTGTAGGGAAGTAAGGAGTCCAGCGTTGTCCTCAAGCTCCAGTGTGCTAGAGACATTAACCAATGTCGACTGCTTAACGGCTGGCCATTCCACCTTCTTTTACAATCGTTGACAAAACAGATATATGCTATAATCGTCTCACCAGATCTTAGGAAGTTGTAGTTCATGAAACCAGCACTGGTCTACTAAACACTCACTAGTACTCTGAGTCAACTTTCGCTTGGTACAAGATTAACCGCTTCTTCTGGCTTCAACCAGTGTGATAAGCGTTGTCGTAAAAGACCAATTGTTCTTTATACGTAACGATACGATTCCAAATTCCCTTGGTATTGTGAGATTGTTATTGAATTGAGAAATGTAACGCAGCACTCATTGTTTTTGTTTATGTACTCCAGTACATTTATGCTGTTCCCATTTCTTAAACTTTTTCAGTCTTCCAAACTATTTCAAATAAATTAAAATTATTTAATCACTCACGCCAAAGCCTGTCGCTAACTCTCATGTGGTTTTGGATAGATACACTTCCAAGATAACCATGAATTCAACATTGTCAAATAGAGTCTCCGCTCGTCCATGAGGTTTGTTCTGTAGGTCAAAATTTCCAGCGGGAAAACGTTGGAACTAAAAAAGTCCCGTGTTTACTTTTACACTAGCTTCCTCAGATACATCATCAATCCTTCGAGTTGTTTCTGCAGCACTGATGCCATGATCAAACTCGTATATGTAAATAATACTATATTATAAATGTTCCATTTTGTGAAAAACAAACAAATGATTCACTAAATTCGAAACACAAACAAAAGAAACCGAAATTTAAAATAAATTCGAATTTGGAATTCCTAACCAAATATCAAACATTTGAGATCAAATGACCAGTTCGACAAAACGCCAAATTCATATGTAAAGACCTAATAGTATTACTTTACAATAAAGTTACATAACATAATTTATTGTTTTCCTATTTGTAAGTACTTCGATAATGAATAAGCCGATAGATAAATTATAAACATATCATAAATTACATCAGATATATCACCAAATTTTAATACGTGATAACAGTACATCATTTTAAAAAGTGCTCATTTATCTTTGCAGTAATCTATAGTTAATTATTTGTATCATTGCGTAATTTTACAGATGTATATTTCATCCCTATGTTATACTTATTACTGTAACAAAAATAAATTACTTCCAGTGTCACACACTATGGAGGGGTTTTCCGCTTATTTTTCGAACTTGGTTAGGTTAGTTTAGTTCAGAAAAGTTAACAGATATAAAAATACACGTTTGAGTTCGTGAAGCACACATGCTTGTACGCATACATATATTGCGTACCATACTAATTCTTGTATGTATGATTATCTTTGCTAGTTTAGTCCTCGCAGCTACTCTGGCATCCTTAAGCTTGTTGCCAAATTGCTGAGCGCCTTAAGCACTGGCCTTAGTGTACGTCCACAGTGAATACGCGGTGGCTAGGGCTGCGGCGGGTGCGGCCGGCGGTGCTTGCGAGTGGCCACAGTGCTTTTTTCGAACTGTGACCCACACTGTTGGCTTCGTTAGGCCTCTACAGTTCCACCGGACTACATGGCCACAGTGCGTGACAAGCTATTCCATCGTTTATACGTTTTTCAGGTGTTACAAACCATTGATGAGGATTTGTTATTTTCACTAGACAGTTCGATCCTGAGATGGGAGGTGTTGAACACAAGAGATGGTGTGCACAAGATTAATAAAAACAACTAAATAAATGGTGGATTTTATACTTTATATAAATAATTAAAATTATACCCTACAAATTCCTTTGAGTGTACTCGAATAGTCCATGTCCACATTTATAGTCAAATAAATCCTGAGCAAAATTTCGATTTCATTTAAAAATTTGCGAGCGGCTAGATCGAACTGGTTTGTTACACCCGACAACCGCGCGTTGTGTCGCTCGCTACACAGGCCAGTAGTGTGGCCACAACTGGCGTATAGGAACGTTTGAAAACACCGCGCGCTATGTCGCTCAGGTCCGTCACGCTATGTCGCTCAGGCCCGTCGCGCTATGTCGCTCAGGCCCGTCGCGCTATGTCGCTCTGGCCCGTCGCGCTAGGCGTTCACCGTAATAGTCACTACACTATGGACGCAAGCCGGCGGTTTCATATGTTCTTATATGTCGGGTGAGTGCCTTAAGCGCTCCCCTTAGTAGTCCGGTGAAACTGTAGCGGCTTTAACAAGCCAACAGCGTAGTCAGTTCGAAAAAAAAAATGTAATGTGCATTCTGTTACAATAATACACGTAAACTATTCAATATTAACCCATAGAACACATTCGAATACAATAGATTGTACCTTACAGTACCTTAAATCTAACTTTTAGATTGAAATATTATCTAAATAATTATATAATAAATGAAAACTGACTTAAAAAAAATATTATCAGAACTTCCTTGATCACACAAAGATTAAGTAATCTTCGTAGTCTTGGGTTGTTATAAATCTAACAATACCTTAATCACCATTTTCGATTTTGAGGAGTTGGAGTATCTTTTAAAGCCAAGGCTAATTAAATGAAATCGCATCTTCTTGACAATACTGCCATTTTAATAAAGAATTTTCCAAATCTGTTCATAAATGATGACGTTCTGAGTAATACATTACATTACATTTATTTTTCTTCCCTATCCTTATCCCACCCACATTACATTTCGTAATAAATTATTTTACAACAACTAATTAAGTCTCATTGTTCAGATAATAAATATTGCGTCAAAAAAAAACAGATTTTAAGATTAAATTGTGCAATGTTTTAAAAAACATTATTTTTTTTTTATATTATTTGAGTATTTCACATGACGGAACGGAGCCGCGGATATAACTAGTTTATCTATAAAATATTGTAATATAACATTCAATTTTGTTTATATTGTTCTCATATTGTATTACTATTTCAAAGGGAAATATTGAAAATAACAAGTCATCGAACAGAACTACTAATAGAAATATCGAAATTTTAATTTAATTAATAAAATAGAAATAATTTTATTATAATATGGTGTATACACCATATGTATATAAACAAAAAGTGTACACGCTACCTTAGCGCCCTCGGCTAGAGCAATTCTTATTATATGGGCTCCAATCCCTCGAGCTGCTCCGGTAATCAGGATCACCTTGTCTTTCAATTCATACGCCATTGTGTATAATAAATAATACACTAAGACTTCTTTTTTAATAATGCTGGTCTTAAAAATTATCTCCTTTTTATATAACATGTCTATTCGTAATAATCGTTATCAATTAAGCTGGTGTACTCGATATCATTTCAGATAATGAACTATATTATATTGTATTATTAACATACTAGCTTTTGTTCACGGCTTCACTCGCATCTATGTAAATTTGACCTATCCCTCGGGAAAAGTATTTTTTCCCCGAATGAAAAGCATCATATGTCTTTTAGCGTACCTACATCTAATAATGTGTATACAAAATTTCTAAATTAGACGTTGAGTAGTTAAAGCGTGAATGTCTAACAAAGTCAAATCAAATCAAAAATACTTTATTCAATTTAGGCCCTAAGAAGGAACTCGATCGGGTTTATCTTTTTAACATATACTTAACTACGTTAAAGTAACTCCGAATTTAATTTAATTATGATTTGCAACATATTGTTTTTAACTTTTTTTTTATGTTATAGGGGGCAAACGAACAGGTACCCACCTGATGGTAAGTGATCACCGCCGTCCATAGACACTAGCAACACCAGGGGAGTCGCAAGTGCGTTGCCGGCCTTTTAAATATGTGGGCCTCCGGCGCTCAAAACTTATGAATGAAATAATAAATATAGCGAAAATCTTAATATATCATTATACATTGACGAAATGTGGACTATAATGGAAAAAAATATGCTTTAAAAAAATATTACAAAAAAAATACATGTTTTCTTGTTCTTTATAAACCTGTATAATTACTCCACATGCGATATAATTTTTTGGGTAACAAAAATTAAAAAAACCATGCGTTTACGGCTTAAAAATGTTATATAAACATTTCTGTAATTACCTATGTCCATGTCTGTTGAAATACACAACGGCAGGGAGCAACTTGGACTAAAGGACTAAATTCCAGTTGTCTCTTCTTCCCCTTATTCCACAGGGAACGTGCTTCACTTGGCTTAGTAGGGAGGCTTCAAGTTAAAGTATGCTACTCATTTTCATCTTGATTGACTCTATCACCTTTTAGTTTTCTTTTATCAAAGTCAATGGTTATTAGAACCCATTAGATTGTATAAATATATTATTAATGTAAATTATACAATTAAGAATCTTGACTCCACTATCAATTCTGGTGGTAGTTGATTGCTGGGTTATAACGTAATAATGACGCTGTTAAAACGAGATAACTTTGAGGCCTTTGCTCTTTGCGGATTAAAAACGTAATACGGGAAATATTATGTTATTCATGTTCTAAATGCGTTTAATATCGACATACGTCAACATTATTAGGTGACCATGGAACAAAATAACAGATAATAACATAAAGTGACAATCTATTATCAATCTAGTACCATATAAGGTGATCACATGGATTTTGATTAAGAATTTTTTTCAATTGTATAGAATATGAACAGGGAAAATTGTTTGTTTTTTTATAATGGGTAATGATTGATATACATAATTATCTTTAATATAATAAATCATTTAACTGCCGCTTTACCGTTATCATTGTTATTCTGCAAATATTGCAAAATCATTACGAAAGATAAAAAAAAGTTCATTAAGTTTATCCACATACGATAAAATACATTACTACATTAAAACCAATTGCGTATTTTTATCAGAAAGCAATCGGTTTCCAGGCCAATAATCCAGTCACCACCATTGCAGCCGATGAACACTCCTGGGGCTCGGTTCCAGAATCGGGTCGGGGCGTATACCCCAGCAGACGGCGTCTCTCGCAGTACCCCTCTACTTATCAGAGGGGACAGGGGATGAGGTAAGGACGGGCCTGTTTCGGTTGGAGGGAGAAAACCTCCTTAAAAAACAGACGGGAGGCCGTCGGGCGGAGGGAGGTAGAAAACCTCGTTAAAAAGTTACCGTGGAAAGAACCCACGTTAAAAAGTGACAGAGGGACGGCCTTTGGGCGGAGGGAGAGGGAGAAAACCTCATTAAAAAGTTCCTGTGGGAAGAAACCACATTAAAAAGTGACAGAGGAGTGGCCTTCGGGCGATGGGAGAGGGAGAAAACCTCGTTAAAAAGTCATCGTGGTAGAAAACCACGTAAAAAAGTTACAGGTGATGGTGGTTGGAGGGAGTGACCCCTTGGCTGCCAAACCAGACCAAGGAGGGAAGGGGCTGGGGACCTAACTTTCCATTGCACATTGGTTCGGTAGACGGGTAGGCAGCTTGACCGGGCTGTCGTCGCGGTTAGGGCGTTAGCGCTGGGCCTTGTCGCCGGCGTGGCATGGTGCTTGCTTGTTTGATCCTGTGCCACTCCATAGCGCGGCAGACGGTATCTAGTGGGTTTTTTTAGTCAGTAAGAGTCTAACACCCCACAGCTCTCCAGGGCTGTGGGTGTCCAATGAAGGATTTCTTCCCACATTAAAAAAAAAAAAAAGTATCATAGGTAAAATTAGGCAGGTTATTGTTTTCTGTTGATGGAGTTATTATGTAAAATGATACGTGTTGAAATAAGAAATTGGCTCGTGATGTACTTCTACCTAAAATGTCATAGAAATTTATTTGTTAAAACAGGATTACAGTTTGTTCAGAATCTGAGAAGTGGGTCGGCATATATATTACAAAGTATGCTGTTATTGTTTTTTAGGTTTCATTATTGTAGTAATTTGTATTGAATTTTATAAACGATTCTAAATACCTCATTACATTATTATATTGATGATAAAGTACGGTTTGTGGGTTATTTAAGCCTATTTTACTCATTACCTTTGTAGTTCCGTGGTTGATAATATTTTCACAACTCCTAAAGATAAGTTTTATATTAATTTGTATACATACATATATAAAATTAAAATACATACTTTTAAAAGAAATACACTTTATTATGACACTCTATATGTTTATACATCTTTTAATAATTGTTATAATAAATTTCATGGTCTCATATAAATTTACTGTAACATCGGCTTTGACATAATTTCGTAAGCCTCTGTATGGTATTTGGTGATGTCTTCCGCAGGCTTATCAGCATTAGATAGCCATATAGACCCGCTTTTACCAAGCTTGTATGCGTCCATAACAGCACGACCAGCAGACTCCACCCTATGAAAAAAAAATGAGTTAGTTTTTTTTGTAGGTAATGGCAAGTTAAACAACTTGGATAGTATCAAATACTAGCGGTACAACCAGCTTTAAAATAATAGATGTTTACCTAACATTGTGTACCTATGCATCAAGTAAAAATTACTGCATAGATTTAGATATATTTTTTTTTATTTTATTTCATACAACTGAATCTTATCTAAAAACTAATTACCTCGATATCTTAATTTTAAAATAAAATGATTAAAGTTTTGACAAACTATGTTTTTTATAAACGGGATAAAAGACTATTTGTGAAAAGTAAAAATATTTTTGCTCTGACTATAAAATATATTATTGAGATAAACAATACAAAAGAAATAACAGTTTTTTTTTTTTTTTTCGAACTGACCTACACTGCTAGCCAATAAGGCCTTTACAGTTCCACCGGACTAAAAAATAACAGGCAGCAGCTTGTATTAATACATAATAGATAATTATTTACTTATAGACGGTAAATGTCGACTTAATAATGTAGTAATTTCGACAATATAATTACAATCGCATAGTGAACTAGTTCCTTCAAAGACCAGGCAAATTGTATCAATACAATATAAACAAAAGAATTTTGTAATTTCAATTTCTACAAAAATAATTTCACTGTTATATTATGGACTGGCAGTGCTTCTTAAATGTCCGGATGCTAAGCCGCGTAGATTCGTATTGAGAACTAGCTGTTGCCCGCAGCTCCGCATGCGTTTTTTTTTTTATAATTGTTGTTTTTTTTTATATTATAGGGGGCAAACGAACAGGTGGGTCACCTGATGGTAAGTGATCACCGCCGTCCATAGACACTAGCAACACCAGAGGAGTCGCAAGTGCGTTGCCGGCCTTTTAAATATGTGGGTCTCCGGCGCTCTCACTGGCCGAACGAAACGCAACAGTGCAAGCACTGTTACTTCACATGGGCTTTCTGTGAGAGGGTGGTACTAATAATAGAAACTAGTAATAGTTTCAGCGTAGCTCTAACACCTACAAAATTATGAATATAAATCAATATGATATTGAATATGAATTACTTCCTATAAGA
Organism: Antheraea assamensis; assembly: GCA_035772565.1. NCBI lineage: Eukaryota > Metazoa > Arthropoda > Insecta > Lepidoptera > Saturniidae > Antheraea > Antheraea assamensis. Next base: position 495,211 of record JAQQSE010000257.1, read on the forward strand.
TCAGCTATCTGTTAGTGAAAGTTCCGTGAAAAATGGTTCAAACGTTTTGGATATAGTACTGCAAACAAAGTCATGGGTGAAAGCTAGTCCAAAATAAAAAAGCTTTAATTACTTTTATAACGTTAGCTATCTGTCTGTGAAAGTCCCATGAAAATAGGTCCAATGTTTTTGGAGATAGTACTACAGACGAAGCCATGGATGACATCTAGTCTAAAATAAAGTAGCCTATGTTACCCGCTGTAATTTTAACTATCCGTCAGTGAAGTTTTTATCAAAATCGGTCCCGCTGATTCGGAGATTATCCGGAACATACAGAAGGATAGACAAACAGACAGACAAAAATTTTAAAAATTGTATTTTTGTTATCAGTTTCGTGTATACGTTCATATCCAATCAGTAAAAAGTCGTTATTTTTGATATTACAAATAGACGCTCTAATTTTATTAGCTAAAAATACTTGGTAATTGAAGGGAGCATGTTAGAGGTTACGTAATAAAAATTAAGTACTTTTGCATTGGGAAGGTTTCAATTGCTTCACTTAATTTTTGCCCCATCATTTCATCAAAAGTACCTCTGTTATTAATAGACATGATTTCGGTATCGGTAATACCGAAACACATTGTCAATACTCGAACACCAGTTCTTAAATAATAATCATCTTGCTGAAATAAAAACAAATAAGATTTATATTATGTGTATTATATATCGAGTATCGACAAATGAGATGTTGGTTCCACCATGTGGAATGAACATTAAAAGCATTTGGTACAAAACGTTGGAAGTTAAGTTGTGACAGTCTTTTTGGTTTGATCATGCCAGACTTTCTAGACAGGAACTGATAGGGAAAATCATCGCCGCTTTGAATCGATGATAGCTCAGTTGGTAGTGTTTTCGGACACAACGTCGAAGGTTTCGAATCCTAGCAACTGAGTCGGAGCTTTCGGTGAAGGAAAACATCGTGGTGAAACCCTAGCATGGTGGTAAGGCTTTTTCTAAGTCCGTCTGGCTAACTTCCACCCTCAAGTTGAAAATCTGTCGCCAAGCGCCTGTCGCTGTGCTCCGGCAGCTGCACTTGAGAGCCAATCTCCCTTTTGGTTAAGCGTGACCTACCATCTTAGACCACATCATTATGTAACATCAGATGAGATTGTGGTCAAACGCTAACCTATAAAGTATAAAAAAAGTCTTTGGATGATTTCCATCATATGTTGTGAGAATGTAGCCGGAACAAAAAATTGCGCCAAAAAATTGGTCTTAGTTCCTGTAGGATTGTTGAAGGGGCTAAAATTATATTGGGAGATTCTGTATCTAGTGCGGCTAAAACAATTTATAAGCTTGTTTCCTTCCTTCTCTATCTGTGAGAATCCAATTTAATGGTACATGAAACCAACTAAGTTACCCTACGACACTGGTTTAATCATCAAGGGTGTACTGCAGCCTCGTCAAAATAAAAATAAAATAAAAAGGGTATTAAATAAATTATCAACGTATTTTCTGTCAATCTTTTGTACTATGACAATCTATTTACAAACTATAGACAGCATTATGAAACAAAGAATCTGTAATAAAAATGACAATCGCTGCACTTGTGCATGCATCATGCCAAAAGTAACGGTTAAAGTTCAATCTGTTCCTTTTAATTTTTCTTCTTAGAGGCTTGGTCCCTGTCTAAATAAATATCGTTAATATAGAGTTATTAGAGTTAAAAAAAAAAAACAATTTTTATAGGCATTACGCATATAGCGATGTGTAAAGTGGGTCATAAGGTGTGGTGCGCATGCACTGGAGAGGGGAAGTACTAGGATAACATCATTTACAACAAAATTTTATAAGTAACGTGTCGGTGTATTAAGCATTCATTTTTCTCCATTTCTTCATCTATGCATTAACCAAATTGTTAAGAAAATAAACAATAGACCCGAAATCGCGGTTATCAGGTAGTATTAAGTAAAAACGAGAATACTAATCGTCGTATAAAATTTTTCATACTTACCCCAATACCGACGCTGAATTGCATTACGGCGCTTTTTGTCGCGGCATAAACAGGAGTGTACGGAAAGTTGTACAGGGCGGCAATAGATGACATGTTAATAATTGCGCCACCCTTACCGCCTTTGTCCTTACGCATTAAATCCAAAGCTTTTAACGAACCCGTAATCAAAGCTGTCTGCAATTTTCATTTTATAAAAGTATTATAATGTATGAGTATTTCTTCGTTTTCAAAACTAAATAAGAAATGAAGTGTTTATATTGAACGTTTTTTTTTTTATAAATATTACTTCTGGGTGAGATGACGTCATGTCATCTACCCTATTTCCCACTTGGCTGTGGCATTTAAATATAAATATATTATTATGAAGTAGTTGGGTTATATTTACAGAGAAACAATCTTGTAACGTAACACAATCACTTTATTAAATTACAACTGAGTATAATCGTGGGTGGGTGCACTCAGCACATTCGACAAGTACCCTCATATTAATGTACTATACTACTATACTTATTATACAACACCTCACGAACTATTCTAATAACGTAACATAATATGAAATCTTATAACCTAAAATATATCACTACGCATATAGTAAATAATTATTTCGCATAATAGGATGAGTAACCAATAAGCATGATAAAACTACTGGTTACTCCGCATCTACTCCGTAGCGCTTAGGCGGATGACAGATCCGTTTAGGCCGAGTACACACAATAGGGCTAGATGAGTGACGTTCTGGTGGCTGTAGCGAACGAGCTGGAGAACTACTTATGCATGTACTTGGCAAAGGGGATGTATTTTCATTTGCCGATTTAGATTCATGAGCATCAACTTGATCTTTGGTAGAATTATTTTCTCTAATCAAGGGATGGGTATTCTGCTTCAGTGAATCTCCCCGTGAAAACGTGCTCAGCGCTGCTTGACTAGATCTCCGTTTTAACTGGTTAACATGACGATGAGACTCCCTGCCATCAGAGGAGAGCACTCTATAGTTTGTGGTACTAATCCTATTAACGATTTTACCTGGAATCCACTCTCCTCTTTTAGAGAAATCTTTTAAATAAATATCCTCATCTGATTCCAATTTTCTGTGGCACCCATTTTGTTCCTGTTTTTCAAAGACCTTTACCATACGCGCTGTGTTGTCTCTATCAGGTCGCAAAGCATCTAAACGCGTTCTCAAAGATCTCCCTTGCAACACTCGTGCAGGACTTTCCCCAGTGGTGGCATGCTCGGTATTGCGGTACAACAATAAAAATCGTTGCAGAGCAACCTCAACATCGACATTATCTGAAATGGCCTTTTTGATTACTCTCTTACATATTTTAACAGCATTTTCCGCTGCACCATTTGACGATGGATGGTATGGTGCGGAAAACGCTTGGGAAATGCCATTGTATGATAAAAATGACCTGAATTCCTCACTCGAAAATGGAGGACCGTTATCAGAAACCACTAATGTTGGAATTCCAAACTGGCTAAATAACGACCGTAATTTCTTTATGACATCCTTTGCCGCGGTCGAAATCATTTTAAAAATTTCGATCCATTTTGAAGTAGAATCTACCGCGACTAAATATGAATCACCCTGTATAGGGCCCAAGAAATCGAGATGCAATCTTCTCCATGGTCGCCCAAGCCATGGCCATGGACAAGGGGAATGTGCTGGTGGCGCGTCGGCGTGCGTAGCGCACGTTCTACAAGCTCGACACTCAGCTTCAATAGCCTCATCAATTCCTGGCCACCATACGTAACTCCGGGCTAAACTTTTCATTTTGGACATTCCCATATGCGTTTCATGAAGCTCGCATAACACATGCTTTCGAAACTTTTCCGGAATAACAATCCTGTGACCCCACATTATACAGTCTGATTCTAAATAAATTTCATTTTTACGATTAAAATACGGTTGCAATTGCTTAACATCTGTCTGTCCTGGCCAACCGTTCTGAATGTAAGTATAAATTCGTCCTAACATAGGATCCTTCATTGTTTCTAGGCGCAAAGTTTTGTGATTCAACAAAAATGCATCCCGTGCAAAATGAAGGTAAGTTTGTTCAGGTAACCCTTCCAGTGTCCGATCTTTTATGGGTAAACGAGAGAGAGCGTCAGCAGCATTAAGGTCGGTTTTAACATATTCCATATCAAAATCATATCCGGATAAAATTACCCCCCACCTTTGTAACCTACTCGCGGCCATTAATGGTATTCCGCACTTTGGACCGAAAATTGCAATTAAAGGCTTATGGTCAGTTCTCAACAGGAATTTTCTACCATAAATATATTGATGGAATTTTTTTGTTGCAAAAACTATGGCAAGCGCTTCCCTTTGTATCTGACTGTAATGTTTCTCGGCTTCCGACAGTGTGCGAGAAGCATAGCAAATAGGCCGCTCTCCTCTAGAATCTATGGTGGACAGCACGGCCCCCACACCCCGTGCACTAGCATCACATGTCACGATTAACGGCTTTTCTAAACTATAGTGAGCCAGTACTTCAGTGCTAGTTAAGTATTTTTTTACCTTTGTGAATGATACGTCACAACTGTGATCCCATAACCAACGTGATGATTTTTTTTAATAATTTAAACAACGGTGCTAAATGTGTACTCAAATTTCGTATAAATTTTCCATAAAAATTCACCATTCCAATAAAAGACCTTAGCTCACTGACGTTAGTCGGTTTTGGTAATTCAACAATAGCCTTTATTTTATCAGGATCTGTATGAATTCCATTTTTATCGATGATATGACCTAAGTAGTTCACTGAGTTGGCTAGGAAAATACATTTATTTTTATTTAACTTAAGTCCGTTACATCTTAATCGCTCAAATACTTCTTTGATCGCCTTTAAATGACCTTGTCTTGTTGGTGACGTAATCAGTACGTCATCACAAAACACTGAAACCCCAGGAATATCAGACAATAAGCTAGTTGTAATTCTAGAAAAAATACCCGGAGTCGAAGAAAGACCATAGACTAATCTATTATACCTGAACAAACCTCGGTGTGTATTAATGACTGTATACTGTTTTGACCGATTATCTAACAATATTTGGTTATACGCCTGCGATAGATCAATTTTAGAAAATTCTACGCCGCCGTAAAGATTTGAAAATAACTCTTCTATTCGCGGTAATGGAAATTTGTCGACCAGTAAAACGGGATTTAGCGACACCTTGAAGTCAGCACATACACGTAACGCACCATCAGATTTATTCACCAAAACTAAAGGGGTAGCCCACTCGGAATGTTCTACAGGCTCAATCGTACCATTTTCGAGCATGTAATCTAACTCTTTGTCGAGGCGGTCGCGCATTGCATACGGCACGGGGCGCGCACGGCAAAAAACCGGCACGGCGCCGTCTTGAACACGAAGCGTCGCTTGTCCGCCCGTGTACTGGCCCAACGCTCCATTAAACAATTCACAGTATCTGTCAATCAACATTTCAATATTCTTATCTTTATGCAATATACAATTTTCATCTGACATACTATGAACATTTAATACAGGTATTTGAATTTTTAGTTCCGCTAACCACTGTCGCCCCAATAGCGGTGTTTTACCGTTATCAAACACATATAAGTCTAAAATTTTACAGATAGTGCCATATTTAACTTGCGGTTTTATTAGTCCTAATGGCTTAACAATATCACCCGTATAATAACTTAAGGTCAAGTTACATTCATTTAAAGGTAATTTACTAAAATATTTTAAATAAGTGTTTTTACTAATACAAGAACAAGGACAACCTGAGTCTATTTCCATTGAAAGTGGTTTTCCTTCTATAAAAATTATCATATTTACCGATGGATAATTTTTTAATGACATTTGATTCATCCGTTCATCTTCTTCCTCTGACTCTGACGCTCGAGACATTAACATTTTTTCCTCCTCTTCCCCAAATTCTTCAACATAATGAGCTGTATGTCGGCGTGACTCTGTATTCCATCGACGCCGTGTGCCTTCGCCAGATCCCTGTTGTCGTCGCGGACACACACGTTGGAGATGTCCCACCTTGCTGCAGACGTTACACGTAAAGTTCTTATATCGGCAACGTAATCCGATGTGACCAGAGCGACCACACACCGAACACTTCCCAAGTTGTCTAGCCATTCCATCCTTCACGGTTGCGTGCTTATTAACCGATAAGTCATGAAGATGAAGTCCTTCCCGTGATTGTGGCATATTCGCGTTACTCCGTTCGACTACTGCTGCATCTCTTTCCGCTGCTTCTAACGACATCGCTAAGGAAACAGCCTTCGAATACGATAAATTTGCTTCCGCAAACAATCTCTGTCGAATAACGTCGCTGCCTATCCCACAAACAAACTGATCCCTCAGGTTATCATTCAGAGTTTCCTTGAAATCACATTGACGGGAGAGACGTTTCAATTCAGTCACATACTGAGATACATTTTCTCCTATTTCTTGACGTCTCAGCCTGAACTTAATTCGCTCAGCCATTATTGAGGGCTTGGGTTGGAGATGGTCGGTAACTAATTGTACAAGTTCATCAAATTTTAAATTCGTTGGATTATTAGGACTTGCCAGATTTACAAAAAGTTCATATGTCTGATCACCCACAACTGATATTAGTGTAGGCAACTGTAGATCGTCCTTAATACTATTTGCCTTGAAATACATTTTCAATCGGTCAATGTATGACGTCCTTTTTACCTTTGCTCAAATCAAACTCTTTGATTGCACCAATCGACATTTTTGCACTCAATTATAACTTTACGACTTTCTTTGTACTAATTTAAACACAAAACGTTTTTCTCCTCGTCGCCACTGGGTTATATTTACAGAGAAACAATCTTGTAACGTAACACAATCACTTTATTAAATTACAACTGAGTATAATCGTGGGTGGGTGCACTCAGCACATTCGACAAGTACCCTCATATTAATGTACTATACTACTATACTTATTATACAACAGTAGTGAATATCAAAAATGAAAACCCTGAAACAGTTTCTAAAAATTATCATTTTTACAATAAAAATTATAGAACTTATAATAAAAAAAATAAAAAAACATCCAAAATGTAATTAAAATTAAGATGTTTTAATGAAATTTCCAGGACTTATCGTTTAATATTCATATTTTCAAACTATATTCATAAATAATTAGTATTCATTTATTATAATATTAACTTTAAGTATAGTTTTCAAATATGAATTTAAATTACTTCGCGGTTAAAATAAAGAAATGATTTTTCTTTATTCACGTGCATGAAAAATTTAATTTTGATTATTTTGGAAGAAAATTCCACTGCTTGCCAGTAATTTAAATAATATAAATTTATTTATCACCAAACGGTGCACGCTGACGGTACATACAGCGAGCTCCCACGTGCCGTTGACGTGACTTCGACTGCTGTCAGTCGTAACTCATAATAAAATATTTTTCAGTTACAAAGATATTTTGATAACAAATTTCATTCATTCCATATAATTACGTCGCCTTAGCCATCTATTCATATTATCATGATATATAGTAATCTATATAACACATATCATAATCTTTTTGTCTTGTTTTGACGCATATATTTCTTTATTATCATAATTCGTAACTAAATTATACAACAACTTCAATATGTATACAGGCTGGAATTTTTTAATGCCACCTGGAGGGAAAGTACTCTAAATAATAGAGATAGCAAATTTTACCCCCAAAGAAATATTTCTTTATTTTTGAAAAGAAATAAAACTGCATTCAAAGATTTTCGAAAATTCTCTTGATTCACCCGAGAATCGAACCGACTAAAATCTGTAAACATTACACCCTGTAATTTTATTGCAGCGATCGTTAGGGTCAGTCAAAAGGATGAAATCTCTCTAACATACTTGTAGATATCTTGTATCATCTCTCTTTGTATCGTGTTGCACATATTTAAAATTCTGTTAATTGATTTTCAAAAGCTCTTTATATGTCGCCATTACTCACCACGTTTATGTCGATTTCCTTTCTGTATTTGCTCCAACTATCATTGTATATACCAGCGCTGTTTATGACAATGTATTCAGTACTTTTATCCCCTAATACTGATTCGAAATTTGATATAAGCTGTTCTTCGTTTGTAACGTCGCATTTAATAAACTTGACTTTACCATGCCCATGTTTTGCGTTTAGTTCGTCCCGCAGAGAAACTGCGTTCGCTTCATCTATATCTAATATAACAACTTCCTGAGAAAATTAAGAGCAGTTAGACAAATCTATATAAATACTAGCTGACCCGGCAAACGTTGTTTTTCTATATAAATTATTTCTAGGGAATTTCTAGTGAAGAAAAAAAAAACGAAATGGAGTAAAAAACGTTCACAAAAAAAACGACGAATTGGTTTTAATTAGCTCTTTCTCAGGGATAACTTACCAAGCGATAATTGATCAGTTATCGAGCGGCATGAAAAATGATGAATTACTAAAATCACTAATATATAATAGGGGTTGATGTTAGAAGGGTGAAAATTTAGGGCTGTATGTATTTTGTAAGGCCTCATTATAACAAAATAAAAAGATATAAAATTGAAAAAAAAAAAATGTTAGGTGTGGACAACCTTTATCACTTAGGGCTATGAAAAATAGATGGTAGCCGATTCTCAGACCTACTGAATATGCATATAATATTTCATGAAAATCGGTCAACCCGTTTCAGAGGACTATGGTAAATAGCATTGTGACACGAGAATTTTATATATAAGAAGATGATAAAGGTTTACGGTCGTTGTGAGCGCGTCACGCACAAATTACTTTATAGATTTCGCCAATGTTTTTTTGTGATTTCTCTTCTTACATTCTTTAATCCTTGTCTAAAATTATCACGATATATTCATTTAAAGTTACATTATTAAAGTTTTCAGTAACTATCACTGAAGCAACCACTACGCTTTCAGCGATGTCTGAACTGTACAAGCGTTGTGGTGCGCATGCGCATGAACGGGGAAGTAAACAGATAACGTTGCACGTTCTAAGTATATGTTTTGTTATATATTTTTCTTCTATACATAAAATATATTATTTAAGATAGAAAACAACGCAACGATAATAAAGTGGCGAGTATCAGGTGGTTTCTGGATAATTGATAAATTTTAGATAACGTTTTCTATACATTTTTAATTAATTGATAACTGAAGAGTTTTTTTTATTCTTTTATTTTTATTAAAGATAAAAGACGAGTCTTAAAAAAATTATAAATCTACTGTATATATAACGGTTATTTTGTATGTCTCGTATATATATAACGTATAATGTAGAAATGCCTATCAATGTATATAATTTTGTATGCTTATAATAATGTGTACTCTGCAATAGACGATTCACTATTACATATCACCACTCGTGAGTTATACTTATTTTTACAAAGAGTCTATATTCTTTTTTGTGTAGGTCTATTTTTATATGTATATAAAAATATAGTATAATATGCATAATGCTGTGACATATTTCAAAATATACTGAATGACATTAAAATAAAATGACAATAATCCGGTTTCGTTTACACTTGATTATAAATGTTAATAACATCTGAAGAGTGTATTTCGCACATTTAATTCACATCGTATCTTATTATCCAATTTTTTATTTTTCCGAGACATTACAATGATGATCATAATCAAAATCAAAATATACTTTATTCAATTTAGGCTCTAATTAGGCGCCTATGAACGTCAAAATTACCACCGGTTTGGAAAACAGCCGAGTCATCGAGTAGAACCGGCAAGAAGCTCGATCGGGTTTCTCTTTTAACATAAATAGATGCATAGTTCAAATAAATTACACGTTACAATCGTTATTAGTGGCTGCACAGAGAAGAGTCAATTCCAGACATCACCATCGTTCACATACTGATCCACTCTATAATAACCCTTTGACACCAAAACACGCTTGGCATGGCGCTTAAATTTATAGTCCGGCAAATCATAAAAATAAAACCAAAATATTTTATTCACTTTAGGCCCTGAAATGGCGCTTATGAACGTCAAAATCGGTAACAGACTTTGGGACTTTGTTATAAAATCTGACAGTATTATTACCTAAGAAGCTATTATTGGTTTTACTGAGTCGGAAACATGGGACGACCAGTTTGTCACCGTTTCTATTATTTAGATCAGGGCCGTCCAAACCACTTTTATCTTCTTTTTTTAAATACATTAAATGAGTAAATTATTTTTCTTGCGACGAAATTCAAATGTTTTGGATATGTATTCGATTATGCCGCACACAACATTATTCACTCGAGAACTCGGCTTTAAAAGACAAATTAATGAAAAAGTAGATAATAAAATAATGATACTTATTATACTTGTATTTTATTTTTATAAATATTTTGCGACCCTCCAATGTATTGAGTCATTTTTGTTGGCCCTGGGTCCCATGTAGTTTGGACAGCCCTGATTTAGATAATGCCGGTCTTTTATAATTTTATAGATAATTATATCTCTTCGTTTGGTTTACTTCTAATTAAATATTCAACATTCGCTTGTCTGTCGCATTATAGCTGACAATTAAAATAAACACATAGCTGCGGAAGGACCTTTATTGCTAACATCGGCCTTCAACAATCGAGTAAGCTCTTAAAAATTGTCTTATTGTATACTGTTACACTCCCTAAATCACTAGTAATCAATTATAGAGAAATATTTTCAATCTACAAACACGACGGCTTTAAAGTTATTTTATAGTATGGAATATTTTGTATATAATATTTATAGACTAGGATCCACAAGCCATTTTTTGTATTGATTACTATGTAGTTAATTTTCCGTGTAGTTTCATTTTGATGTGACGACAACTCTTTCTCTTACAAACGTTTTCGATCGCGGTAGCTAATAATAGCTGAAAATAATATAATAGCTAAATAATAGCTGGGATGAAATATGTGGGTTTGATGATTTGCAAAACTGTATTACTAACCGGGGGTTTTCTTTGTTAAATGTCAATACCATTATCGGAATTATTCGAATAAATATTTGCCCTACAAATTGTATGGTTCGTTCAAAGAGTCCGACTCCTTCGAGCATAGATCGATAACGTGGTCATCAAAAATGATTACTAAGTAGCTGATTTTTGAAGTTATATTTCTTTTGACGCGTTAGGCAAAAAATGATGAGAGTAAATTTTTAGGAACCGTGACGAAAAACCGACACATTGAAGTTAGCCATAGCCACAACAGATGTCGCTAAATTTATTCAAAAAAGTTACCAACAAAGTAAAAGTAAGGACATCTAGGTATGTTCGCGTTAGAACTGACAACTGTATTCACGATATTTATTTATTTCTATTGTTAGTATCGGTTTTTCACAACAGATGGCGCTAAATAAAAAAAGTTTATTTCTATTGTTAGAGTCGTTTTTTCACAAATGGACCGGCGATCCCAGGACTATTAGTGCATACAAACCAAAAATGTGTATACGTTACCTTAACGCCTTCATCTAAGGCAACTCTGACTATATTGGATCCAATCCCTCGAGCTGCTCCAGTGATCAGAATCACCTTGTCTTTCAATCCATACACCATTGTGGTTTCGTTGTCACTTCTATTACAAGATCTATTAACTTATATTTTCAGTAGGATTTCTGATTTCTCGACTTATTTTATCCCTCGATATTCCAGAATTCCGGGGACTTTCTAACAGAGAGTTTTCGAGAAACTAGAATTTATAAAAACTATCATAGGCAATAAATAAGTGAAAATAATTAAATTTAAAAAGGTAATAATAGAATAAACCAAATTAACAAATCAAAATGAATTAAAACATCTACCAACAAAACTTTTTATATAGATATATGGAAACTGACAATATTCATACTAGACTTTGGAAAACGTAGATTAATGGAAATAAATACGGGAAATCGTTGATCGGTCTCTATTTTTAATGATATAAAATTATATATGAAAATACAAAGCTACTAATAGCATCATCTATTAACCATTTTTTTTTAATTTAAGTACAAAGTTTATGAGAAAATTGGTTTACTTCGTATTATGTTGAGGTTAGTTTTATTGCCATTAAAGTTTTATATAAATTTTTAAGACTTAGTTTATTTAACAGTTAACTCAAAGAAGCAAAATTCTACTTCTATTGTGCTTCTGGTTACCTTAGTTGCAGTATAGCATCGAGTTCAGTCAAAACACAATTTCTATACACTATTTTATCGCCTTCTATAATATTCACTTCGAATGGTGTCAACTAAAAGCTATAATTTTCACACACAGTACGAAGATAAATTCCTATTATTTGCTTTTAAGGCGCTTGAACATTCGTGAGCGTAAAGAATTTAATGATGAAGGTCGTTGATCCATTTTTAACAATATGCCTTACTTACGATTACCAGTTCGTCAGGAATTCTTTCGGCAAAAGACGTTAAGTATATTATTTCTTCAATTTCTCAAATCCAAATGCACTACTCTGTGGCTGCACCGCACGCTATCTACTATGCAACCAAATAAACAATGCTTATCGCGTACGACTTCAGTTTGTTCGATTTTTCTCGGCAACGTTCGGCTATTATCACTCTCTTCGGCTGTTGACACGTTCGAATACTCGATATCTTATATTATTACATATAAACTGTATGCGTTTGTCAATGTTATGTATAAATTATTTATCCTAAGGAGAGTTAAACGCCCTATTCTAATTGGCATTATGACTGATTTTCAATTACTGTCCTATAATACTCTAGAATATATACTATTTCCAAAAAGCATAATATTTTTGGAGAAAACAAAGGATTTTTACAAAATAAACGCAAATGTAATTTTAAATTTAAAATGCGTGCCAAAACGCTTGCCCGTATCATGGCGTCTGTTTATGACGTCATGATATTGACAACATAAACAGCGAGCACATAACGAGTGAACTACAGAGTACTTTATGTCATAGATTAGAACTTAACGTGAACAAAGCAACAAATTAGTTATTTTGCGTTATAAATATGAATGATAAAGTGTATAATATATATAATAAAAATATCAACAGCCCTAATACAAAAGGACGTTTGCTAAAGCGTGACGTAATTCGCTCTGATTGGTGTTCAACATAAGGTGGACGATTGCTGTATTTTATAGTTTTATTTTATTAAATAAATTATCAATCTCAACCTGAATATAAAAATAAATACATTTTTCCTAATCTATTCATACGGTTCTATGGTATAAACAGATTATTTTTGTAATTCATGATTACTGTCATCATGCCAATTATCCTTAGCTATTTATTGTACTATTAAAAATGTCATAATAAACTTAACAATGAAGGCATGTCTAATCAGATAGGAATGTTTTCACCAAAAAAACATTTACTTAAAGAGTTTTATGATGTTATCGTTTCGAGTGAAGAGATATTGCAAGCTTATCGCGATGCAAAACAAAATCAACTGTAAAGAGACATATAATAATATTATTGTAAAAATAATCGTTTTTATAAAATTTCATACATAAAGATGTAATAGACTGTTACACCTTTATAGTAAACTAAACTGATAACCACAACTGTCTCTTTCATTGTCTGAACTATATATTTTTGTACAGAATAACAAATATATGGATCACACCTAATTATGTTACTTTTCCACGACAAGAAAACTGAACGCGAAACACGTAATGCTTATAAAAATATACCCTTATAAAGTAGTTACATGATATTCTGTGTAACGGCAGCCATTAATCAACTTTTGAGTGGTGGTGGTGTATATTTGCTGTATAGTCCAGTCATCTTAGTAAGTTCACCTTGGAATATGAGATACCTAGCTATAAATTCGTATAAACTTGTATTTTGACATCCTAAAAGTCATCTTAAAGCCTACATATGATAAGATGCCCGCGACTATTAAAATCTAAGGTCAAAAGACGTAGTCCGGTGAAACTGTGAAGGCATAATGCTGGCAGTGTAGGTCAGTTCGAAGAAAAAAAAAAAAACTAAGGTCAAAGTTTTTTATTTTGCAAATATCTCGTTTCCTATGAGTTTTTCGCTATTTATATTCGTAATCAATATTGTAGAGGATAAAATTCCCTACGACTTACGAATCCAAATTTTTTTATACGTTGAATCATTTTCGAGATAGAGGGCGGAGAGCGCGCGGTTAGAGCATCATTTCAGGTCACCCGGTAGTCACGGTCAAAAATACGTCATATAAAGTTTTATTTCTCTAATTTATACCATAAATAAAGTACAAAATATAAAAACAGTAACCTTTTCAGTTTTATTTTAACAAGTGTCAATTAAACATGTAAGTGAGGATATTGTATATTCTGTTTGTATAACAGGAAGCAAAATTTTTATTTCATAAGTCTTGAAATTAAGTTTTAGGTTAGAATTAACATTATCTTGTCAACCGCCCGTGGTGTAATTCCGGTTTCCCTTATACTTAATATTCTCAATAGATGACGCTTATATGACACACAAAATTTACTGAAATAACGAACTGAGCATGCGGTGCACATACACACACACACACACTTGTCCAGCATCTTAGAAGTGGATTGTTAAATAGAACATATTCAATTAATTAAACTATGGAATGCTATTAGTTGAAGTGTATGTACGTGTATCACTTCAAACCGGTTCCACCTATTCCGTTCATCAATGTTTATGCTGTGTTTGTAATTGTCAGGACAAGGTTTGTATTGGGGAAAATATTTGAAAAATAGCACGGTAAAGTGAAGAGTTTGAGTTAAAAAAATCTCCATATTGTAGGGATCGGTAACGACGAGTATAACACCTTCTATAGCAATCAAAGCACCTATTATTCACTTGCGTTAAGCGTAAGGCCTAATCAAGGCTCATTCTAACAGTTCGGCTTCTGACGCATCTATCTCACTTCCAGTCCATCGGTAATTCAGTGATAATAATTCAATTCAATTCATAAAAGTATGCCATTTTTTAATCAATGTTTTCTTATGATGTTAACACGTAAAATTGTCGTCCGTAAACCGACTTTACAGACAACCAATTTTTCTTTGAGCCCTGTTAAATTATACGAGAGAACAGTTAGTACCTACACCCGGACGAAACCGGGACTGGAAGCTGGTGTACAATATAAGATATGCGACGACATGCAATATCGTCCTAAGACTATGATAGCATTGGAGGGCTCATCAGTCAGTCATTTAAGCGTTTTTTTTTTCATTTTTTCAAATATTGTGGCAATTTTATTATTCTGGCACAATACGCATTAGTTCCTCAGGTATATTTATTATGTTCATTATTTCGAAGCAAAATCATACGTTTAAAGGGAAATACATTTTATACTTTTCAATATATTTTATTAAAATTCTTATCTTATGGTAACACACAACTTATTGTAACATTGGCTTAGATAAAATTTGATAAGCCTTTGTATGATATTCCGTGATATCTTTTACAGGTATATCGGCATAAGAGAACCATATCGACCCGCTTTTACCAAACTTGTAGACGTCGATAAAAGCACGAGCTGCAGACTCTACCCTATAAAAACATAATGGTTAGAAAATATTTCTTTCTCAGGTAACAAAATATTCGACCACTTAGCGGTGATACACTTCATCAAAAGAATATTTAGGTAAATGGATAGTATAAAAGTAGGTACTTCTGTATTGGCAACATTTTAATTTGTTCATTTAATTCCTGTTCCATCATCTCATCAAAGCTGCCAATGTTTTGCGTTGCTATAAGTCCAGTATCAGTAAGACCGAAACACATTGTCAACACGCGAATACCAGTCCTTAAATAATAATCGTCGTGCTGAAATAAAATAAAATTAATAAATCCCATTTTTTTTTCTATACACGTATAAATAAAACACAATCAAAATCACAAAATTCTTTATTCAATTTAGGCCCAAAGAAAGCGCTTATGAACGTCAAAATGACCACCGGTTCGGAAAACAACTCAACCATCGAGAAAAATTTACCAGAACCTCGATTGGGTTTATCTTTACATATATAGATGTGTATTTAAAATATACTACATGTTACAATCGTTTTCAGTGGATGCACAGAGTGGAGACAAATCCACACATCACCATCGTTCACTTATTGATTTACTCTATAAGAGCCAAAACCTGCTTTTCATGGCTCTTAAACTTACAGTCTGCCAAATCGGTAAAATGCTTTGGGACTTTGGTATAAAACCTAACACTATTATCTAAAAAACTGTTACTGGTTTTACTAAGTCGGAAACATGGTCACAGGTTTGTTTGGTTTGATTCGTATAACAGTAATATAAATAGATGCATTCCTTATTAAACTGCCTTCACTTGAAATCAAATTACCGAGCGTTGCACAGCGCGCATGTTTTTGACATTCGAACTGAACACAGTATATACGTATGGCAATAACATATAACGAAATATAAGCACAATGTATACATAGTCATATTTTCCGCCGCATTTAGTCCATACAAAAATTCCTTACTTAAAAACCACAATAAAATATGATCGAATTGATTGTAACCTTTTTTTTACAATAGTTTGTAATTGTCCTAATTTATTAATGTAATCGAGGCCTGTGATATGAATGACGTCATTGGAATTTTATGTTGGGGAAATATATAAAGTAAATAAATAATGCAAATAGATTACACCTTCTCATCAGCTAGTCCAAATAATTGCAATAATAATTACCCACGCTCATATGAAAAATTGTTTTTGAAGTTAAACCTCTTTTGGCGCGTTAGGGAAAAATGATGAAATTTTTTTATGCGCGCGCACATCGTCACGAAAAACCGACACCCTGAAGTTAGCTATAGTCAACATTTTGTTCAAAAAAAGTATGTATGTATTAAATACCTTTTTTCTATGTCGTTTTTCTACAAACGTATAATAAGGCGAAAGACAAAATTTTTGAAAAGATTTTTATCTTCTTACGCCAAAAAAGTATAACTTCTAACGCGTGTACATAAGTACACACACGCTTGTTTTTCCAAGCCGATATTCATAATTCAAATGATAAATACTTCATATATTTATTTTATCAGAAACAAAGACATATTCATTTAATAAAATAATAATAGACGGTTATTAAGCATAGATATATTTTGTAACAGATAATGATTTTGTATGAGATTATGGACTACTTTATCAATATTGTCACACTTACCCCAATGCCTACGCTAAATTGCATTACAGCAGTTTTTGTCGCACCATATATTGGAACAAAATGCACTAAGCGCATAGCAACAGTCGATGACATGTTAATGATTGCGCCGCCTTTACCACCTTTGTCCTTACGCATTAAGTCCAAAGCTTTTAACGAGCCAGTAATTGTGCCTGTCTAAAATTTACATTCTATATAAACTAAATATATTTATTAGTATTCAAAAATAAACGACAATGATGTTTTATATTAGTATTAATTGCTTAGTTAAATTCCATAATAGGTTTCTTAGCTAGTATACATTTTGGTAGATAAGTAAAGACCAAAATAAATTTTAGTATTTTTTTTTTTTTGGTTACATTTAAGCAAATCTAACTTTACTCAATTTTGCGCATGCTATGTTTGACTATAATTAGTGACTCACTAAAACACTATAACTTAAAATAACTATATATCGACTGTGGAAAAGTTAGTAGATTCACGCGGTATTTATAGTCTTTGCAGGTTAGGCAATTGGCATGATGACAGTAATCACGAATTACAAAAATAATCTGTTTATCCCATAGAACCGTATGAATAGGATAGGAAAAATGTATTTATTTTTATATTCAGGTTGAGACTGATAATTTATTTAATAAAATAAAACTATACAGCAATCGGCCATCTTAGGTTCAACACCAATCAGAGTGAATTACGTCACGCTTCAGCAAACGTCACTTTGTACTAGGGCTGTTGATATTTTTATTATATATATATATATATATATATGTTCTAGTATTATATTTTATTGAAGTACTAATGCACTGAGGAACAGCACACCACTTATACACTTTATCATTCATATTTATAGCGCAAAATAACTAATTTGTTGCTTTGTTCATGTTAAGTTCTAATCTATGACATAAAGTACTCTTTAGTTCACTCGTAATGTGCTCGCTGTTTACAATAACATGACGTCATAAGCAGACGCCATGACACGGGCAAGCGTTTTGCCACGCATTTTAAATTTAAAATTACGTTTGCGTTTATTTTGTAAAACATTCTTGTTTTCTCCAAAAATATTATGTTGTTTTTAGAAATGATATACATTCTAGAGTATTATAGGACAGTAATTGAAAATCAGTCATCATACCAATTAGCGGATTCTACCTCTGATAGGGATATATTAAGTGTCTTAAAAAGAAATCTTGAAAAGGTGGTAGAGCTACGCTGAAGCTATTACTGGTTTCAGCATGAATGGTCCGCTCGCCCGGGGCAGTACCACCCTCTCATAGAAAACCGACGTGAAGTAACAGTGGTTGCACTGTTGCGTTTCGTTCGGTCAGTCAGAGCGCCGGAGGCCCACATATTTAAAAGACCGGCAACGCACTTGCGACTCCCCTGGTGTTGCTAGTGTCTATGGACGGCGATGATCACTAACCATAAAATGACGCACCTATTCGTTTGCACCCTATAATATAAAAAAAAAAAAAACCTTACCAAATTTATATCAATTTCCTTCTTGTAAGTGTGCCAACTATCATTGAATACACCAGCGCTGTTTATTACAATATATTCATTATTTTTATCTCCTAATACTGATTCAAAATTCGATATGAGTTGTTCTTCATTTGTAACGTCGCATTTAATAAATTTGATTTTATCATCTCCGTGTTTTGCGTTTAGTTCATCTCGTAGAGCTACACCGTTGGTTTCATCTGTATCTAATATAACGACTTGCTGAAAAATACAAGAACTGCGACTTGGACAAACACATTAGTGGATAAGTAATCAATAATATCCAACATCGGTCGTTCTTCTCCAGTATAAAAGTCCCAATAACAGTTATGCCGCCATTGGATCAATCGAAAATAATTTATCACAGACCCCCCCTTCTTACACGTATACATACAATCAGAATGGCCAGCTTTACTGCTTTGCGCGCGATCGGGTATTTAAAAGCAAGTTTGGGTTCGTGAGTCATAGTAGGGCCCATGCTCGAAAGAAATGAAACGTTTTGTATTCACTGTCAAATTACAAGTAAGATTCGACAAATATTAATATAAGTGGTTTGACAATGAGCATTTAACGTTGAAGTAATTTATCTGAAGTAGGTAACGATTCAGAACATTGAATGCATAACAGTTTGTAGATATGATATGGTAAATTTTAAATATTTATAAAACTTTGTAAATATGTAACTCTCGATTGTAAAGTTTGAATTCGTTTTATTTTATTTATTTATTTATTTATTTATAATGGGTCATCAACATGACAATACATTTGTTAATATGCCAATAGTAATCATATAGTCATTAAATTTAAATGTAGTCACATTTACAGATAACCACGGCATGCTCCAACGAAAAATTAAATTTCAATAAAACTAAACTAAAATATTAAGCAATTTTACAGATTTACAGAATTTATATATAAAAATTATAACTAAAAGCGAAATTACTAAATAATAAAAACAAAGAATAATCTAAAACTTTACTTGTGCATAGACTGATATGTCTCTACGGCAATTTTGAATGTATTTCGTTTATTTGAGAAAATGTCGCATGTTTTATGTAATGTATTATATGACCTTGATATTCTGTTCACCGGAGTATAGAAGCCTAAATTAGTGTAGGAGTGTGAAATGTAAAATGGGACGTATTTATGAGGTCTAGGAAGCTTAACGGGAATATTAAATTTAAAGTGATCAGTGACTTGTGGACAGTCGATTTTTTCATGAAATATGTTAAATAAAAACATAAGTTCTAACAATTTTCTTCGATTATATAAAGAGGATAGTTTAAAGTGGTTAAGACGGTCACTATATTTTATAATTTTATGGGCTGCATTGCAACTATAACAAAGATGCCATAAAAATCTCTTCTGTACCCGTTCTATGTTTTACTGTTGTATTACTATCAGAAAACAAATTTTAGAAGATTAAGTCAACAGATAGATTTTGCTTATTTTAAAAACACATTTATTTTAATATGTTTTATCTCCTTTATATTTATATGTAAGTATATATTATACGTGATACGTTACCTTAATACTCTCGTCTATGATATCTCTGACTATTTGGGATCCAATTCCTCGAGCTGCTCCAGTGATCAGTATCACCTTATCCTTAAATTCATACGCCATTGTTGTTGTCATTAACCCGACTCTATAGAGCAAGAAAGGGAAACATTAGAGCTGTAAGAGAAAATGGGAATATAGCGGCTCGGATAAGGTAAAAGTATTGTGTATACATTTAAACAGTTAAAAAAGGCGTGTGTGCGATTCACACACGATAGAAGTGAAACTTCAGTAAATCGACAAAATATGAAATGAATATACTCGTATCGTTATCCTATTATAATTACAAAGTTTATTTGTTTAAAAATGAAAGTATTTTGATTAATTTTAAAAGATATTTTATATTTTATTTAACATATGTTACATAATTTATTGCTCAAGTTCCATATTTTCAGTTTCAACAAACAAGATATAAAAATACTCACAAGCACTGTTAAATAATAACACACCACGCTGACTTCTTACTAAAAAGCTGTAATACGCAGCCGCATACTCGTACAGTGTACAGAATAGTACACGTACTTTTCACATATACTAACACATGTTAAATGCTCAGATACAAGCAAGTATTAAACAGTGTGCAATATACATACACACCTGCATTTGCTCTCTCGCTCTGGCTCACTATTTCACTTCAAAAATAGTATATATATTTCTGTCTCATTCTTTGCCGGCTTCATACTACACATTTTTGTATTTGTGTCTCTTACCTGTCGTTTTTTCCGTTGCATCCGGTTTTGAAATCATAACGATTTTAAAGAAGTTTCACTTCAATAATAAAATTAATAGTATTTGTCAGAGAAATGAGAAAATAGATAATATGGCAGAAATATAAACGTGTCTGACGGTATTAGATAGGGAGACCTGACATAGGCTATATGTGAAGACGCGATTTTCTGATTTCATTAGACTTTTTCGTTTTAAAAAGTATGAACCAAAAACTTTAATTTTCATAAATGGCAGGAAGATACTTTTTTTTTAATTTTGTTAATTTTGAATATTAGCGAGCTTATAGAATTTAATAATAACACTCGGTTCTCCTACCTGTGATTATCAACTATCCCGGAATGTTCTCAGTAAAGACCAATTAGTGCACTAAATCTCTCGGCTTCAGGAACCACACTAAAATCTGGCCATCGCTGCACACAAAATATATAATTTACTTTATGATTACATTGCGCGATATCTACAATGCAATTACTTATATAATAAATAAATCTTATCTCGGGCGACTTTTGCTCGTTGGTATTTTCTCGGTAACATTCGACAATTATTGCCCGCTTTATCGCCACTACAGTTCACCTGCTATATAAACTGTTCGTCACATGTTTCCTACTCAGTAAAACCAATAATAGTTTCTTAGGTAATAATGTCAGATTTTATAACAATGTCCAAAAGCATGTTACCGATTTACCGGACTATAATACATTTAAGCGCCATGTCAAGCGGGTTCTGGTGTAAGGGCCATTATAGAGTGGAACAATATGTGAACGATGGTGATGTCTGGAATTGACTCTTCTCTTTGCATTCACTAATAACGATTGTAACGTATAATTTGTTTGAAATATGCATCTATTTATGTTAAAAGAGAAACCCGATCGAATTTCTTGCCGGTTCTTCTCGATGACTGGATTGTTTTCCGAACCGGTGGTAATTTTGACGTTCCTAAGCGCCTTCTTAGGGCCTAAATTGAATAAAGTATACTCTGATTTTGATTTTGCTTATCGTCTCAAAAAAAATGTAGGAAACTGTTCGCAATGAAAAATCACAACTTTGAAGGAAGTATATTTAGGCAAAAATAAATGTCGTTATTGATAGAGCGTTTAATAAAGGTATAATCCGTTACACTTTTTTTACTTCATTATGACTGTTCATCTGTGGTTTTTTTTCATATCTCTGATTTAAATAACTGCGAGTTGAAAAAAAAATCGTTTTGTTTCACCCACACTATTAAAGTTTCGCACTTTTAATATTAATAATACGTCGTTCCTTTCCCTTGTATTTTGTTATTGTAGTTGTAAATTATATGAATTTTTATTATTGGTTAAAAAAATTTCAATAATTATATACTAGCGGCCCGCTTCGGCTTCGCACGGGTATAAAATATATAGCCTATGTCATTCACTGAAAAAATGATTAAAATCGATCCAGTAGTTTTGATTTATTCATTACTGCCCGTGGCGCGCACGCGATAAATTTGGAATAACCTCAAAAATAACAGTATTTCTCCACTATTTAATTTATGTTATTATACATTTAAACCTTCCTCTTCAATCACTCTATCTATTAAAAAATACCGCATCAAAATCCGTTGCGTAGTTTTAAAGATTTAAGCATACATAGGGATGTAGGGACAGAGAAAGCGACTTTGTTTTATACTATGTAGTGATGTACTCGTATAAACTCAAAAAATACTTAACCGATTTTAATGAGCTATGTTTATATATAAAATCTACATTAACTTGGGCGAAGCCGCGCACAAAATATAAATACAAATAAAGTGTGTCATAAACAAGCAGTCATTTTTGGACTTATGTCTTCTTACCATGTATTATCTAGAGATGTTATAAAGGTAGTGTTAATTTTATTTTTATGATAGGAAGAAAAATCTTTATAGCATAAGTCTTCAAATATTACAGTCAAGTATTACGTCAACTTATATTTCGTTGTGGGTATTTGTAATAGAGTGTCATTGGTATTTATTTATGAGGTATGCCCGTGGAATAATCACGGAAAACATGTAAAGGCCCAAAACACCAATGTAATACTTCAGTATACTCAGTTTATTCCGTAATACCTACATAAATACCGTGGTGGATACATTTATTATAATTTATATACAAGTACCACCATACGTGAGAAAAATACAGAAGTGTAAATTTCTCGGAGTTTGAAATCACCAATACGTCGTGGGCTGGCGTGGTGATTGGGGTCATACTTTCCTTCGGGAAGAAGCCTGTGACCTTGGGTCCTTTATAGGCTTTTTTTATGCCAAAGGGCACCAAACAGGCAGACGGCCTATCTGATATTAAATGGTTACCGTCGCCTATGGACAACTGCAACACCAGGTGTATCACTGTTGTGTTGCCGACCTTGAAGAGCGTGTTTCAACCCTTTTTTGAAGAGCCCCACGTCATAGCTCTGGGGAAACACCGTGCTTGGTAACCCATTCCACAACGTTAAGGTGCGCATAATGAAGCTTCTAGAGAACATTACGGTTGTCGCCATTCTACTAGGCTTTAGGCTATGTGGATGAGCAACCAACTGATGATCTCTTGCGTTTTATCCTATCGTAAGTAACATAATAAATGCAAATGTTAGTTTGTTTGTCCCGCTTTCACGGTATAACTTCTCCACCAATCGTTATGAAATATTAAATAGACGTGGTCAGGAATATATAAAAGGGTAGTTGGTGAAGCGACGAAATAGTGGACTGTATTTGTAAATTGAAAACTAAAATGTGCCAAAAGAAAGGGATATTGAGGGTGGTTCCCACCTATATACGTGCGACCTCGCATTTGTGAATCCACATGATAATGGGTGTAGGATAGATAGAAAAGGTACTCACGTGGTCCACGTTCTTGTTGGGGCCCTTTCCACAATTCCTTCCAGGTGCGTAGGCGCGTGTATAATCACGCCGCGTGCGACAACTCGGAGCGATACAATCGTGCGATACCGAAAACCACAACAGACCTCGAGCGCGGACCGACACATTGTGTAGTAGGTGGTTGGAACGGGCGGGGGTGGATTAGGGATGGGACATTAACACGTCGATTCACAAATGCGATGCCGATTAGGTGATTAGGCGCAAACAGTAGTGATAGGTCAAATGTACACTAACGGGAGCGTAGCCAAGAGCAAAACTAGTACAATGTACAAAAGTCAAATAATGATTACTTTGTAATTGGCACCATTATTTTTTTTATGTGATAAATGTGCTGTAATGTACATATATAGATCCTGACGTCACTCAGGCGTCCCCTGAAAATGTATTAGTTAATTTCA
The DNA here is from genome assembly GCA_035772565.1 of Antheraea assamensis. Taxonomy (NCBI): domain Eukaryota; kingdom Metazoa; phylum Arthropoda; class Insecta; order Lepidoptera; family Saturniidae; genus Antheraea; species Antheraea assamensis. The sequence goes on from JAQQSE010000257.1 coordinate 519,347, forward strand.
ATGTATCAATATAAAGGTCGGTAGGAGTAAAACGTAACCTATACTGAATCACCTAAGTACAATAATGAAAAAAAAAAAATGAAATAAAATGACTTATTTCAAAGGTTGGCTTCTGCAAAAACAAACAAATTTTCAAACTTTACCTCATCGTAATCTAGATAAGATTATCCAATCTAACACATATCCCATGTGATAAGTCATACATTAACAAGATAATTATAATTATATGATAGTTAATAAAAACAATGATATCGTTGACATTGACTTTGAAATTAAAGAGGTATTTATTCGCCTTGAAAATAATACAATCATTTATGTTTATTTACATACACTTGAAGAGTAAAATCTATATCAATAATAACTAATTTCTAAATGTAGATAAGTGGATCACTTCATAACGGCTGTAACTGTTGGTAGCAACTGTTGTTTTGTCTTATAAGTAATTATTAGGACCTGACTTGTATGAAAGAAAATGCTTTGGTTTAAAAATCTGCATATATAAAAATGCGAGTGTGTGAGACAGAAAACAGTAGAAATATCTTCAAAAATATTGGTAACATTGACAGATCGACGTTCAGTTGCCATTTTATTTAAATTACATTATCGTAGTGTAAATGAAAGAATTGTTTTTTTTTTTTTTTAATAATACTCCCGTGTTAAACCGTGACAAGCAGTTAGTTGTATATAAATACAAAATTTCATCATAATCGATAGGTGTAACTGGTTTCTTAGCAATAACATATTATAACAATATTGCTTTGATTTTGGTAACAAATATAATTAATAATATAGTTTATAATGATTTACGAAAGTCAGAACCGTAGGATCCAAAAAAAAAAACATGTTAACTGCTTCACTTAATTTTTCCTCCATCAATTCATCAAAACTGCCCATGTTTTGTGTAGCTATGAGTCCGGTATCGCTAGCGCTGAAACATATTGTCAACACGCGGATATCAGTTCTTAAATAATAATCGTCGTGCTGAAACAAAAACGAAAAGCACATTTCTATCATATATATAGGCATTGCATCATCATCATCATTGAATATGTTGCTAAGCGCAAATCTCGACAGCAGCTGAACCGATTTCGCTTCGCTAATTCTTTTTTTAGAATATTTCTTAAAGTAGTCAGTGGAGAGGTTCCGGGAAGCGAAAACAATTGAATGACGTTAGTATCGTATAAATATTAATGTCAATATTTATACGATGGTAACATTTAACATTATATAGCGTCCCGAGTAGCAGAATAAGTATTAACATTTTTTTATTAAAGAATCGACTGTTAGGCGGTACAAAATTCGCCGGGTCAGCTAGTTTGCTATAAAAATTTATTATTAGAACTATTCTTACTACATTATGCAACATTCTCATAAAATGTTAATAGTATCGGATGGTTACAATGAATTAAGGAGAGGTTTTGTTTATGTATACACTATTAGGAGTTTAAATAAAATCATACATTTGAATCGTATACATTTTATTATGATATATATCTTTGTATGTTCTAAATTATGTTATAAAAACAAAATATGTCATATCATTTCATATAAATTTACTGTAACATTGGTTTAGATAAAATTTGGTAAGCCTCCGTATGGTACTTCGTGATGTCTTCCGCAGGTTTATCAGCATTCGAGAGCCATATAGACCCGCTTTTACCAAGCTTGTACGCGTCGACAACAGCACGCGCTGCAGACTCTGGCCTATAAGTTAAAAATAGTCACAAAATATACAATTTTTAGATTTATTTTTTATTATACTTCTCATACACTTAGTCCTTGTCTAAAGGAAAAAGCGAACTCAATAGATTTATGTAATGTAAAGTTATTAAAGTATTAAGAAACTACGGTTTTTAGAAACATTACAGGTGTAATTGTACATTATAGGTGGTAGAGCTACGCTGAAACTATTACTGGTTTCAGCATGAATGGGTCGGCTCGCCCGGGGTAGTACCACCCTCTCACAGAAAACCGACGTGAAGTAACAGTGGTTGCACTGTTGCGTTTCGTTCGGTCAGTGAGAGCGCCGGAGGCCCACATATTTAAAAGGCCTGCAACGCTATTGCGACTCCCCTGGTGTTGCTAGTGTCTTTGGACGGAGGTGATCACTTACCATCAGGTGACCAACTTGTTCGTTTGCCCCCTATAATATAAAAAAAAGATCTATTCTCTTGCCATACAGAAGTGGGGCAAGCAGTATGACTATAATGATTTTTTCTCTGTGCATACAATATTTCGGTAAGATAAAAACGACGCAAACAAAGCCGCAGGTATCAGCTAGTAAATAATAATTTAGTTAAACTTTTCATCGTAGTAAATGGCTTAATAAAATAATTAATTAAAATTATTATTAAATAATATTGAAGTATTAATGCCTAATCCAATTATATAAACTTTGAAGCATAACGTAATCGAAACATCATGAATATAGTTTCAGCAAAGAACACTTTGTCATTATAGTATTTTCAACTAACACTCCTTCCTAAATACATTCATTCCTAGTGATTTAGCCGACACAATAACCTCAAAATAATATAAGCAGCCATTTAGGTAAGTAAGTATGAAAAAATTAAGTACTTTTGCGTTGGGAACATATTAATTGTGTCCATATTTTTTTGCTCCATCAATTCATCAAAGGTGCCCATATTTTGTGGTGCTATGAGTCCGGTATCGGTAACGCCGAAACATATTGTTAACACTCGAACACCGGTTCTTAAATAATAATCGTCATGCTGAAAAAACAACATACATTACTATTATACATATTTATACACGTACATTCTGTAGGTGGTAGGGCTCCGCTGAAGCTATTACTGGTTTCAGCATGAATGAGTCGGCTCGCCCGGGGTAGTACCACCCTCTCACAGAAAACCGACGTGAAGTAACAGTGCTTGTACTGTTGCGTTTCGTTCGGTCAGTGAGAGCGCCGGAGGCCCACATATTTAGAAGGCCGGCAACGCACTTGCAACTCCCCTGGTATTACTAGTGTCTATGGACGGCGGTGATCACATACCATCAGGTGACCTAACTGTTCGTTTGCCCCCTATAATATATAAAAAAAAAATATAATGATATAGGTGAACAGATGATGCATTCTATTAACAAAACACGGAGACTTTTTATTTACATTTATTTAAGGGGTTAATAATTGAAATTGGTAACATTATCGGCTGACGGTGAAGGAAAACATAGTGAATATACCTGAATCTAAGAAATATTCTTGTAATATTTTCATCGGGGTTAGAAATCGCTAATATGTCGTTGGCTTGCGTCGTGATTATGCCCATACATTCTTTCAGGAAGAGGCCTGTAGAGGATCTATCATAGTCTAAACTGATGATGATGATTTAGGAGCTTTCGACATTAGTCATATCAAGCCGGAACATAGGTTAACAAATTTACAGCGACAAAGAAAAGTATCAAATTAAAAGACAAATCGGTGAAGACTCGAAAAGTGTGTATAACTTAAGCCTTTAGTGAAGTACACACATCAAAAAAGTCTAAGCAACATGCGTGATATTACAAATTTTACCATTTATATTAATTAATTTCTAAGTATTTACTCAAACAAAGTGCGTAGGTAAATAAACTTTTTTGTTATTGATGACATACTAGCTGGTTGTAAAAAAAAAATCGATTATGTTTTGTTTTTTCATAAAATTCAAATGACTGCGAATTTGTTTGAATATAAGTGCGTTTTAATTGTTACGTTTAGTCTTGATTTTATAATTTTACCAACCATTTAAATAAAGTTAGCGACAAAATTGAATTGTTAGATATTCTTTACGTCATGAAGCGACGTCATTTGATGGCAGATGAAATGCAAAGAGCTGTAGGGATGTTGCAAGCGGGAAGTAATCAATCTCAGGTATCTCGACATTTTGGCATTCATAGAAGTGTTATTTGTCGTCTTTGGCAGCGCTACAATAATACAGGAGAACCCGCTGAACAGCATCCAGGCCGTAAAAGGAGTACAACCACTCGGCAAGACCGGTACATATAACTGACTGCAAGACGCCAGTCGATGTTAAGCGCTCGAGAGATAAGTTTGAGGCTACAAATTTCAAGTGGTGTTAATGTAAGTCCTCAAACTATGCGAAATCGACTGCATGAGTACGGCCTACGAGCTCGACGCCCAATCAGGTGCCCACCGATACGCCACGGGAATCACGCTCGTCGATATGAATGGTGTAGAGAACACATAACATGGACCCAGGAACAATGGGATAAAATTATGCTTTCCGATGAGTCGCGATTCGGGTTTAAGCCTGATACAAGAAGGGTGCAAGTGTATCGTCGACCCGGAAATACTGAAAGGCTCAGGTGCGTTCAGGAAGTTCATCCATACAGCGGCTCAACAGTTATGTTATGGGCGGGTATTATGAAGAACAGGCAAACTGAGCTCGTTTTTGTATATGGAAACATGAATGCTGAAAATTACATTGAGGATATTCTCGGACCTTATGTCTATCCATTTGCACAAACCTTTGGCTCCGATTTTAGGTCAATGCATGGCAATGCGCGTTCACATACAGCTCGGCGAACCAGTGAATACTTTGCAACGGAGAACATCCGGGTATTGCCCTGGCCTGCACAATCGCCAGATCTCAACCCCATCGAGCACGCATGGGACATGCTCCAGAAACGTGTTTTGAAGGACTTGGACGGAGTGACAACAACTCAACAGCTGAAGGATTTGCTACAACTCCATTGGGAGCGAATACCGCAAAATGACATAAACAGTCTCATTAATTCAATGAATAATCGTTGCTGACAAGTTCTGAATAGCAGAGGAGACCATACTTTGTATTAAATTGTTCTATTCTTTCACAATAAATACATTTTCTTTAGAAATTTCATTTTGTAAAAAAAGAGTTTAGTTTCTTATGTATCTTAGTTTCTACAGTATATTCTAATATTGTTCATTTCTGTTATTAAAAGAACTTATAAAGGCAACAGCTGTTATTTTTAACATCATAGAACCCTAAAGATATTTTTTTTTTTTAATAAAATACGACGTTATAATGTGAAGAACCATCCTAAAATTTAAATTAGTACATGTTGCTTTGACTTTTTTGATGAGTGTACGTGCGTACGGCTTTTTTGAGATTATATAGAATTTGAGAATAGAAGAACATATATGAACAAAATAATACTATTAGATGCATAATTATTCAGACGGCAAAAATCACTATTATAGGTGGAATACCCAAGTGTTTTTAAGCGGCAAAAGTTTTTATGCTATCCGTTTTCCTATAACTCATCACTAGATTTTGCTGCAGCGGATCAACGTTTATATTGTCCAACGGATGGCGATGACAATTAGTGTACATAGATTTTAGGGCATCGAGAATGGAACAATTTATTAAGCGCATAAAAAAAAAATTAAGCTGGCGGTAGGGCTAAATATATTACATAAATATTTAATTATAAACGAGGTCTTATTTAGTGTATCAAATACATAGCACAGATTATTTATTGATTGTAAGAAAGGATAATTTGCATCAAGATGTTCACACTTACCCCAATACCGACGCTGAATTGCATTACAGCGCTTTTTGTCGCGGAATATATTGGCGCACCTGGTGAGAGGTATAAAGCAGCGCCCGATGATATGTTAATAATTGCGCCGCCTTTACCACCTTTATCCTTACGCATAAATTCGAGAGCTTTTAACGAGCCAGTAACCAGAGCCGTCTGTAATTATAATTCATACGACTTTACATAATATCTAATGGTTTTTAAAATGTAAATAAGAAATTTCGTATTTCTTCAAATTTTGTTCTTTTTATACAAAATAAATAAAGTCCTCGTCAATATTTTTGACCGCTCTGAATATAGCTGTAAGTAAGCGGGTTTGCGGATAATATAAGAATTTATAATACAAGACCAAGGTAAAATAATATTATAGGTATCTATTATTTTGGCATTTATTTATACTTAAGTTGTTTTGATTTTATTCATATAATATAATAAGTATTTGTATGTAAATTTCTTTTCTGCGCATCTATCTTCAGAGCGGTCAAAAAGTTTGGCGCTACAGTTATAATCGAATAATTTTTAACTATACGAGATAATTTTCAATTATGTCACTACTATTATATATTAATAACTTTATTGTTCTGTCTGTAGATGTAATATTATCAAAATTTAATAACATATTTTCTAATCTTAACTAGTCCTAACTAACATTATAAAAGCATCTTGACCCCTCAGACCGCAGTTGGGGGCTAGGCCCTAGGAGGTACCAACACCTGCCGAGCGAGCAGACGTAGTTCCTGTGTGGCAGTACCTGCTCCCTCGGCTAAAAGGTATGAGAAGGCACCATTAGGTTTCAGTTTGTGCAAAACAGACATAACCTACCTTTGCCACATGGCGTGGTGGATATCCGTTAGAGATTACTCCATGTAAAAGAAGGGGTATAGAAATAGGGTGTTCCTTCATCGAGAAAATTAGTACTGTTCCCTAGCACTACATCAAATATGTATAAACTCAAGCGAAGTCACAAGCAAAAGCTTACGAAAAGAAAACTGCTTACAACTATAACGTTGATAAAATTATTGTCAGACTGTTTGAACGTATATCCAGATTTATGTATGACATTATAAATTATCAGCAGTTTTAAAAATGAGAAGAGCAATTCCTATTTAAATAAAACGACAAACTGAATCGAAAATAATTACTTCTAACAAAAGGTCCGTGAAGCCGCGGGTAGTTTTTATGAATTAAACATTTCCTTGGAATAACTAGTACTGTAATTCTTAAATAACATTAATTAATTATAGTTTAATATGTAATTACTTATTCTTAACTTGACGTACATGCCAAGTTTAACTATAATTAGTTACGTAATAATATTTTAACTTCGAAATTAGTTCATAACTTACCACATTTACATCGATCTGCTTCTTGTAAGTACGCCAACTGTCATTGAGTATACCAGCGCAATTTACGACAATGTATTCATTGTTTTTATCTCCTAATATTGATTCAAAGTCTGATATTAGTTGATCCTGGTCCGTAACATCGCATTTAATGAACTTGACTTTACCGTCTCCGTGTTTTGCGTTTAGTTCATCCCGTAGAGCTACTGCATTCGGTTCGTCTATGTCTAATAATGCAACTTGCTAAAATTTAAAGATCCATGATACTTTACAATTGAGTTAATTTTATTTCTTAGACACAGTAGGTGGTAGAGCTACGCTGAAGCTATTACTGATTTCAGCATGAATGGGTCGGCTCGCCCGGGGTAGTACCACCCTCTCACAGAAAACCGATGTGAAGTAACAGTGGTTGCACTGTTACGTTTCGTTCGGCTAGTGAGAGCGCCGGAGGCCCACATATTTAAAAGGCCGGCAACACACTTGCGACTCCCCTGGTGTTGCTAGTGTCTATGGACGGTGGTGATCACTTACCATCAGGTGACCCACCTGTTCGTTTCCCCCTGTAATATAAAAAAAATAGTCTTTATTTCACACGATATCATCCTTTAATATAAACTCATTAAAGTTAGAAACTACAATTTTTATAAGTACTATGCAATTTGTCATGTATATTTCCTTGCCGTGGAGAAGCGTAAGCGTGCAATGGGCATGCGCAAGACAATGCTTTAGTCCGGTGAAGCTGTCAAGGCTCGTCAGACCAATGCTGTTTGTTAGTTCGAGAAAAAAGACAAGATGGACAAAGTCGCGGGTATCAGCTACTTATGAATAAACCTTTTTTTATGATCTATATATTAAAGAAAACTTTGGTTTTGGCTGTACATTTCATTTTTTTGGTATAATTGTATCCTAGTGTCTATTACCATACAAGGTCTGCTCAATATGTATATGACGTTAAAAGTGTTTTGTTTGTCAGTCTGTCTGCTTGTTTGTATACTAGGATTTCACTCGAAAACGGCTTGACCGATTTGTATGAAATATTGTACACGAGAAGGTTGTATAATTTCTCAATAGTGTACATTAAGTACTAAAATACAATTTACAAATATAAAAAAAAAAAACAATTTTGAATGAAAATTTTATACACGTGGAGTTAGGGTATTAAAAAAAAATTAAGTGTATTTAATTTTCAAAGGATTTAAATAAAATTTTGCACTCAGGAATCTATGAAAATATCAGTAATAGTTTTATAAATCATCATCAATACTCATGTTTACACGAAATAAATAATGAGTTGAAAATAATTGCCAGTAAAAAAAGCGGAGGCGAAGGCGCGCGCATTTCAATATTCAAACTGGAAATACCCACAATGCACGCGAAACCACCCACGATGCACGCGAAACCACCCACGATGCACGCGAAACCAGACTTTCAATAACAATTACTTTATCAAGAGACAATCGGCAGCGTAAAAGAAAGGACAAAGTATATTATTCACTTTGATAAGCATAAGTTACTTTTCGTTGGGATCAGACTGTAGGATCAATCTAAACGTATATGAAATTTAATGCATATAAAAAAATCGGTACTTACCTTAGCGCCTTCATTTAACACAATTTTAATTATATTAGATCCAATACCCCGAGCTGCTCCAGTGATCAGAACCACCTTGTCTTTCACTTCATACACCATTTTGGCTGCGTGGTCACTTCTATCTTAGTAACATTTGTATAACTAATTCCACCTTTTATAACCTACGTATCGTTATTTCTCTTTATCACTTTTGTTCACGTAATCATATCCTTGTTGATAATAAATTAAATATAACAAATAATCAACATATCGTATTTAATATTTATTTGTACATTCGCATTAAACAACAGTCCTGGTAGAACATGATTTGTTTTTTTTCTTGAATCTTAATCTAAATCTTAAGTTCCTATTAAAGGATTTATAATAAGACAAGAGAGCTATTAAGTCCCGTTTTTATTTATTTTATAAAGTATAACACAGACTCGCAGTTCAACTGCAGTTTATTGGTCTTATAGTAATTCAGTGTATCTATCCATCCATCCACTCGACTGTAAGGCAATCTAGGCAACACTGTTAGGCCTGTTTCCGAATGCAGACTGGTGGCGGGTGCTCTTACGGGAACATGTAGTTGAAATGTAAGTAGGTGCCGCTAGCATTCATAGTGATGCTACATTCGAAACTGACCTTAATAATGACCCTACAATAGAAAATTTATTTTACAACCCGCCGAAGCACCGTCAAACACACAATCCTTCCTTTCTGAGTATCCTGGCATTGAAGACGACTACAGAACGCCAACATTAAAGCGAAGAGCGCTTGTTTCAGAAAGAATCCGGACCGAGTGCTGGGACTGCTGACAGTGTACATGAAGGGAAAGCTACAGTCGTTGTTCGACCTACGTGTGACAATTGGATGGTTTCCGTAGCCATAGAAGGAGGAGCGAATTTACTATCAGATGAAGGATAGCCGCCTTTGACACCTACCGTCCGACTTATGCTATTGTTACATTATACGGGCAAAGCCATGGAAGACCAAAGGGATTTTTTGTTTCATCCAACATTTAGAAGAGTCACTGAATTGTAAAACGTACAGTTAACCCTTCGAAACTGAATATAAAGATGGTTCCAGTTGACATCACCAACATATTCAATATTTTGCTGTAAGGAGTTCCATGGGAGCCACTTTAGTATTTAATACTGTTTCTTTTGCTGCAGCACCTGTTAGATAACTAGCTTCAAGGAAAGGAGACGTGTTTCACGGATATTCGGTGCATGGTGCTTACTTTTATCTTTTCTGTACATGTACTGTTATGTTTTAAAGAAATATACTCTTATATTGGAAATTAAGAAATTACCCTTCAAAGCAGTCCAAAATTAGAGTGAAATATTTTATTCCCTTTTACTACATTTCTTATGGATAATTTAATAACACTATGTATATGGATTGAGACGAACTCTTCAGACAAACACAAGCAACTTCGAAATAAACTGTCAAAAAAAAAATAGAAACCAATTTTTAAATGGTCTTCGGTCAGCTTAAAAAATATATTCGATCGTGATTTTTGAATCGACTCTCCGATGATAGCGCACTGTGACACTACGTCGCGTCGATTGACGTGACTAAGTACTCCCTCACTTTAACTAGTTGCCGTATCCAGTATCACTTCTAGTAGATGGGTAATTCTGATAATTTTCACTTAAAAACAATTATAAAAACCCACACACTTTATCTCTTAATAATGTCGATTATATTATCGAATCTAGTACATATGTTATAATATAAAATTGTAATATAGGACTTATTATATAAGTCGTGCATCACTTTTATCTGATTGTTATTATTAAAAAAACAACGATGACGTAAACATGATGTTGCAAATTAATTATACACCTACATATCTACGGAAAAAATATATATTTACGGTACTTATGTGAATAGATCTCGTGTAACTAAATTGAATTAAACAACTTGTCATTTCATCCCATTTGTGTTTTGTTTTTAAATTGTAACACAACAACTCCTAAGTAATATTTTAAATGCAAATTTGTTCGTTCGTTATGCTTTGACTATTGGACTGGTTTGATGAAATTTTGGGTAGACGTTATCAGAGATACAGAAAAGGAGATAGAGTGTCATTCATCCAAAAAAAGTACTGTTCTCGAAGGATAGGTCAGATTTATATTAAGGTGAGTTTATTATGCAGGGTAGAAAAACATACGGAACCTAAACGAGAGTAGTAAAGTTACAATAAAAAAAAACAAGTTTCGGTTTTAAGCATAAAAATAACAGCATTCAAAGATTTTATAAATAGAATAGCTTACTTGGGTCGGAAATCAAAGCATTTAATAATGCATAAAATAACATGGCGAATGTCTGTTTATTGATAAGGATAAAGTCGATTAAATAAACATTGTATATTAAAATTACAGAAGACTTTGAAATTAAAGAAGAATCCAAAAGAAGCACGTTTACGGATTCATCACCAAGTACATGGCGATTTTAATATGATTGGGAAACAGGTTGTTATCACCCTGCTAGCTTAGTGGATATAAACCGATGGATCCTAAGCACGACAATTTGGCAGGCGTCACACCTCGTATATGCTGGTTTTGGACTACGTTTTCGTATTTTATAGATTTCTCAGAATTAATATATTCGTATTTTGACAAAATTACTTTTATTTGAACTAAAAATATTGAAGAAAAGATAAAAAACGGTTTAGGCAAATTCGTCACGTGGTAATATTTGATTCATTTAAAACAAATTTCTTTTATTTGTGAGATTGCAAAGAGTATCCTGATCGATAGTTCAATCATAGTAAGGTTAGCTCAAGCCTTAATATGTATTGTTTTCTTTTTGATGATTCTCTATTCAAATGTATTAATTGGAAATGAATATATATTTAAAATTCTAAGTTAAATCAGTCCTATACAATGTTACATTCCTAATCATCCTTTTAAAATACACAGAGGACGTATACACTATTTGGTTTTATGGGAACATAGGCCGGATAAAGTCGTGTATATTAAAATGAATGTATTACAAACTAAGCATAAATAATATTATTAATCCTTATAGTCAATTTAATTTAATCGGCTAAGGGATTGGCTTATTATTATTATCATACGTTCAGAATACAATCTAATGTAATAATAGATTTCCGTGCCGTTCACATTCTCGACACACGATGCTTACATGCAATAAACAACGCAGTGAAATAACAAATATGCATGCTTGATAAGTATTCATATTAGGCTATTCCTAAAACTGGGCTACAACTTGCCGTGAATCTTAAAGTTAATTTAATTATTTTTTAGCTGGTAGAGCTACGCTGAAGCTACTACTGGTTTCAGCATGATTGGGTCGCCCGGGGTAGTACCACCTTCTCACAGAAAGCCGACGTGAAGTAACAGTGCTTGCACTGTTGCGTTTCGTTCGGTCAGTGAGAGAGTCGGAGGCCCAGATATATTAAGAGGCCGGCAACGCACTTGCGACTCCCCTGGTGTTGCTAGTGTCTATGGACGGCGGTGATCACTTACCATCAGGTGACCCACCTGTTCGTTTGCCCCCTATAATATAAAAAAAGCTTTAATAATTGCAAAGTAATATGAAATATATAAATTGAAATGGAAAAATAATTTGAAAGTGACACTTCTCTACACAGTCGAATTTAAACTTACGAATGATGAGTATATGTTTTAGCCTTTAAATACAATACCATCTGATGTTAAATGATGATGTGGTTTTAGATAGCCATCACGCTAAACCTAGATGGAGGCTGGCTCTCAAGTGCAGCTGTCGGAAAACATTACACATATTCTCATGCACTTAGTCTATGTCTAAAAGAAAAAGCGAACTCGATAGCTTTATGTAATGTAAATTTATTAAAGTATTAAGAAACTACCGTTTTTAGAAACATTACAGGCGTAATTTTACATTGTAGGTGGTAGAGCTACGCTGAAGCTATTACTGGTTTCAGCATGAATGAGTCGGCTCGCCTGGGATAGTACCACCCTCTCACAGAAAACCGACGTGAAGTAACAGTGGTTGCACTGTTGCGTTTCGTTCGGTCAGTGAGAGCGCCGGAGGCCCACATACTTAAAAGGCTGTCAACGCACTTGCCACTCCCCTGGTGTTGCTAGTGTCTATGGGCGGCGGTGATCACTTACCATCAGGTGACCCACCTGTTCGTTTGCCCCCTATAACATAAAAAAATAAAAAATAATACAGCCATCGATGACAGATGTTGAACTTAAGGGTGGAAAATAGCGAACTTAAAAAAATACCATCATGCTATGGTTCCATTACAATGTTCTCTCTCACCGAAAACTCCGAACCGGTCACAAGGATTCAAATTCAAAAGGTACCTGTATATCAACTTGAGGAGTTAAAACTACAACTAAACTGTCAGTAGTCACTTACTAACAAAATCCTAAACGATTATCAACTCAAACTGCATTACTTGTATTGTTCTTTGAATGTCTGAATTCCGAAGTAAATGAACTCGCGGAACTTAAATCGATGGAGTCCGAACTGTCAAAGGTAAAGGTGTCAATCAATTTTATTCATCAATTGAATTACAACGTTTTATATTTGTTTGACTTTCAAAATGGCATGTTCTTGCCTGTATATTAATTTTTAAACCACAATCTTCAAATCTTAAAATAAAAGATATTAAGGCTATTAACATTTCGTTATGAGACCGGTTGTTATAACCTACCTATAAAATATGATAGTATCCGATAGTTACACGAATTCAAAGGATTTTGTTTGAGTACACAAACATTTGAAAGCATAAATAAGATAACACATTTAAAAGAGATATATTTTATTATAATGACTTTATAAGTGCATACATCGTTTAAAATATTTTCATTATTTCACGTAGATTTACTGTAACATCGGTTTTGATAAAATCTGGTAAGCCTCAGTATGGTATTTAGTGATATCTTGCACAGGTCTGTCTCCATCAGAGAGCCATACTGTCCCGCTTTTACCAATCTTGTACGCGTCAACGACACCACGAGCTGCGGACTCTGGCCTATAGAAAATAAAGAGTAGATAATAAAATATTTATCTCCTTTTAACATTTCCTTCTAAATAGGGATGATATTTTTATTCAGCAGATAGTATCGAATAGTAATGGCATAACCTTTCACTTATAATGAATATAAATTACAAGGAATTGTCAAATGTATGTAAGCATATCACTTTAGGACAGCTACACCTACTTGGCAATTCTTTTTTTGACAAATATGTAGGTGCAAGCTTTGTATGAAAGAAAATGTTTAAAAAATCCATACAAAAAAAGTGACTGAATGAATGAAACACAACACGGTAGAAAGATGTTTAGAAATATTGACTGAATAGACAGATAGACGTACAGTTGTTCAGTTGCTATTTTATTTAATAACATGGTTGTACTATGGAGAAGTGGGCAGAGATTGTGCAACAGAGGTCAGAATGGCGCAGCTCTGTTAAAAAGGCGGTAGAAATATTCGAGGTTCATCGACTTAACGACCTCGATGCTAAACACCTCGTCGCAAAGAACCGGCCCAAGCCTTCCTATATCTACACCCTGAATTATCTGGGTCAGTTACACTGTGCGCCTTGTGACCCTACGTTTAAAACAAAATTTGGTTTCGCGAGCTACATTCGCTGTCACTTCCGAAACTAAGAAGGTTCGCCGTAAACGGATACGTCAAAGAGAACATCATCACCATCATTATAGAGGAATGATTTAGTCTCATCTTCTTTGTTGTACACCCGTGCTTAGCTAGTTAGCTAGTTACTTCTTGTAGGTAAATGGTGGCTCAATAAAAGTGTAATTTCAAAAATATCGGTACGTAATAATATTATGTTAATTTTCTTTGAGGCAAAATATAATAAATAATTTACTGAAAACAATAATAATTGCACTTATAATAGAGATTATTTCGTTGACACGATATTGTCTAAATGCACGAATTATAAGTTTCGTAATATAATCGACAAAATAACCACTAAACGATGGAAGAAGAGTTTTTAGGTAATATGAAAATATATGTACTTCTGTAATGGTATCATTTTAACTGCTTCGTCCAATTTCTGTACCATGAGTTCATCAAAGTTGCCCATGTTTTCTGGAGCTATGAGTCCGGTATCAGTAGCGCCAAAACACATTGTCAACACACGAATGCCGGTTCTTAAATAATAGTCGTCATGCTGAAATATATAAAGGAACAAATAACAATATTATATACTCATATATGCACTAATTATAGTATTATATGCATTAGCATTAATATATTATAATCTCATCAGTTACTGTCAAGATCTTTAAATAATATCTTGCTCTCATCTGATAATTGTCTGACATAAAGAATGCTGTATGAGTCATAGCGCTGCGCTACGAAAGAAACGGATGAGAAAAGGTTACATGTGGCAAAGATGCGAATGTTAAGATAGATAACTAGAATAGATAAAATCAAGAATGAATGTCAGAGGAAGTTTAAAAATAGCACCAGTTACAGAGAAATTGAGGAGTAGTAGGTTATCATGGTATGGGTATGTCGTGAAGAGAGATGACAGTTATGTAACTCGAAAAGTTTGAAGTATGAAAGTGGATGGATAAAATAGTAAGGGAACACTGGAAGAGGAGTGAATAGATTGTATGAACAATGATATTTTTAAAAAAATGTGAATATTGAGGTGACATCTGACAGACGAGAATGGAAAAGGAAAACATGTTGTCAGTTTAAGTGGGATAAAGGTAAGAAGATGGTGATGACGAGAAAGAGGATTTGAAAAATTTTCAATATTTTACTACTGCTTGTTCAGAATTAGATCTTATTCAGATAAGATAAAACAGAACCACACTTTGTAAGAAATAACAAATACATAAGTTTCTACTCATACCCCAATGCCGACGCTGAATTGCATTACAGCGCTTTTCGTTGCAGAATATATAAGAGCTGTCGATGTTGAACACAAGGCAGCAGTCGATGATATGTTAATTATTGCACCGCCTTTACCGCCTTTGTCCTTACGCATCAACTCCAAAGCTTTTAACGAGCCAGTAATCAGGCCTGTCTGCAATTTTCATTTCATACAAAGTTTACAACCTATAACATATATTTTTTTATAACCAATGAATGCCGTGCTTCATCAGTACGAATTTTTTAGATAAGTTTTACGGCTATGGTCCCTTAGTTTATAAGGATCCCAACATTTGCCCGCGAATTCGCACGCGGTAATTATATGTGACCTATCTCTCGGAAATAGTATTTTTTCTAGATGAATAGTAACCTATCTCCTTTTCTGTATCTCTGGCATCGAGTATGTCAAATTTCATGATGTTCAAATTAGTTGTTAGTAATAAAGATAACAAACAAACACACCTCATAACCACATTTATAATATTAGTTACAATAAAAGCAATAAATTTATCATTGCTAATTCAGTGGACGCTCACTACTATATTTTCCTTAATAATCATTATAAAACCTATAGTCAATGGATATGTATCTTTTTTTAACTTTAATTAATAATTAATAGTTTAATAGATACTTATGAAAATCTAATGCCTTTTACGTAATTTAAAATTAATTACTTCCGTCAAATATTAAAAACCTTAAATGAAATTTACTATTTTATAATAAAATCACTTATCATTCTCCTTCTACAAATAAATAGATGGAGACGAAAGGGTTAGGCACCTTTTTATCCTCTGTTTATCCACCGCTTTTCCGTTTTTGTTCTATTAATAGCCATTGATGAACTTTAGTATTATTAAAAAAATTAAAAATGGTTCAAAGTTGAAAAATTAATGAGTCATGGTCGAATTTTGAGCACTAATTGATCACTAACTAACTTTAACCATCATAAATGACTCAGCAATACTTTAATTTCCTTTGTAAACAAATGAATATTCAGAAAATCATCAAGCTTGTATATAACTTACCACATTTATATCAATCTGCTTCTTGTAAGTGCGCCAACTATCATTCAGTATGGCAGCGCAATTTATAACGACGTACTCATTATTTTTATCTCCTAGTACTGAGTCGAAGATTGAAATAAGCTGTTCGTTATTTGCAACATCACATTTAATAAACTTGACTTTACCGTCTCCGTGTTTTGCGTTTAGTTCATCTCGCAGAGCTACCCCATTCGTTTCGTCTACATCTAGTAACACCACTTGCTGAAAATAAATAAAAACTGCTTTTAATTGAATGTGTTATATTACAAGTGAAGTATTTCCATGAAGAAAATGAAGATTTGAATCATGATTTCCATATATCAATACCTATTTGCTTTGTATTAACACAAACTTACCAAAATTAGAATAGATGAGATATGTGATTGAAA
This sequence comes from Antheraea assamensis, assembly GCA_035772565.1. Lineage (NCBI taxonomy): Eukaryota > Metazoa > Arthropoda > Insecta > Lepidoptera > Saturniidae > Antheraea > Antheraea assamensis. Next base: position 536,110 of record JAQQSE010000257.1, read on the forward strand.
TATATGTTACGATTAAAAATGAAGCTAAAAGTTTTGACGAAAATCTAACCTTTGGCTCGTGACTAATGTATGGGGTGAGATTGAGTAGGCGTAGATAAAAACGAAGCTATAAGATATGACATGAAGAAGAGCGACCAAACTATAGTTCGAATGATACTCAAAAGGCATGGCGTGCAAAAGTGAGATTCGACATTAGAGATGATTCTAATGACCATAAATGCTTTATGCTATTGGTGGCATGTGGGTCATAATATTTTGGAGTAAAATTTACTTCTACTATTTCTTATATTACTTATAATGTATTAAATTTGTCATTAAAATGAATCATAAGCAATCGAAAAATAATAAAATCACAAATTGGAAGACAACATTCACCGTATTCTAATCCTGGAAATCCAAATACTATAATAATATGTACATAAAAATAAAATTTTATTACATATTTATAGTATTTAAATGAATATATTTAGGTAGTTTGCGAAACACAGCTCTATAAAAGTGTGTAACTGTGCACTCGCGCTATTAACTTTAGTATAATCGAATGATGGTTTAAGTACACGGAGCACGCGCGTCGCAAATTTTCTAAACATATTTTAACTATCAACATACACTTCTTAGGAAATATATCAATATAAACAATGAAGCATATTACTTTATATACATATTTTTAGTTGATTTGATTTAATTAGAAATGAATAATATATTCTTCCGAGTGTTTATAGACAAAAATATACATTACCTTAGCGCCTTCGTCTAAAGCGATTCTGATTACATTAGATCCAATTCCTCGAGCTGCTCCAGTGATCAGAACCACTTTATCTTTCAAATCATACACCATTGTAGCTTTGCGATCACTTCTGCTTTAATAATGTTTAGTTTCGACTATTCCCCCTTTTTATAACCTACGTATCAATTACCGCTATTATCAATATTACTGACGTAATGAAATCCTTATTGATAATTTACTAAAAAAAAACAAATAATCAGCATATCTTATACGAACGTTTTGCAAGGCAGCGACGAACTGTAGAATTTATCGGATTATAGAATAGGGCCTAAGACCCCCTACAGTCTGGTTTTTTTTTACAAAAGAGTACCTTGTAATCCGACAAATTACAGATTCTATAGTATCAAAACGTACTTCATTATTTGTTAAATTTAGTAAATTAAACCAACACAACGGAGAGCTAACGTTTTATTATAAAATTAACGTCAATGCTATAAAACTTACAAAAAATAATAACTTTAAGGTAGGAAATAATTGTGTACAAATAAATGTATGTATGTACCAAAATTACTAAAAACTGTGAATAAAAATCATAACGTTAATCAATCATTTTACGAAGCATGGAAATAATTAACATTTTTTTTTGGTTAACGTTGTTGAAACGCGAGACAAAAGTTTCGTCCCTCATTTGCCTCATATTGGATAGTCTTTCGATACGGCTCTCAGAAGTAGGTTTCTCTTATAATCTTTGCTTGACAAACTGAATTATATCCTTTAGTTAAATCAGTGCAGTGCAGTTTGACGGTAGAAACGTTTCAATGATGCATTCGTCCTCTGTATAAGTTCTTCTTCAGACGGATGACCAAGACCATTATCAAGAAGTAATAACGGTTTTTGAGGAAAATTATGAACTTTCAACCATTTTCTAACTTCTGGTATGAAGCATTCACCAAACCGCTTTTTGTAAAGGTCTTTTGTTATCCACGCTGCACGTAATTGTCCGTTATTGTGTACAAGTAAATCAATGTTTCTGAATGCACGTGGTTTATTCGACTTTTCAACGACCACCATTAGTGTGTGTGTGTAATTGCAGCGTTGGCACATGCCAATATTGTTACACGTTCTTTACTTACTTTTCGCCCTGGTACGGATTTTTCGTTATAGGAAACGAACGTTTTGTTAGGTATCATACGCCAAAAAGCCCTGATTCGTCTGCATTGTACACCTGTGTTGGGTTAAGATTTAAATCTTTCACCTTTTGCAAATATCTTAATTTTAATGGCTCTATGCAGGTGACATCATTAGATAGTTTCTCTCCTATAATAGTCATTGACCGTATGCTATAACGACTTTTGAAACATTCTAGTCATCCCTTGCTAGGCACAAAATCATCTTTTTTTAATACTTCCTTATAAAAAAACTTAGCTTTCATGGCCTACATGGGTCCTAAAATTGGTCTCTATTTCTTTCCTAAAGAAACTGTATGTACAAAGCTTCTTCCACTTATGGATGTTTAGCTTTCTTGAGTCTCTGTTTCTTGCCTGGCCCATAGTCAATAGTTGGCACGAAGTTTTTAATCTTCTCGTGGTTTTCTTAAATATCATAAAATATAGATCGTTTCTTAAATTGTAGATCGGCCTACGCGGTATTCACTTGTTAAACTACTGAAAGATTCATTACGTCTAAGCGGTCCAAGCTATTACATCTTTCTTTAATTGACAGTGTTTTGTGCTTTCGCTTCTGGGCTTGTGACGACATTGCTAAGTACGTATACGTAATACAGAATTAATAAACAGTAAATAATGAACACACGCTAAGCCGCATCATCAGCACATGTAGTCAAATTCAAACTAATCAATCAGAAGCAAAACAATACCTACGTGTCGAGTACAATATAGTGGTGGCGCGTACAAGTTGTAACTTGTTCAATCATGCATTATCTATATTAGCAAAGATTGTCAAAAAATATTCAATACATAATATTAGACATGTCAGATTACACGGCCTGCTGGATTAGATAAGAGCCGGGTTACCGGGGGTCCATTGTAGTATGTTTGTTTTTTGAAATATTAATTATACAATATATTTTAAAGTGACCTTTTCAATACAAATATTTAAATGGCCGTAAACTAAGGCAAATAGGCGACCTAGGAGGAGCTCTATAAAACGTTACAACTCTCTCTATTCCATATGATTAAGGGTGCTTTTATCGACTAATCCCGAACAAATTTCAAGGCCAGCCTACATACAGATACATACATTCAGATCAGGACAATTTGTTTTCTAAATCTCTGGAATACCTTCTAGTAAGGCGAAGGGAAACCCGCCCTTTGAACTGGCCGTTCTCATTTATATCTTTAGAAAATACGGCAAAATTACTTCAGAGAGAGATCTTTTCGTTTCTTTCTGCCACAGTCTAAAGCCAGAATTATTATATATGAATTTCGTCTCCAAATTGAGTGTTGTAATTGAAACCCAAGCCTTGAAGAATCTGTCTACTAATGCGGCTATCAGGAGAAGAATTTCTTAGTGGGGCAAATTTACACCGAAACACATCTATAGATGCTTGGTGTTACAGACTTCCAGCCTTACATACACTAGCTCGACTTCATAATAAAACAATATATATTTATACATTACTCACATTTGTAATTGATTATATGAATTGATCTGGATGTTCGCGATAAACTAAAAACTATTGAACGGATTGAAACGCGGTCTTCACCAATAGATAGAGTAATTCACGGGGAAGGTTTAGGTGTATAATTTTCCTAGGTTTTTTTTTTTGTAAATTGGTTGAAATATAATGATAATTGTTGAAAGAATCGGAAAAAAATCAAGGCGCCTTAAGCTTTTCATGCACTTAACTATATATTTTTTTAATATCAAGGCAGGGCAACGTCCGCCGGGCCTGCTAGTTTATAAATAAAAGTGGAATTTTTAAGTAACGATAGTCAGTTTTCAATCAATATATAATGTTAAGAACTACTGTTACCATATAATACATGTCCACTAACAAATTGTCATAAGATTTTCAAAGTATTAGATCGTTCTATTAATTCAAAGGGTTTTATTTGTTATACTTACTATATACCTTTTACAAAGTTTAAATGAAATTACAAATTTAAAAGAATTACGCTTTATTATAATTATCTATACGTTTATATATATTTTAAAATATGGTATAAAAATTAAATATGTTTTCATCTCATATGAGTTTACTGTAACATTGGCTTAGATAAAATTTGGTAAGCCTCCGTATGGTATTTAGTGATATCCTGTGCAGGTCTATCACCTTCAGAGAGCCACACTGACCCGCTTTTGCCAACCTTGTACACGTCAACAACAGCACGAGCTGCAGACTCTGCCCTGTAATAAACAGAAAATTAATAAAAATTCAAAAAGTTAAGAAGTTGTCTGTTCATTTATCAAATAATAACGTGATAATACTTAAAATGTATAGTTTAATATAGAAAAAGTTCTTCGTTGTAAGAAAATGTACGATTAATATTATAGCAATTTCAAAAATGCGGCTACTAAATAGTACTTTTTTTTTATTAACGTGGGGAGATCCCGAACGGATACCCATCCTCCCGGGGGAGAGAATGGGTTATGTCCAATCGCACGGACTAAAGCCCCACGGTTGTACGGCCATCGCTTTAAGTTGGAGCGGCATGGGACCGTGCTAGGCTAACACCATGCCGCCCCCAGCGGAAGATACTAAAGTAACCATTTCTAATTTCGTTCAAGGCAACATGTAAACCTTTCGATTTTCGACTAAAAGATAACCTCTATACATAATGGGAGGATATTCAGTATCGAAAAAATAACGTACTTCTGTAAGGGATCATTTAATTGCTATCGTCCATTTTTTGTACCATCAGTTCATCAAATGCTGGCCCATATTTGTAAAAGCTATTAGCCCGGGTATCGGTAGCGCAAAACACATGTCAAACACGCGGATACCGGTCCTTAAATAATAGTCGTCATGCTGAAACAAAACACAAGTCGAAGCTATCATAAGGATGTTGATAAAAGTGAAAACTCACATAGTGGAACAATTGTGTTCTTTATGAGATTTTTAAATCAAACTGTAGTTTGAATTATTAAATGTCATAATTTTTAAATTGAATTTTTAGGGCACTAGTCTAGTTTTCAAATCTATTGCACTCTGTCATATTATATACATTTTCTATACAATTTTTTTAACAAACATTTGATGGCTGCTCAACCTACAAATTTGCTATGAAATGCTACACACTCAATACAAAGGTCATTAATCTGGTGGCAAGCGCAATACGCTACGAGCATGTCGGGTTCATTGGTGACGCAAACTCATAAGTTTTCCCCTTACCAAAATTAGCTCACAGACAGAAGCAAGAAGAGATCAAAAACAAGTGAAATGTTTTCATGGGAAGGAGAAAATCAACATAAAAGATGTCTTCTGGGATAAAGAACACGGTTGAAATAAGGGACATGGATAAAGGGGAATGGACAAAAGAATATCAAGTATAAAGACCCCACTAATCTATAGTGTTTGTAGTGGATGACATATATCGTAGTTTACCATAGACAAGGATGAGTTCCATTAATAAAATATTCTGTAGATAAAGAACGGAAGATTAAATATAATTAGATTTCGTAGAAGTGAACTAACCACTAAAATAAGAATTTTCGTAATAAAACAATATCGCTTACCCAATACGGACGCTGAATTGCAGTACAGACTTTTCTGTCGCCAGCATATACCTCTCGACTTGCGCTCTGCCCATAGTAGATCTGTTACATATAAGCCTCTCTTTGCATGTTAAGTTTTTATATGATTGTCGGCGTCACTGCCACAGATCGCTTATATAATGATTGCGCCGCCTTTACGACTTTGTCCGTAACGCATCAACTCCAAAGCTTTGAACGAGCCAGTAATCAGGCCTGTCTGCAATTTTATTATGATATATATATATACGTTTTTCGAGTAATAGTATCCTGCAGTTTGTACAACATTGATACAGCAATAAAATAAAAAATCAATAGAAATGATTACAAAATAGAATAGAACACTTTTGTCAACTATAAATGCTGTGCCTATTTAATTGATTGCCTTATGTAGTTTTAGTAGTTGTCACTATAGGATGTGCTTTTTAAAAAAACTCTGGTAGCAATAATATATAGGCCGCCATATGTTCTTATTATTATAACTGTATTAATAGCTGACATTAGCATCGATTATAGTAGTTGTAACTCTTAATAATTTCTATAAAACCTTAAAATCGCTGATACTGTTTCTAGCGTGTTACCGTCATAACTCCTACTAAATATATCTTCAACTATACCATATAATTACCACATTATATCGATTGCTTCTTGAAAGTACGCCAACTGTCATCCAGTATAGACGCGCGATTCATAACGCACATATTCGTTATTTTTATCTCCTACTACGGATTCAAAATTGATATTAATTGTTCATAGTTCGCTACATCGATTTAATAACGTGAGTTTACCGTCCCGTGTGTTGCGTTTAGTTCATCTCGCAGAGCTACCGCATTCGTTTCGTTATTCTAGTAATACAACTTGCTGAAAATGATAACATTACTTCCTTGGACAATTATATCCATCAGCCCCACAATGTATGGGCGATT